>CM055265.1:56514878-57083765 GCA_029237695.1 Conchocele bisecta | reverse complement strand
GGAGATTATATTAAAGTTTGTATTTTAACACAAAACACGAGATATTGATGATGAGAGAAAGTCGGGATGACAATATACGAACGATACAATCGGATAGACAATGGACATGAAGGCGCGAAAGGCTAGGCCATACATGGATGTACAAAAGTGACGTCGTCAGATGTTGTGACCCAAAGTTAAGTATTGGTCGACTGACCACTTTTCATGAAATGCCAGATCGGTTGAACTCATTGTGTGATTAAAAAGATTTAAATATGAGTAGACATATGGCTAGATGGATCCCAATGATGGTGAACATGTAGCAGAAGTCCAGGCGAGTTACCAATTTCTCTCGATTTTTAGAATATTTGAAATGACATCTGTACATTTTTCAAATTGAGTGGTTACAGTGGATGAATATACATGTATTATCAAATATCCTCGATTGAGGCGTTATTCAATCCTCCATATTCACCCAATCTTGCCCCATATGATTTAATTTGTTAATACCGTACACGAACAGCCGCATAAAGGGAACCCACTTCAACAACGTCAGCAGTCATTAATGTTACTGCTGGTATTTCAGGTGGTATGTTTGAACAAAGGTGAATTGCATTGCCTGACTTAACTGTCGGTAGTGCATGTAGTATAAAAGAAAGATGTTATACCGTTTATTTTGAAAAATAATAACCCATTGTGCAAGCACGAATGAAAACATGGACATGTTCTTCTTCCATTGAACAATATGGAGCATAACATTAACATAACGGCATTTCATGTTGACGTCGGGCCCCATATCGCGTGATGACGTTGTGTTGGTAACGATAAAATTGCCCATGATATATTAATGATGAGTTGTGCACATGAAATCGATGAAGCATTTATCAATCATCATGGATGTGAATTTTCAGCTAACCCAAGGCATATGGATGTTGCAGCATAATGGTACTGGTTATTCAACCAACACTGGAAATCGAAAGCTCTTACAAGCAACCTATCCGCGATGATCGGTGGCTGGTAATAATGTGATGTGTTGGCAGTTTCAACATTAGCCACACGGGTGACAGTACAACATTATGTACATATTGTGCTTGCAAATCTTCTAAAATTATCCCAAACCGCGTAAATATAAAACATAATTGGATGTTGCAGTTGCAGGTTATGCATATGGGATGCCCCTCCCCCCCCCCCCATATAAATCCGCCGAATGACGAATTACTTTCATAGTATGATAAAGTGGTGTTATTTTAATTATTACAGACCAACATAAATAGAAAGAAGTGATAAAACGATCACGTAAAAACTTTCAATTTCTTTTTATTTTCATTTCAATATGAAATACATTTCAGACACATCCATTGGCATTCAGGGATGAACTATATTCCCAAGGGGCGCTTGTCCCCAAATCCCCAATCCCCACCCTTCGTCGCCGGATCATATGATTGTGCCCACACGTAATTTTCATGATAATTGTTTTCTATTCCAATATTATATCATAAGGGTGTGTACGGAATTGCTTCAAATGGAGTATGTGTTTGTAGACATTGCACGTGTACATCTGTAGTAGGCCGCTTATAACATTAACGTTGTGACAAAACACGACGTCTGGCAGATTTGGTAGCGTGATACCTTATAATTGTCGCCGTGTCTTTCTTGAGGATCGCATTAACATCGCCTGATATACATTATTATGCAGTCAAGTGATAAGCTGGTGATTTGATACTATAAATCGTGCGAAAAGCAAGTTTATGACCATCAAATATCCAAATAATTTCAAAACTTTTCGAAAACTCCACCGACCTCACTGTGTGTTTTGTGCATTATGTATTGCTTATACACAAACAATCAAGAAGCGGCATTGAAATCACTGATTCTGAATTTATTAGAGAGATTTTGATGCATTTCTTTTGCCAAATTCAATACAAACCCCGGATATATATGTCATTATATAGCTGCGTGTCTACCACCGTTTATGATCAAATGAGTGGCATTAAATGACATATCATTTACTAAGTTCAAAAGTCTCAATTTACCAAGATAATAGATGGTTCTAGGTTCATATTTAAGGTTATTAAGTAATCTAACAGCAGTGTAAGTGAAGACTTCGCTGATATGTACAAGTTAAATTATGCGTTCACATTTTGAATTGATGTGGATAACCGACGAAAACGAGTGACAATGTCAAAGATGGACAGTTAGGCGACAATGTACAGCGCCTCAATCATTTGTAAGTCATTGATGCTGCGAGGAACTCGTGCAATTATCCTTGCTATAATATTTTGTCACCACACCATGGCCATAAAGTCAAACATGGATTCACGTTCAGTGACGTCACAAATGCGTGATCTCACGTCATGACGTCATAATATGTGTACTGAGGCATCGCGTCTCATATTAGTAAAAGTTTCAGTAAGTTATCATTATTCGTTTTATGTTCACACTTAATGTTAACTGACACCAATAAACGTAAATGGGAGGGCAAAATGTAAACTTTTACGGCGACGTTAGACAATTTGAATCGTCGTTTTTTTCTGACGTCGTTTAACGCTTTTCATGACGTTGTCATTAAGCCAGGTTTTCGTATGGCGCAGCCCAAATATAAGTTCTCATCCATACCATGCGAACAGTGAAGGAAACCCGAGTAGTATATGGTCTCGTGGTTGCCAAAACGAGGGTTGCTGAAACAAAAATTCCGCTCTTATAAGGGAGGTGGTATCATTTTGACAACAGAAAATTCTCATTGTCATAATACCACATTCTCATGTTTTTTGGCGATTAAAGTTGAGCCTACCCCAATAAAAAATATACAATATAAACTAAAGTAATGCAATTTGTGAGTTTCGAACTAACGACCAGATAAAATGAACAAAAGTTCTGCAAACGTATGGATATTCTTCCGCTTCGATACCACTGAGCCACACTACATGTCTATTTTGCGCACCAAGATACTCTATTATATTTTTTATAATGTAGTTATTATGCACGAAAACGAGGCTATGATATGATAATACACCTGATATACCTATATTTGGACTCATCGATTGACCCCCAGCAACTTATTATCATCTGTAATTTTTGTACATAGGGTATACCTATGTATTGACATCGCCTCCGACAGTTAGCCACGCCCCAGACCCCTCTCGATGCGATGGTAGGTAGAGATATCTTGGAGTAACCATAACAACAAAATGCATTGTGTTACTCAACGTTTAACTGTCATACGCAACCGCTAATTGAAAATAATATTATGAAAAACTACTTGCACTGCACAATATCAACAACAGATGTTCTACGTACAAAATACATCGGATTATTTTGTTGCGCGTGATTTGCCCCCATTTGCGGCACAAATCGTGCGGTCATCGCTAAATTTAGTAACAGAGTTAACTCCCCTCCGAATACTCTCCGAAACAAGCGACGCGTTTAACACACAAACTACATCAAGTTTGACTTTCCGACAGCCTATTTTTAAACTCACCCGACACCTGTGCGAAACAGAACTCGCACGTGTAGGTCTAACTGATGTTTAATCCTCATTCTCTCTCTCTCTATCGATGGATTTACAGCGTATTTTAGTGACATTCCCGAATTCGGCCCGATTGACATTTGTCTATGGTGGCCAATACACGCCAACATGAGTGTCTACGTTCAGGGAAGGGGGTCAATAAGTCAGTACTTAAGGTGATAACTTACAGTCAGGGAACAAATTAATGACAGTATAACACATACAGCGTATATTAATATCCATAATAATGCAAGTACTGAAATACGACAAAAAAATCTAACAAGTTTGGGCTTCCATACATTGAAAATTTTGTTAGCGGTTTCCCCAATGACGTCATTTGTATGTTTTAATATACTCGATCCGGGGCCAACTATTTCATTCACAAAACACAAGTAAACTTGGCGATGTACCGATAAGGCATTTTCAGGCGCGACACCGCTTCCGTGGCGGAATTATTGTAACTATTTCTCTTCAAACAGTTTTCAATATATCTATAATGATCATAGATATCTGGAATCTGTATACTTGAATTGATGATGTCTTGTATATGTGTTATCGTATCTTTCTGATATTGCTATGCATAATCTGTAATGTTATTGAATGTTTTGGTACATACTGTAGCAGTGCATACTGTACTTCAAGCTGTGTCATATCAATAGTTTACCCCTTAACCATTAAAATGCTGAAAAAATTGCCGTCTGCTCATTTTGTATATTTTAATCTCTTTAAAAACCAGTTTTGGCAGCGCAGTAGAATCGTCTCAGTATGTTTTTGAGGAGAAAATATAAAAATATTTAAAACAGCAGACGACAATTGTCGTTTCCAGCGCTTTAAAGGTACATGCCCACTCAGTAAGCCCAAAATGTCATTCATAGGAATTAAATAAGTGTATAACTGTGTCACTATTCCACCAGTTCTAAATTTTACAAGTGCCCGCTATACAGATATAATCATTTAGTAATATTTATTTTACTGATAGTGACGCGCGGTGGTATCAGGCTATTTTCATATGCAAATGTGGCATGATATTTTTTAATTATTTATACTAAAGAAATGCGTCACCTGAAAAAATAATATTTTCGACAGATTTTAAAGTATGATCATTGCACATCATAAAATAAATACAGAGATTAAATAGTAATGTCCGTTAACATTTTAAGCAAACACGGTTATCGCCCCTGATATCAGTGTGTAAATTTACGTCTTATATAAAGTGTATAATAATGCCAATCAGTACGTGGGAAAATGGCGCATGAATGTTTATTTTGCCAGGAAATGTCTCAGATGATGTCTCTGATGTAAAGAACAGTTTGTACCTACTGAGTGGGCATGTACCTTTAAGGGTTAATGAAACTGCAACACCAACAATCAATCAATCAATCAATCTAGTTTAATCTTGTAGTACCCTATGTTCAGTACTTTCAGTACTTTGATTTTATAATTTGATATAAGTGTACGCCTGGGCCCAAGCATAACAATCACTCTTATTGAACAGGTGTCAGTCGGGACTGTGCCATAACGGGGACAAACTGATAACGGAAACACACGGTGTCAGATCAATATAATATGATCGGCCGCGACAACACTACGGTAAATACAGTTTTAGCCAGCTTAGCTGTTGCGCAGTCACCAAACTCGCGCATCCTGATACGGATGTCAACTATGTAGTATATGCATTATGTTTCTCCAAATCACAAACAGTGTAGACTCTCAGGATGCACAGTCTGATTTGGGGCTACACTGTTGTGGGGTACATACGCATGTGTTGAGATCATTATTTTACGACTGATCGCAAACGCAATCATCCCAGGTTTGTTGTGACGGGACACATACTTGTATGATACCCAGGGTTATGATTTGAAAAATCATTACTTCAATATTTCATCTGTTAAAGGCACTGGGTCTCAGATATGGATGGAAAATGAAGTTGGGTCGTGATGGTTGTCGTTTGTTGTGTTATTGTTTTTGGCAGATTATATATTTCAGTGAAACTAATCGCAAGGGCGGATCCAGCATTTTGGGAACGGGGGTTGGGGGGGGATTGTCTTATTTTCGAGCTCCACGGTGTGGAGTGAGTATGCTAGGGGTCCGGGGTCATGCCCCGCGGAATTGTTTTTTGAAGCATAGATGTCCGGAAATGCACTTTCCTGTGTTTTACGGCATTTAAATTCAGACTCCAACTGGTGGTAAACTGTGATCTATGTAAACTCCGTGACCCCCTCCCTCCAGATCCGACCATGTCCAATTCGATTCAAATGCTGGATCCGCCCCTGCGATTAGTATTGCTTATGTTTGTACTTCAAAAAATTTACGGCATTTAAAGGTTTTGTAGAGCTAAAATGAATTTTGTCAATAAAAATGATAATTTGTTTTAATTCTATAAACAATAAAAGCTTAAAATATTACACAACTACTATTTAAATAAATGTTGAAATATTCAAATAGTCATTTTGTTTAAAAAAAATGTGTATATTTCATATTTTATCACTTTTTTTGCAAAACTGAAGGAAAATGATACGTTACAAAGAGTTAGCCATTACAAAGAGTATGTCATCATAACTGTTTATCAAGCCACTCACGAATGCAGCAGTCATGAATGAAGCAGTGTATATGATAGCATAGTTTATCAGGGGCGCCGGAAGCATCTTAAGATTGGTCCGGCGAATCTAGTGGGTTCCGCCACTACCCACAAAGTGTATGTTGTTACCACTCAGTTGAACCGTCTCGCCGAGACGGTTCAACTGAGTGGTAACAACATACATGTTTTATGTGAAATGAGAAAAATTGCGGAAAAAATATTTATATTCCTGACCGTATTTTTTGTATATATGATTTACAAATATTTCCATAAAAACATACTTCGTCAAAATGATTGATCGGGCAGTCACCGGACCTGCCGGACCTGTTCCGACGCCCCTGTGTATACACTTCATACATACAGTGTTCGAGACCGGATATAAGCATATGCTAATAAACTGCCTCAGATTCTTCGGCCCTTTTTTAAGTGTTTACTCTTAATTGATATTGCAACGTTGCGCATGATCGATCATATTTTATTCATAAATACATACAATCAAGATTCCTGGTATTTAGCCGGTACCCATCTACAAGTACCTTGCTCAATGACACAACGAACGCACGACGCCTCAGACCGCTCGACCACGCGCTCCTTTAATTGTAGATTTGTATCGTGTTTCTAAATCGATTGAAATGTAATCCATGTGTACTTACAAGTACAGTCGAACCTCCCCGAGCGGCCACCTCTCTACAACAACACCCTCTCTATAACAGCCACTATTTTATATCCTAAATGAATGATTTCCTCTGTATCTAAACCTTAGACTGCTGAAAACGAAAATTGTCGTCTGCTGTTGCTTTGCCTTCTTTCTCAATAAAAACATGTTTTGACAGCATTTTAGAATCATTTCCATTGGAAATTATTCTAAAATGTTGCCAAAGCATGTTTTTGATGAGAATTATCGAAGAAAATAAATAAACAGCGGACGACAAAATTTAAGTCAGCATTAACCTCCCTACAACAGCCACCTCTCTACACTGAACAGCCAGTTTTGCGTCTTCCCATGGGTGGCTGTTGTAGAGAGGTTGCACTGTACTGTCCAGTTAGTTTATGTACATACATTTGTTTTGTAATCCATTGTTACTATATTTTTCATGGAACGTCTGTTTAAACGTGGTACAGAATGATCATTTATCCCGTCAACACAGTGCGTATGTGCCGTGAAACACGGTGCCGTGAAACATTTTTGATATCCAGTCAATACTATTTTTGCATTTTACAGCCATTTGTAGGTGTTGACGGCATAAATAGAATAGTAGGTTAGTGCCGTGAATGGGAAAACATATCTAGCGCGGCACGGAGACGGGATGTGCTCGGCACAGCCTCGCCCATCCCGTTTCCTGAGCCTTGCCAGATATTTTGTCCCATTCACGGCACTAACCTACTATTCTCTATTTCGCAATACAGCACAAAGAATGTTCAAAATGTATCCTTACTGTTGCATATACGTTGGAACCTCTCTAAACCTGACACCAGGTAAACACATGTGATCTTCTTTTTGATGAGTTGCTTGGTCATTTATCTCAGGTGATAATGTCTGTTCATGATTGCATAGCACACAACTATGGCTGAGAATGATTAAAACGCCTGATTTACAGCGAAACTGCTCTAAGCCGGACACCCTGGGGACCTCTCTAATATGAGTAAAATGGGAAATCTAAAGACTTCAAACTTGTTGATGGCCGACTGTTGAAAAACTGCATTTCCGCTAACAATTCTAACTAGCGGTGTATACAGTTCGGCTTCTGGAATGTTGGCGGGTGGTCCCTAAATGACGGTTAAAACAATTTATTTCGAAAACAAACTATATCTGCACTAGGCTGTGACCTAATTGCAATATGTGAAATAGTCCTTAGGGAAGACACCGATCTTAGTTTCGATGACTTTCGATGGTATGGTCATCACAGAACCGACGTGTATGAAACAGCAAGACGCGGCTCTGGAGGTGTTGGGATATTTGTGAAGGAAACGATGTTATACAGTTGCGATATTTCTATTGTTGACACAACTGCGACCGGTGTAATGTGGGTAAAACTTATGAACAATGTGATGTAGAAACATTTTATGTTGACCTTATGACAAAGGTGTATGAATATCAGTCGACATGTAAAATCATAATATGTGGGGATATCAGTCGACATGTAAAATCATAATATGTGGGGATTTTAATTCACGAATTGGTAATGAATCAGACTTTATTGAGGGTTACTATATTATACCACACCAGGAAGTAATTGGCGACGTTTCGACACGCTATGGAGACTATCTAAGTGACTAATGGTATAGTCATTAAAGGTGCATGCCCACTCAGTAGGAACAAAATGTTGTTCATATGAATTAAATAAGTGTATATTTGTGTCACTATTCCACCAGTTCTAAAAATTACGAGTGCCCGCTATACAGATATAATTATTTACATGTAGTAATATTTATTTTACTGATAGTGACGCACGGTGGTATCAGGCTATTTTCATATGCAAATGAGGAATAATATTTTTTAATTAGTTATAGAAATTAAATGCGTCACCTGAAAAAAAATAATATTTTCGACAGATTATAAAGTGTGATCATTGCATATGAAAATATAAATACAGAGAATAAATGGTAATGTCGGTTAACATTTTAAGGAAACACGGTTATCAGTGTGAAATTTACGTCTGATATAAAATGTATAATAATGCCATTCAATACGTGGGGAAATGGTGAATGAATGTTTCTTTTGCCAGGAAGTGTCTAAAATGATGTTTCTGATATAAAGAACATTTTGTGCCTACTGGGCATGTACCTTTAACACGGCAATTCACTGTTATGTTGCATAATTGTCAAAAACATACACCAATAACCCTAGAAAACAGAAATGCATGTCAAAACCGTACTGGAATACTGAATTTCATGAAAAATTGAACCAGGTTTGCAATAGTGAAACACTGTAACTCATCAAACTCTGCAGGAAAACAACTTAAGGATTAGTTTTGCGTGGACAGAAGGGAGTTCGGCAAACTAAACCGGAAGGCAAAACGTATGTATCAGCTGGACCAACAACGTAAACTGCACGAAGAACTATGCGATAATAGTAATACCAAGAATGACTTCTGAAAGAAGATTGGTACAATTGGTATGGCGAACGACAGGAAACCTCGTGTACCATTTGACGTCATCGATAATGAGGGGAAAATAATAACTGATCGTGATCAAGTACTCGATAGGTAGAACGTGACTACAATAATCTATATAACAATGAATCCCCTGGTGATAATTTTGATGCTGATCATCTAGACACTGTTGAGAGGTCAATTGTATTGCCAGACAACGATATTGTTATGAAACGCGATTGTTCATCATTAAATGGACCAATCACGCGGGATGAGGTCATTCGTGCAGTGTTCGGAGCTAAAGTACAAAACGTGACAGGAACAGACGATATTGCAGCAGAAGTACCGAGAAATGACCATTGTGTGGACATGTTGGCGAACATTATTAGGTTTTCGTTTGCGAACGGCATCATCTCAGGTGATTGGTCTCGCGGTGTAATTCAGCCTATTCCAAAAGGTAATGGTAACCATAGAAGTCCTTTGGGTTATAGGCCGATTACACTTATATCAATCCCATGCAAAATATATGCAGACATACTAAATACACGGCTTGTTAACTGACTCGAGGATAATGATGTTATATGCGATGAGCAAAACTGGTTGCGGGAAAATAGGAGCTGTATAGATCATATATATACACAGAACACTATCCAAAGTAATAGAAAACTGGCGAAAACTGGCACGAAAGGCATTCGACACTGTGAAATGACACTGCCTGTGGTTCAAGTTAATGAAACTTGAAATACATGGTAAAATGCTATTTTATCAAACCTTTCAGTCAGGAACTTGTCACTTGGTTTTACATGTATGTTGTGTGTGGCTTGGTTGGCAGTCGGCGCAAGGACAGAATCACGAGTGCAATGTGTTTCCGTGGACTCAGGCGGCTGGCCAGCCAAATCAGATACAATGTCTGCTCCAGTACCATTTTAAAACATCTAGGACATGCATATATCCAACATAGTTTATGTATGGCATTTGGGTAAATGCATACATATCTTATATTCTAAATTCACTTTTTGTTTGACAGTGTCTCGTAAACCAATTATGGCTGGGTGTCTTTTTAGATAAGTGAATCGATTGTGTACTATGTGTAAATAATGACATGTGACACTTTAATAAATATGCTACTACTACTACTCTAAACCGGACACCTGGGGACCTCTCAAGGTGTCCGGTTTAGAAAGGTTTCACTGTATAGCGACGTTTAGTCAAGTGAAATTGTATCACAGTTCTATACTTCAATATAATGTATGTTTTAAAGAATTTCATCAAATAAATTGGTGCGAGTGATGGTTATGTCATTTATAATTCCACCACAAAAATATTTATGCAAATCCCTAACATTTGATTGGCCCGTAGCAAGTCTCTGTCCAAAATGTATATCCCAGTAAACTCCCACACCGAACTACTTTCCGTAACCGTGAGGCGCAGTTAAAATAATTCTTAAGAAAACGGAAAATAAATACATTTTCTTGATGAATTTATTTCAAATGCTGGAATTATAAGGAATGAATGGCCTTTTTGTGGAATTTATCGGGGATATAAATTTGGAAAAGTCGCGGGAATACTGGACGAGGCATTAACAAATTACAATTTTCGAAAAAAAATAAAAAAAAAAAATAAATTATTTTTTTTTTTTTTCGAAAATTGTAATTTTTTATCGCTTCGTCCAGTATTCCCGCTACTTTTCCAAGTTTATACCCCGATAAATTCCACAAAAAGGCCATTCTAATGCACCGAAAATAGAAAGCACGCATCTGATTGGTCAATTGAAATCAGAGCCTATAAAATATGAAAAATCACAGCATATAAAATCCCCGTTTTACCAGTCTGTGTTTTACAACTTGACAGATTTATGTAACCCTACGCGCTTTTGTAAACAATGGCTTGCAATTATTTCCAAATTAATTTCGGTACATTTTCGGTTATCCATTCTGCCTGCCATAGATATATTTGTGGGTGGCAGGTGGGAGCACGCAATGGGTAATTTAACGATCGGGGTTCATCCTTACCGGAATCCCGACTGGAGACCTGGTTTGGCCCTCACATACTTCTTTGCCATTTTGTATGCGACAGTTGAATCTGGTTATACCCCTTATGTGAGTATTACGATATTTGTAAACCTATTTTAGGGGAAGGGGCCAAGTGACTTGGTGTGGTATGTGCCTGGCACCAGGTCAGGTTATTCTAATTTCAGGGCTGAATATATTTGTAAATATTCCGTTCTGATTTTGGGATTTTCCCCCCTATGCAGCAGGTTAAAATGGGATCGAACCCGTTTGCCCGGCCTTACATGACCTTAGCTGTTGATAGGCCGTTACACACTAATAAACAAACAAACAAACAAACTGCCATATTGACCTGTACAAACCAAAGCGGAAAAGAAAATCTAACAACAACTAACAAACGTGACTTCAGTGTGGTGGCCCTTCAACAAATTCCCAAAAATATTACCCCACCCGCCCAAAATACAGAATAATTTAATAAAGTGCTCAAATGCAATTGTTAAAATAAACATTTAATACAGTTGAATAAATGTATAGATGTCTTAGAAAAAGTCCCGTTAATCTCTATTTGAAATGGGAATATTCTTCGGCGGAGTTACATTTCATTAAATTAATTTGGTGTGAGGCGGTTATCTATCGATGACGACAACAACCTGCTGACGTATAGAAAAATATCACTGTTCGTGATATGCTACGACCTTGCAGAAAGCGGGGAGCACACTAGGTGCATTAGAATGGGGATAACCATGCTTTGCTTTTCGATTTGGAGCGGTATGTGTGAGGTTTTATGGTCTGTGAATCAGTCTTACGGTTCCGCTAACGCGTCGCAGTAAAACTGATTCACAGACCAGAAAACCTCCCACATACCGCTCCAAATCGAAAAACAAAGCATGGTTATCTCCTAATTCATTCCTATAATAAATAAAACACATACAACTGTGAAACCTCTTTAAACCGGACACCCTGAGAAATCACCAGGGTGCCCGGCTTAGAGATGATTCACTGTAAATCGGGCATTTGATCATTCTGAGCCATAGTTATGTACTATGCGATCATATGAACAGACATTATCACCTCAGATAAATTACCAAGAAACTCAAGATCACGTGTGTTTTCTTGGTGTCGTTTTAGAGAGGTTCCACGACAGTATGTGAAATCTGGAACATCATTTGTGACATAGCGCCTTTAACACAGCTTATGAAATGTGAAAACAGCATCAATTATGGATAACAGCCAGGCATTTAACTTGTTTGTGTTCGGATAGCGCTACAGCTGACAAACATTTCAACGCTTACAAGCAGTGTTACAACAATTGGTGAGTTTGTTGAGTGAGTGAGTGAGTGAGGGAGCGGAGCTAGCGAGCGAGCGTGTTGCATATTTGTTTAGATATTTATTTTTCAGTTAAAGGCGTCGAATCTTGATGAAATGTTCAGAGCAAATGCGGAATTGAATTCCGCAGTTGCTATGAAAATGTCGTCAACTTTCGGCGTCAAGTATACAAAAATAGTATTACAGATTCTGTAAATAGTTTGGCGGACTGTAAGTGTGACACGGAAGTCATATGTTGCAAATGTCGTAATATCTCTCTTCTAAGCCGACGGCCCGCCGTTACGCTTGATGGCTGAGCTGGCATGTACATATATAATACTATGACACCATGTACACAGCCGGCCGCGCTAATCTTGCCAATGTTTGTCCCATTCCTTTATTACAAAATACTTAAATATTACGCTTGAAAGAAATCAGCTTGATTGGCTGTGCCTGAGCTGTGCTACAGCTCAGGCACAGTCAATCAAACTGCTTGATTACGAGATGAAATTGCCAATATTTGTCCAGAAACGTTAACATTTTGGCAAATTATAAAATTCGCCCGGATTGTCTGTCACAGCTGGCAATACAAACCAAAACATGACAAATGCTACGCGAATCAATACGCATATTAAAACAATACATATAGAAGTGTTTGTTCCTTGTTTAGTTATTCATGTTTGGATGATATCGTGCGACTTACCCGTACATGATGTTCTTGTAAGTACATTTGTCACCAGTGCAACTCCTGTAGCCTATTTCACCAACATTGCAAAGTATACTTTCCTAGCAAAGTATACTTTGAGGGAGAAATTTTCAATTTTAAGATAAATGTATTAATTTTTATTATACTGAACTTATTACATTATGATCACAGCCATTTTGGCTGTGATAATGTAATACATTCAGTATAATAATTCTGCATAGTTTTAATCATCAAATATATTCAATCATTAGTTCTATATGAAATAATATAATGCATTTCGGAAAAATCAATGATTACTCCCTCAAAGTATACTTTGCTAGATAAGTATACTTTGCAATTTTGATGAAATCGGCTACTGATCAAATAGCACACTCAAATAGCAAGATAACTATATATATTGCATGTTAGACGCATGACTGGTGTTCCACTGAGGGACTGACGAACAGTGCATATCCTGATCAGACTGTGCGGATGCACAGGATGATCTGGGTCTACACTGGTCACAAAACCCATAATCCCCCTTTATCCAGTCATTGCCGCATACAAGTTTGATGTAATCTTTAGTTATTATCTGTCGTTTTTCTTTTTAGAGGCAATAGCTTGTTCGCTTTATGTCATGCTGTAATGGAATTCGAGTAATGTTGATCATGGGTCGCATCTGCGTTAACCTTCACCAATTCGGCTGTAAAGTTTGTGCACGTGGTGAAATTAGACATACTCAAATTCAAATACAGACTTACAGTCAAATATAGTACTTTATCAGGTAACCTGCCCTGTATTGACCGAATACGTACTGACTGATAACATATTGTTGTATCAGGCATTGACCTGATATAAACATCCATAGAAAACGACGTCATCTGTGGTCATTTTCGAGCATAAAACGTTACCTGATAAATAGAATACCAGACTAGTGTATTTTGATATCAAGTTTATCAGGCTCCTGATAAACTTGATATCAAAAGACACTAGCCTGGTATTCTCTATTTATCAGGCAACCTGCCCTGTATTGACCGAATACGTACTGACTGATAACATATTTTTGTATCAGGCATTGCCCTGATATAAAAATCCGGGTTACATCGAAGTGAAAACTGACGTTCCATTGGTTGGATGACGTCACGTGACGTTACCGAATGACGTCAGTGTAATGACGCAACGTAAACAAGTCCGCGTTCTGTCCATAGAATACGACATCGTCTAATGTCAGTTTCGAGCATAAAACGTTACCTGATAAATAGAATACCAGGCTAGTGTATTTTGATATCAAGTTTATCAGGCTAGGCTCGGAAACGGTAGGAATTCCTCGGCAAGCCTCGGAATTCCTACGCGTTTCCTAGCCTTGCCTGATAAACTTGATATCAAAAGACACTAGCCTGGTATTCTCTATTTATCAGGCAACCTGCCCTGTATTGACCGAATACGTACTGACTGATAACATATTGTTGTATCAGGCATTGCCCTGATATAAAAATCCGGGTTACATCGAAGTGAAAACTGACGTTCCATTGGTCGGATGACGTCACGTGACGTTACCGAATGACGTCAGTGTAATGACGCAACGTAAACAAGTCCGCGTTCTGTCCATAGAATACGACGTCGTATAATGTCAGTTTCGAGCATAAAACGTTACCTGATAAATAGAATACCAGGCTAGTGTATTTTGATATCAAGTTTATCAGGCTAGGCTCGGAAACGGTAGGAATTCCTCGGCAAGCCTCGGAATTCCTACGCGTTTCCTAGCCTTGCCTGATAAACTTGATATCAAAAGACACTAGCCTGGTATTCTCTATTTATCAGGCAACCTGCCCTGTATTGACCGAATATGTACTGACTGATAACATATTGTTGTATCAGGCATTGACCTGATATAAACATCCGGGTTACAACGAAATGAAAACTGACGGTCCATTGGTTGGATGCCGTCACGTGACGTTACCGAATGACGTCAGTGTAATTACGCAACTTAAATAAGTCCGCGTTCTGTCCATATAATACGACGACGTCATCTAATGTCATTTTCGAGCATAAAACGTTACCTGATAAATATAATACCAGGCTAGTGTATTTTGATATCAAGTTTATCAGGCTCGGCTCGGAAACGGTAGGAATTCCTCGGCAAGCCTCGGAATTCCTACGCGTTTCCTAGCCTTGCCTGATAAACTTGATATCAAAAGACACTAGCCTGGTATTCTCTATTTATGACCATATTTGAGACAAGCCAAGTGATATTGCATCTAAGAAGATATGCGATTTCATGTTATTCCGTAACACATACATATTAAATATACGTATATGATATTAGCCCGTACCTTAGTGTGAACCCGTCAATGAGCGCCTAACGATCAAGATCTACAAGCGCTGTGATAACCCAGAACACCTCCAATAAGGAGATCAGTTTAAAATCTCGGCGAACAGTGTGAAGTGGTATTTCAGGATTCTCTTATTGTTTTGGAGTTATTATCTTGAGTAGATCAACTTTATTATTACCGCAAGGTGATATCAGTTCACCCTGACGGAGGCGAAGGTGAAAGCCGCCATTTCGGGCAATTTAGACGGGTCGCATTACGATTCGGAAATATTGAACAATTCATGGCATATTGAAAATCCAGACAATTTGACAGCATACAGAGAGGATTATAGACTACACTTTCCAGTGCACGAGTCTGCATCAGCTGTATTGACTGTTCCAAAATTTGACGACATGATTGAACAGTTGATAGTAGAAAGACATGGGAAAAAGGCAGCTACATCTAGCGTTAGCAAACACGTCAAATTGTTTTCACAACCAGCAAAGGCTATTGAGAAATTTGCATTCCAAGGCCAGACGGCGGCAAGAATGGGTATTTTAGCAAATGCATACATACAACAGATATTGGGATCACTTTTGACTAAACTTCAGGGTAAAGATCCAAACATTGACTTAGTAACTCAGATAGTAAGGGACATATTTGCCATGTCTACCAAGGCTTTGGATCAAGTGGCTCGAGCTGGAGCATATCATCATGTGATTCGCAGGAAATCTGGTTTGATAGATACAGGACTAGATAATATTGCAGATGTAAACAAACGACTGTCGGCGTTGCCGTTGTCTAGTGCGGGCGTGTTCGGTTGGGGCTTGAAGAAAAGCTGAGAGAACGCCATGAAAAAAAGAAACAATTGTAAGAATTGTTGCCCAAGTTAGGACAATTAGTGTCCAAGTCAAATACCGAGAATTACAAAAGGAAACATGAATCCTATACAGACAATTATCCTTCAAAGCAGTCCAGAGTTGACAGGTCCTACACTATTCCCAAGTACAATCAACAACAGAAATGGGGCAGATCAACATACTAGTCGCAGCGAGGCAATTCGAGTAGGAGGCCAGACTTCAAGAAAACTGCACCCAGTTCCTTTCGTGGAAACGGGCGATACAGGAAATGACTCGGAAAAGGTAAAAACACTGTGAAGTTTTCCGGAGATACCAGTCGTTGGTCGTTTACGTTTCTTCCTCAGCAATTGGCAACAGATAGCAAACGACAAATGGGTGTTATCTGTTATCAAGGAGGGGTACAGACTCGAGTTCGAGGAAGTACCTCCTCGCTCAGGAATAAAACACACACTTGTCTCTGCAAGCGAAAACTGTTTTTTTACATGCGGAGGTCAAAGAATTGTTGGAAAAAGGTGCTATAGAAACTGTACCAGAGAACGATATTCAAAACGGTTTATACAGCACATTCTTCCTGGTTCCAAATAAAACAGGAGGAAAAAGACCGGTGTTAAATTTACGACCTCTGAAAGGGTATCTTCGGAAAAGACATTTCAAAATGGATACTTTGAGCAAAGTTTTGAACCTTGTGAAACGACAAGATTGGTAGATCTGAAGGATGCATATTTACCCATACCAATATGCAAAAGTCACCGAAAATGTCTAACATTTCAAATAGGAAAACGGGGCCAAGCATACCAATTCACGGCCCTTTGTTTTGGGCCAACCTGCGCACCACGAGTGTTTACAAAAAAATGCGCAGTGGTGGCAGCAAACCTGAGGTCACAAAATGTTCGTCTAGCAGTATATTTAGACGACTGGTTTGTGACAAATCAAAATCGACTAGCGCTTCTTTCAGATTTGGAGATATCTCTCAATCTACTCTTGGATCTGGGGTTTGTCGTGAACAAAACAAAATCCAAGTTAATTCCCAGTCAAACAGTGACATACATAGGCGGCTGTTTTTACCTACAGTCGGGATTATTCACACCGACAGAGGACAGACTGACCAAACTGCAACAGGCAGTGCATACGATTATAACCTCGGAGAGCCACGCTTCAGCCAGGGACTATCTTCATTTATTGGGTCTGATTGCTGCATGCATAAAACTAATACCAAATGCCCGATTGTTCATGAGACCAGTCCAAATGCATCTATTACATCATTGGAAACCGTCCATCCAATCAATGGAAATGGAGATACCATATACACGCAGTCTAATTTGTCATATGTCGTTATGGAAAGATGCAGCTTTCATTATGAAAGGCCGATTGTTTGCGCAACCACAAAGCTCGGTTACCATAACGACAGATGCTTCAAAAACAGGTTTTGGCGGGCACATGAACAATCAGATAGTACAGGGCACATGGTATATGCAAGAAGCAACGTGGCACATACATTGTCTCGAGCTGGAAGCAGTGTATCGAACACTTAAACATTTCAGTCAGCAACTGACGTCAGGATGTACTCATTCGTTGCGACAATACCACGGTAGTACAATATATAAACAAACAAGGAGGCACACATTCCCCACTTCTTTGTCAAATGACGTGGGACATGTGGAACTGGGCACTAGACCACAGGATATATATGAAAACAGCACATATAGCAGGAAAAGCAAATGTGTTAGCAGATCAGCTAGTAAGTCGTACACAAATAAAAAAAACACGAAATGGACACTGAATGTGTCACTTGTGCAGAAAATATTAAAAAATGGGGTACACCACAGATCGACCTATTTGCTTCAATAGACAATCGTCAGGTAGAAAAGTTTTGTTCATGGTTTCCCCATCCTCAAGCTCTAGCATTGGATGCACTGACAATGTCATGGGAAAATCTGAAAGCATACGCATTTCCCCCAATATGTCTCATTCCGAAGGTGCTACAACACATGCTCAAATTCAAACATTTTCAACTGATCCTGATTACACCACAATGGCCTCGGAGCCACTGGTACACAGAAATTCTGCAACATCTCATAGCAATTCCACTGACATTGCAGGGGGAGAATCTGTTGCATCAACCAAAAACAAACATAGTCCATCCAAATTCAGAAATACTGAAACTGACTGCATGGCTCTTATCAACAGAAATTTCAAAAACAATGGTTTTTCTACAGACACTAGAAACCTGCTCACAGCATCGTGGCGAGCAGGCACACAAAATGATTACACATCTAAATTTCGGAAATTCCGTAGCTGGTGTAGTTCTAGGCAAGTTGATCCCTATTCAGCTTCTTTAACTGATAAAGCAGATTTTCTGTCAAATTTGTTCAACGACGGATTGCAATATAGAACAATTGCTGGGTACCGGTCTATGTTTTCCTCGGTGTTGACCCCAATAGACAATATTCCATTCGGTCAACATCCTTTCATTATTCGACTAGTGAAAGGGGTCTTCAACTCAAGACCGCCTAAAGTTAGATTACTTCCTGAATGGGAGTTACCACGGGTACTGAGTCTTCTCCAGGAAAAGCCGTTTGAACCTATGGAAAAGATAACATTGGCTTATGTGACATTGAAAACTGTTTTCTTAATTTCCATTACAACTTTCAGGCTTTGCAGTGATCTAAAGGCCTTGGTTTTGGGAGAAGGAGCCATGACTATTCAACGTAAAGGAATTACGTTTGTCCGATAAGGATTTTCGAAACAAGACAGGCAGTCGCATTTTGGTGTTAAGGTGTTTGTACCGGCTTTCCCAAAAAAACAGACTATTAGACCCTAAGCGGGCAGTGGAAATCGATCTGAAAACAACCTAAGGAATTCATATATTCAGGTGATCAGATAGTGGAAAAGAGGTTGTTTTTAGCGATAAACAACCCTCATAAACCAGTGAAAGCTCCTACAATTTCATCATGGTTAGTTAAAGTCATCAGAATGGCATATGATGATCCCAAGAAGAAAGTGAGAGGACACTCTACACAATCTGTAGGTCCCTCGTGGGCTTTATTTCAAGGCGCATCAGTACAATCGGTTTTGGATGCTGCAGACTGGTCGAATGAATTGATTTTTACACCTTTTTATTTACGTCAAGCAGACGTTAGTGTGTTGAAGCAGTAGTGTTAGTGTTCTGCTCAAATCACGGCGGGTTGTAACAGTGAATATGTGTTGAAATTGTGTATAGATAAACTGTAAATTTACACACTAAGGTACGGGCTAATATCCTATACGTATATTTAATATGTAAGTGTTACTACATTAATAAAATTGAAACTTGAGGACAAATTCCTCAATTTTACATGAAAAATGTTTACAAGAATTAAGATAATTTCCGTAAAAGACGTCGAAAGTTGATGAAATGTTCAGAGCAAATGCGGAATTCAATTGCTTTGAAAATTTCGTCAACTTTATCTTTGCTGCACATTGCAGGCCGTGTTTGCACTTTTGCTGCAAACGAACTTTTGGCTATTAAACACATTAAATTTAAAAATATTTAAATGTATGCACTTTTTCATCAATAACAAAAAAGAGACCATCCCCTAATTTTTTATTTGATAAACTTCCATCAAATATTGATTTTATTGCGAAAAAATGATTTTCCTATGGCAATTTAACACGGGGGAAAAGGAGGAGAAGGAGCTGGAGGAGGAGTGAGAAATATTTGACTCCGAGACCTGGTTAGATAGCTTGGAAATGATGTAACTACAAAAACAAGTTAGATTTTGAAAATCGGCCCACAAATATTTTTTGTAAATTCCCAGTTTTGTTTCGCAATAAAATCAATATTGGATACATTATCAAAATAGACTGTTACCGCCGCGCGTCGCTAACAGTAAATTGATAATTAATAAATGATTATATCTGTATAGCGGGCACTCGTAATTTTTAGAACTGGTGGAATAGTGACATAATTATACACTTATTTAATTCCTATAAAGAACATTTTGTGCCTACTGCGTGGGCATGTACCTGTGAAATTTACAGACTATCATAATTTTGCACCTCAGAACATTTTAGTCGTATGAAGTTTAGTGAAACGGCCACCAGTTTATAATAGTAGTGTATAACAGGCTTTATGTTAATGGTGTATATCCGGCATGTGAATTGCACAGGCATTGTCCTAATCCTAGTTATGACACTAAGATGTTTGATCTACGAAGTTTAGTAAAATGTGCCCCAGGTTTCTGGAATACAACAGGTGGCCGATACGCTACCTGTAAAAATCCAAGTCAAGTCTCTAAAATAGCAATCGATTTCAAGGTAACACCGCGATGTAACAACCCAGCTGAACAGGGGTTGATCAGTGGCAAGCCATCAGGGGCCCGTTTCACTAAACTTTATACGACTAAACTGTTCGTAAGTGCAAATTTAGGATCGTCTGTAAATTGCAATTGATGGATTTACATGTATTGAGCATAGGCTGCATATGCAGCCTATGCTCAATAAAGGTAAATCCAATAATTGTTTACAAGAAAACGTTGTTAATGTGAAATCAAAATTTTGCACTTACGAACATTTTGGTCGTACGAAATTTAGTGAAACGGCCCCCAGGCATGCAAACGAGTGAGATATCGCCATAGGGCGTCATAAACTTAACATATCTTTGAAACATCATGAATATTGATATAGCGTATTGTTATAGTGTACAATAAAAGTGTTATTTAGAACCAGTAAATTTATTTCAAGAAATTCAAGACAGCCCTGAGTGGCGATACAGATAAAATGGCCACCACCCCAAGCACGATAGGTTTGCAAATACGAGCAGTGCACATATTCAATAGTAGTACACTCATGTACCAGGGGGCCGTTTCACTAAACTGCGTACGACTAAAATGTTTGTAAGTGCAGATTTAGAATAGTCTGTAAATTTCAATTGATGGATTTACATTTGTTGAGCATAGGCTACAGCCTATGCTCAATAAATGTAAATTCAATAATTGTTTACAAGAACACATTGTTAATGTGAAATTTACAGACTATCATAATGTTGCACTTACGAACATTTTAGTGTCGTACGAAGTTTAGTGAAACGGTCCCCTGGAGCGTATTAGTTAAATAAATATAGTGTTGCCCAGCGATACCATACAGAACTGCCAGTGACTTTTCATTGGACGAGTCACATCCCAACTAGTTGAGCATATCGGATACATATTCGCACAAGCCCCAGTCACACTGTCAATTCAATTCAATTCAATAATATCTTTATTTCCTCTTGTCAGAGATTTGAATGATATACATGTATGCAATAATTGAAATACACAACGGTGAGAATTATAACATGAATGTAAGTGTTATATACAAAGTGGATTGGCTAGTAATGTTCGACTGGGCCAAGCATGCTAGAAATGTGACATAAAATGATTCAGTTCGTGTGATTATTAAGCCATGCGTCCTTCTCACAAATGGAAATTTTCACAGTTCTCAGTTCCCTGCATAGCTACGATTGTATTAAATGCATGTTGAAAGTATAGCTCATGTAGTTTTTTACACACCTGAAAGCTGCACTTAGGAATGCGTGTACATCTTCTGTTTCTGAAATGCTATTCAGCCTGATTCCTATTAGACATTGAAATAAGGTTTCACCAACACATCTGTCAAGTTCATTGTATACATCAGTCCTGAAGTACATGTGGATGCTGTCCATGAAAGCGTCCATCAGAGGTATTGTTGTTTCACATTCAGTAATTGAACGACACAGGACGTCCTTTGTGATACGGCCACATAGACAACCCACACTTATGTATTCCGTGAACACAGTGCGTATGTGCCGTGAAACACGGTGCCGTGAAACATTTTTGATATCCTGTCAATACGACCTAATCACTGCGTATGCATATGTGCGGTGACTGGGGTTATTTTATTTCATTGTAAAGCCATTTATGTGTGTTGACGGGATAAATAGAATAGTAGGTTAGTGCCGTGAATGGGAAAAATATCTGGCGCGGCACGGAAACGGGATGTGCTCGGCAGAGCCTCGCCCATCCCGTTTCCTGAGCCTTGCCAGATATGTTTTCCCATCCACAGCACTAACCTACTAGTGTCTATATTGTCATCCGATGCATACGCCCATAGCAAAGTAACAAAGTCTTAGCTCAGATGGCGTCTTTGGGAACTGCCAGACGATGGCCGGGGCTATAGATGTACATGTATGCAGATGGCGAAACCTGACGAAGTCATTGTCATTCTCTATTCTCTGCCTCCAATGGTCGGTTTCACGGACAGCAACCGCCGTGTTGACTTCTCGTTTCCACATGCATTTAGATGGAAGATTGTCATATTGTTGCAATATTTGTATTAGCCCATACCTAGCCAGAATTGCACATATATCGGGAATAAACTTAACGTTGGGGTAAATGTCATATAGTTTATGTTTCTTTACATGCAGCGCCTTGATATTTCATACATTGTACATGCATTCATCTGATGATAGTCTATCATGCGATAACAAATCCACCGCACATCCCTTAACCCAAGGTAAAGTTATATAATATTCATGTTTTTTTTTATTCAACTGTGCCACGTTTGAGCGAAGGCTGTGAACAGGCGAGCTTCGTTGTCTTCTGACAACTCTTGTTAAGCAATGCTACAACGTTGTTTAAACATGTTTCGCTCAATATCTATCCATATACACACACGTTCATATTTGTATACAGATGAAGTTTATATCCAATATGTGTATACTGTCTGTTTCACGAAAGCTGCCCAAATATTTCGGCCATATAAACAATTCAAAAACAATATTTTTTTCGATAATATTAAATTAAAGGAAAATTTAAGAATGAGCCTTCTTTTTATTTTGGGAAATTTGGTCAAATATTGATTTTATTGCGAAAAAACAATTTCCCCATGTTAAATCCCCATAGACATCTTTTGTTTTCTTAGTTAGATCATTTCCAAGCTATCTAGCTAGGTTTCGGAGTCATTTTCCAAAGATTTTCGTTTATTGACACCTCCCACACTCCTCTACCTCTTTTTCCCCCATGTTAAATTCCCATAGAGATATCAATTTTTCGTAATAAAACCAATATTTGACCAAATTTCACGAAATAAAAAGAAGGTTCATTCTTAAATTTTCCAAAAAAAATATTGTTTTTTCATTGTCTATATGGTCGTAAAATTTGGGCAGCTTTCGTGAAACAGACTATAGTTATATCAACACAAGGCCACTCAGCATAGCAGTGGGTGTATGGGATGTATGTTGCTATGAAATAGTTTTACACATTAATATGTACATGTAAACAAACATTTTATCAACATCTTTACATTTTAGTGTATACGGTTATGTAGATTTGCATTTATTTTTGCTACATTCTTGTAACCAATGTTTTTTGTCATCTTTAGAGCACGAAGAACAAAACTGGGGTTGGTTCCATTTTTTTTGACAATTCCTTCGGCCGCCATCTTGGATTTCAAAATGGCCGCCCTGAAATGCTATATATTCATTATATATACACTTCTAATACAGGTAGACTATTCATTCGTTTTTTGGTGGTAATCATCTTTTGACCACAAACAACAACACCAGTGTTATTTTCAATTTTAACAACCCCCATGGCCGCCCTGAAATCGTATACAACATATTGTATTATTCTTATCTACATTTATAATGCAGATGGAATGGTGTTTTTTTCGGCTATGGAACTGGTATGGCGGACATTTCGATTTCAAAATGGCCTCTATGTAAATAATATTTCTTATGTTTTCACTACGTACTGTCTTTAGTAAAGCGTATTTATAGTTAGGTTGTGTTAACTGTTTTGCTACCTTCTCGGAACAAATGTTCTTTGTATCATCAATGAAAACATGAGTTGTTCCTATTGTATTCTAATTTTCAAAATGGCTGCCTTGAAAATCACATAATTATTATAATCATGCACAAACCATTTGGACTGATTTTCCCCAGACTATACTCATTATTGAAAGTAAATTATATATGACTAAAGTCAATTTCAAGTTACTGTTTATGACAAACATGTTATATTTGAAAATGGCCAATGTGTGTATGTAGAATTTTCTTAATTATGGATACAGTGATTTGAATCAGTTTCATAACCAACTGCATTAGAGTCTCCATCTTGTTGGTGTTCTCGAAATGGCAGTGCTGGCACAATCACACTAAAAATGCGGCCAAAGGAGTTGCTTACATAAAATATATACCCTATACAAACTTTTATGCAGGAAAGTGCAGAAGAACTCTCGAAAATGCAGTATGTGTGTGATTAAATGACTTTCGGCATTAACACGCCATGTGCACATGTTCAGTATGTGTTGACGATCTGTGTAAAATTTCAGACTGATTACCATAACACTGTTGGAGAGGTTGAATACACGCTATACATAATACAGAATTGTATGCAGGAAACTGTAGAAAAAGGGCCACGTTGAAAATGCAGTATTGTTCTATGGTCATTGTCATTAATTACGATTACCATATGGTCATAAGAGATTACAACTCCTGTGTCAATATAAAAGTGATCAGTGCCTTGATGGTCCAATTTTCACTTGTTGAAATTGTCATATTATGACTTGACAAAACCAGAGTGACTGCATTATGGTGTACCACAAAGGCAAGCCAATGGCCAATGCTTCCATATCATTGATTATCGCAGAAAAAGTAATATGTTCATGATTGAACATGAATAATGAGGCCTGTTATTTGGCCGGAAACGGTTTCGTTATGTTTACGGACTGACTGTTCAAGTGGAGTAAGATCACATGCCTCTCGTATCCAAGAAATAAATACTCTGTTCATGTCGTCACAGATTACACGATATTTTACTGCTGCTGAAGTATGCTGAAGCAATATGGCCTGTCCATGAAACAAGTTTCTGGCACAAACATACTAGTTACTTATACGCTATCCCACGAGTCAGTAACACACATATATTCTAACTTTATTAAGGGTATTCACAGGTACCTGTAGTATTTGAGAACTTACCTTTCAGTGATCACGAGTTGCAAGAAATTGCAAACTTGACTGAGTAAGATGCACAATTGATTCTGCAAGAAAAACGAATCTAAAGGGATAACTCAATTTCAATGTCCGAAGACAATAGTGACGTTATGGGATTACAGAGATAAACTGAAAGGATCTAAACACATAATTCTGACTCATCCCGAGTCCAAAATGTTGCAAGCCGTGCACAATGGCCATCTCGGCATTCAGATATGTATTAGACGAGCTCAAGATATTATGTTCTGGTAAAATGGTAGGAAGATTGAAAATAGTGACTAAAATGCCAAAGAAACTATGATATCACACTATGTACCAGGCCACCCATGCATATGGTCGCTGCAAACATTTCCAAATGGAATGAAAAGGATTTCTGGTAACTGTTAACAACAACAGTCACACAGCATGACATTGAAAATGGCCATAGGACAGTTGAAAGGGATTTACAGTAAGCATAGTGTACCAAGTACACATGTATCAGATGCAGCCAAGGTCCAGTGGGTTAGCTGGGCGAACAGTAATCATTGTGCAACACAGTTTCGCAAAAACAAAAGGTGAATCAAAACTCCCAAAACCGGCACGGAATGGTCACCTGCACAGTTATTGATGGGACAGCGGCTTCTATTCATTTTACTGAGCACTTGTGAACAGGTATTTCCAATACATGTTTCGATTTGTGACAAGATCAGATCCAGTCATCAACAGAGCAAGAAACACTATGATAAAATCATAGTAGCTTTAAAATTAAAATAGCTAAACATTGGCGATCAGGCTGGACGCCATAAAGAAAGCAAACTGTTGAGACCAGTTTCAGTCTGCTAGCACAATGCCAGATCTGACAGACTGCAGATGGTGCATCATATCGCCGTAACAGACGCTTTCTCATGAAGCAATGGAAAACATGAGTATTTACCTTTGCAATGCAATATACAATACCATAATGTACACGTTATTGGATAAAATAGATGATTTGCCATAGTTTCATCTTCTTATTTTAAAGGAAAGCATATGTGCTGACAAGATAGTATTTGAAGAAACATAACTATAAGCCACAACAATACGTAATACATGTAAATTCTTAATACAACAATACGTAATAGATGTAAATCTTGAAATGGCAATGTATGTGAAACACTTATTTCCAATTATGCCAATGATTCTTGTCCATGATAAATAATAATGAAAAGCACCACATATAACGTTGACGTTAAGTATAAATTAATTTCAATGGCGGCCATTTTGAAATTAAAAATGGCGACCATGTGGCTCTTAAAAAAATGTAACCAACTTCATTTGTTCTATATGTTGTATATAAATATGTTTTCAAGCAGACACACACGATCCAATCACAATATAATTTGAAAGAACATAACTACAGCCACAGAAATACTAGAATGTGTAACAAATCTTTGATGTTGTTTAAGTGGCCATTTTGAAGATAAAGAGTACTCGTAGCAAAAAAAACAGTTAGCAATAATCTCAGCAGACTGTGTTCAAAGAAATACGAGTATAACCAGAAGGAAAAAAAACAAATATTACCACGAGATTCAAAAATGTAAAATATATACTGGATTTTCAATTTTGAAATGGCGGCCGTTTTGAAAACCAAAATGGCTGGTATCTCAAAATGTATTGAACTCGTCCTGCTAATATTTCTTGTCTATAATAATGTGTTTTCCGCTGCAAAAACACCACACATATTGACTTTGACCTCAAAATATAAATGTCAATGTCGGCCATTTTGAATTTTAAGATGGCGGCCATATGGTTTATAGAAAAAAATGGAACCAACCCCAGTTTGGTTGCATGTGGACTATAGATGAAAAAAAAACCTTGGTTCAAACAATGTAGCAAAAAAAATAACAAAGCCTAAAATAGCGACATAACAGTATACACTATTTACAACATGACGTATAATTATGTATCTGTTATTTATGCAAATAATAAACAAATTATTAGGATGGCAGGTGCATTTCTCACAAGCCAACATTCAGTCGCATTTTTATTAGATTTACATACATAACGGCCAATTACAATTAAAACGCATATTTAGCTAATGTATTGGTTGATTGGGGCTTTACATCCGTTGAACAGCTAGATCGTATAGTTATACTGCTGTAAATGCATCTGTATGTTAGGATCACTGAAACACTGATCACTGTACTAAAAGTACAGCACTGTCCTGCTCTGTGGCGTATTTCATCAACATTGCAAAGTATACTTATCTAGCAAAGTATACTTTGAGAAATTTTCAATTTAAGGATAAAGTTATTATTTTTTATTATACTGAATTTATTACATTATCACAGCCATTTTGGCTGTGACAATGTAATAAATTCAGTATAATAATTATGCATACTTTTAATCATCAAATATATGCAGTCGTTAGTTCTATATGAAATAATGCATTTCGGGAAAAATAAATTATTACTCCCTCAAAGTATACTTTGCTAGATAAGTATACTTTGCAATTTTGATGAAATCGGTTACAGACCCTTTTTACACCTGATCATGGGTGCGAAATCTAGTGTGAATTACTACTGAGATATGAATGCTTACGGGTGAGTCAGTCCAATTGAGACACGCCGTGTGATTTTGTATGTAAGGTAATATCCGCCATAATTATATTTGGCTTGATGCTTGCTGGCTGATGATATTTTAAGTTATATCTGTCTTATTACAAGTATATGTGGCTTGATGCTTGCTGGCTGATGACATTTTAAGTTATATCCGTCTTGTTACAATTATATGTGGCTTGATGCTTGCTGGCTGAGGACATTCTAAGTTTTATCCGTCGTATTACATTTATATGTATGTGGCTTGATGCTTTATTCATTCGTACTGTTTCAATGCGTTTTTGTTGATTAAATTCTAAGTGGCTTAATGCTTCATTGTTAGTGACATCCGGAGTTCCATTATTGATTATTGCATCGCTGTTTTGCTATGCGCTTTGTAAGCTCGTTAAGCCACGCACGCCCCTTGACAACAATAATTGCAACAGTACTTTGGGAACAACCATTATGACGCCAGGTGCGCTGCTAAAACTTAAAATAGTTCTCCCTAAAATTATTTAATATGCTGGTACCTGTCCTACAATGCGTTGCTCTCTAAATTGGTTCCATGTCCCTAACGGTGTTGATGTAGATTGGTGCCGCCTTTTCTGTTGCGCCATGTTTAGGTTAAAAGACACCAAATAGTTTTGCTGTATAATTTAACCGAATCCCAGCCAGTCTTTCCTACTTTCACTATTCGTATGGATGTTGTGGGACCAACCTCGTCATGTCCCCCAATATTGTTTACATTATTTGGCCAAGGAATCTCTGTTTACATCTCGTGAGCAACAGGCTCAGTGTTTTCTTTTAAATGGTTCAAGTATGCTCAAAACTGGTGTTAAAAACTCGCCAACATGTGCCTCAAGTGAAACTGGGTAGTAATGGATCAAGCTTTGCAAGCAAAATGTGTCTGTGACCTTAAAATACCCGGACTATTTTGTATGCCAGACAACTTTTGCATACTCAATTTCTCTAACCTTAAACCTAGAGTTCTACATGCCAGGTTATAATATAGGGAGACACGTTTTTCTTAATTCTTTCAATCTGACATTTTTCTGGCAAAATGAACATTGATTTACAATTACCAGACGTACTAATTGACATTATTATACTTTGTATATCAAACGCGAAATGCCAGTTTGATATCAGGGGCGATAACCGTGTTTCCTTAAACTTATAAGCAACTATTTATTCCATTTATTTATTTTTTGATGTGCAATATCATACTTTATGATATGTCGATAAAAATATTTATTCAGTATTTAGTTAATATAAATAATTTAAAAATACTGCATCATTTGCATATGGAACTAGCTTCATACCACCGCGAGTCTCTATGAGTACATTAAAGATTACTAAATAATTATATCTGTGTAGCTGGCACTCGTAATTTTTAAAAGTGGTGGACTAGTTGCAATTATACACTTATTTAATTTCCATAAAGAAAAATGTGTACCTATTAGATGGGACCCCATCTTCAACAATAATTAAATCTATATTTTAATTAGTCAAGATCCAGAGCAGAATAAGTGCAGGTTATTGGAAAATAGGTCCCACAACATCCATAAGACAAGTGAAAGTAGCAGAGAATAGCAAAATATGTGGTAACGGGTTAGTGTTTAGGGAAAATCAATGGTGGTGGGCCACCTTAGTCTGGTCCCGGATGGTTCTTGGTTTGCATCGGTAACGGGCCGCTTTGACAGTGCAAGTTACCATATGTGTAACTTACTATAAAAATGTGATTGTTTTCAATTATGTACATATGTAATTTAATTATGAGGATACATGTATGTATAAAACACATTAGTAAGTCAAACACCATACATACATACATATGCAATTTAGTTAAAGGTACATGCCCACGCAGTAGGCACAAACTGTTCTTTATAGGAATTAAATAAGTGTATAATTGTGTCACTGTTCCACCAGTTCTAAAAATTACAAGTGCCCGCCATACAGATATAATCAATAAGTAATATTTATTTTACTGATAGTGACGCGCGGTGGTATCAGGCTATTTTCATATGCAAATGAGGCACGATATTTTTTAATTATTTATACTAATTAAATGTGTCACCTGAAAAAATGATATTTTCGACAGATTATCAAGTATGATCATTGCACATCAAAAAATAAATACAGAGAATAAATAGTAATGTCCGTTAACATTTTAAGGAAACACGGTTATCGCCCCTGATGTCAGTGTGTAAATTTACGGCTAATATAAAATGTATAATAATGCCAATCAATACGTGGAATAACGGTGAATGAATGTTTATTTTGACAGAAAATGTGTCAAATGATGTATCTGATGTAAGTAACATGTTGTGCCTACTGAGTGGGCATGTACCTTTAATATAGGTTAGAGAATAACAAATGGTGCAAAATCGTCAAGGGGGTAATATTAGTCCGGTATGAACAAAATAATTCCGGGTGTTTTGATGTCACTGAGGAATATGTGGGGGTGTTGGTCATGTGATGTAAACAGACTTTCCGTGGCCAAAAAAAAACTATTATTTATTAGTCGGAGGATTCCTAACATTGACAACAGTGCCATCTGGCGTCATAATGAGGCACTATATCACCAATATTGCTTGCGTCATTCGGCTTGTGGCTTTGTAGCAATGGCATATACACACACAAGCACCAGGACACATATAATTGTCATCAATACAAAGTACGAATGCTGTTGAACCTTATATGTCACAGAAACGAATATATCACACGTGTGAAGTATTCGTGCGAATGCGTCACATATTTCGGTGAATACTGGCCGAATTCGGCCGAATACATCACAAACCGAAAATCTCACCCAAATATTTTTCACTTTTTGGTATAAACGAATATGCCACACTATCGCAAATTTCAAACTTGACCGAATATGGTCATATCATTATCAAATCGAATGTATCGACAAGACGATCACTTTGGAGCATTTAGTGTCGAAATCTGATCATTACGTAATCCAAGATGACCGCCGAAAGGTCAAAAGGTCATTATTTTATTAGAGATGTCAAACGTCTTATTTCCATGAACCGCCGGGTTGATACTGATAGAGAATAGTAGGTTCGTGCCGTGAATGGGAACAAATATCTGGCAAGGCTCAGGAAACGGGATGGGCGAGGCTCTGCCGAGCACATCCCGTTTCCGTGCCGCGCCAGATATTTTTTCCCATTCACAGCACTAACCTATTATTCTATTTATCCCGTCAACACCTACAAATGGCTGTAAAATGCAAAAATAGTATTGACTGAATATCAAAAATGTTTCATGGCACCGTGTTTCACAGCACATACGAACTGTGTTGACGGGATAAAACAAACTTCACAGTTACTGTCCGTGGGTGAAGACTTTTCATATTTGTTAAAATGGAGATCATCGCATAATCTAAAATGGCCGCCGTCAAAAAGTATGTCAAATTCTTAAAAAAAACTTCTTCTCACGAACCGCCAGACGGATTTCGATGACACTTGGTAGGAATGATCGATAGTTAACGCTGTTTCAGATTTTTTCAAATGGTGGCCCCTGGGTCAAGAAAGGGCGGGCCGGAGGGGTCAAGTAGGGGTCAAATTTCAGATTTTACCGTTTATGGTCATGTCGTATATCAACTCAAAGGTATCGACAAAACGATCACTCTGGAGCATTTTTGGTCGACATCGGATGATTACATAATTTAGGATGACCGCCCGCCGAAAGTTTATTAGTGAATTCGAGCGTCTTTTCCTTCTGCATCAGACTGTCTGTTATTATACCGTTTATCACTTATTCATATTTGTTCTGCATCACATTTTTTAATGCTGTTTTATAAGCATTATACTGTTTACATTGTTCTCAATTTTTATGTTTCAAGCCAACTATTACTATGGTGGACAGAACAATGTTGATGGTATATATACATGTAATAGACAGTCTGGACCATTTCTGACTTACTTTATAATTTGGATAATAATTTATGGTGAGCGAAGCCGGCCCATTTGGACCTCTTGTTATATTACTTTTTAATCTCCATGTCTGTGATATAGAGTCTATCGCATGAAATGTAAAATTCTATGATAATAGTAACTAAATATAAAACATTATGGTACAAATTGTTAACCGATGGTCAGTTTCGCCTGTTCAATATTTACATGTCCAATACACTTTACATATATAATAATGTTCCAATCATTGGGTGTTCTATTTAGATGATTAAAATGAGATCAGCTTTATATTTTAAAAGCATATTTTATCTCCAGTCAATGTATATTCCCGCACCACTCCCCTCCAGGGGAGTAGCGGGGCTTTATCTTGGCATACTGGGCATACACCGGGGCTTTAACCGACGGTGATGTCCCGCACTGCGGTGACATTACAGGTTCTCTAACTGTTGCTAAAAATGTGCTGCGACGTTCACCAACCAAATGGCCCTGCACTGCAGGGCATTTTACAGGACTTAACAGCATAATTATTTAAAGATCCTCTATTTCTCGGGGGTAGGGGGGAGGGGGGGGCGATGCGGGGGGGGGGGGGTGTGGAGAGGGTATTTAGTACTATTTACACAGATATTATGGCATCATTTTCCGAAATATTTTACCTTCGAACGCATGCATGCCACATCACTATCATAAGCTTGGTGTAATTTAATTTAAAAGTTACATATACTTATTCGGCTTTACGTAAATATACAAATACAATAGGCATGACCTAATGTATTTATGTAAGACCGTGAAAAAGGCACTCACACTCAGCCTTTTTCACGGTCTTACATACCGGCTTCGTGCGATAGGAGAATGAACTAGCTAGGTTAAATTAACCGCCTCATTGCCTCCTTCATTTAATGTACATATTTCGATTGTATAGCAGATATTAGTAAATTAGGAAACAAACTTGGCCTGCCATGTTTGGGCTCAAATGCCGGGTTTGGAAGGTCCTCGAGCCAATTCCTACCATTAAATATAAGATAATAGAAGCACTCGTATTTTTTAGAACTGGTGGAATAGTGACACAAGTATATACTTATGTAATTCATATAAAAAACATGTTGTGCCTACTGAGTGGGCATGTACCTTTAACAAACAACACATACTTTTCAGTAGGGAGTTATGTTTTGATCTATAATAACTTTCATCTTAAGATACGCAAAGTGCATGCGACGAAGCGTGCCGCCATGTGTACACCAATAAATCGCGCGATAGTCAAGTAGGCTTAATTTGCCATTATGTGAGATATGTGGCTGTGACTGGAGGAATGGGGCTTATGCGACCAGTGATGTGATGTATTGGTGTGTAGCGGCATATCAACAGCTAAGGTCATTTAAGATAGGGTCAACGGGTTCGATCCCTCATTCGGTCCCAAAATCAGAACGGAATATTTACATAAAAGTGTTTATATTCAGCCCTGGAATTAGAATAACCTGACATGGTGGCAGGTCCATACCACACCAAAGTCACTTGGCCCCTTCCTTCCCCTAAAGTAATAGGATTACGTATACTCGTATTATTCATATAAGGGGTGTAACCAGATTCAACTCTCACATACAATAATGTCAACGTTAATGTTGAATCCCGATCGTTAAATAGTAATGTCCGTTAACATTTTAAGGAAACACGGTTATTACCCATGCTATCAGTGTAGAAATTTACGTCTGATATAAAATGTATAATAATGTTAATCAATATGTTGGTAATGGTGAATGAATGTTTATTTTGCCTTTAAATTACCCATCGCATGCTCACACCTGCCACCCACTTTGCGACCAGTGTAGATCCCGATCAGCATGTGCATCCGCACAGTCTGATCAGGATCTGCACTGTTTGTGACAAAATTTCTATTTTTACCGCGAATATCTGACAACAAAATGTAAAATGTTTTAAATTTATAATGAACATCTCATGGTTAATGGAATAGTCTGAAATATAACATGGAATATTCCATCTCAGTTACTTGGTATTGAAAGGGTTATAATGAATACAAGTGCAGGAGGCAACTACTAAACTAAGCAGAGCAATATACGCCCGATGGTAGCTTTGAATGACACATTGACATTTAACATATTCGTTTAACAAGAGTTGTTTAGAGCATCCTAGCACCAACTGTTCTGGAGTTATTGAGCCGAACTTTTATTGTCCAAGGTCACCCCGCGACCTTGACCTTTGACCTACTGACCTCAAATCAATAGGGGTCATCTGCTGGTCGTGACTAACTTGAAAACCAATACTGGGCATCCTAGGTCATGGGTTCTCGAGATATAGAGCGGCAACTGTTTTATTGTCTAAAGTCACCACGATTTTGACCTTTGACACACTGTAGTCAAGTCAAATTGGTCATACACTGGTCGTTAGTGACCTGCATATCAAGTTTGAGGATCCTATGTCAAGATTATTTTGAGCGCAAACCAAATCGTTAACAGACGGACAGACGATAAGCGCCATAAGCGCCCCTAGTGTCTGAAATAAGCTGGAATAGCTCAGTGGGTAGAGCATCGGACTCCGGATCGGGAGACCCCGAGTTAGAATCCCGCCATGGTCGATTCGGCGTGACCTTGGGCAAGACAAGACACATTCGCGATAGCCTAGTCCTATCGGACGGGGGATTAAATAGTCGGTATCGACATGCAAGGTCATCGAGCCAGTGCCGTCGTTAAATCAAAGTGTTCATTTACATTTACCTTGTCTGCATGCGTGGCGTGACTTTCAAATAACCCGGCGAATATGCCTGCTCTATCGTGTTTTATTTTATCGCACTGTTATCCCCATTCGAATGTTCATGTGACATATTCGTCTGGACAATATTTTATTAATTCGAGTTTTTGTAACATGAGACACATTCGTTTTTGTTGCAAGGGGTAGTGATGTCAAACGTAAACGTCACACATTTGTGTGATGTATTCGTACGTATTCTTCACCATGTGTGACGCATTCGCACGAATATATTCATTTCTGTGACATATAAGGTTCAACAAATGCAATAACACACATGGAAGTTGTATTGTTATCAGCAAGAAAACATCAAGACAAATATAATTGTGTTCGTTCGGACATCTGCGTAATTTCATTAAATACGTTTACAAAATTTACAATATTTTTCACGCATGTACTTTGAATATGTTGTCAACTTTTGACGCCACTTACGGAAAATATTGTAAATTTTGTAAACGTATTTCATGAAATTACGCAGATGTCCGAAGGTAGTAAATCACGTGCCGTGTCTCAATTTACATGTGTATGCATATGAATATAATAAATGACTGCGACATATTTCATAGTCTGGCAAAATAAAGTAAATGCACATGACAAATATGGCAATAGTTGCTCATGCCGTGAATGCTCAATTCTTTAGAATCTCAAGCCAACTTTGTATAGAAAAGTGGGGTTCAGAGATAGTGAATTATCATCACCCCATGTATTACGCTCTATGTCTTTCCAGATATTAGCAGATTCATGGGCAGGAGATCAAAGGATTATACTACATTACCACAAACCTTGAATACAATCATATGTGTTTAGATTTTCAAGCTTAACCAGACTGTGACGTTATCCAAACTAGAAAAGATGATACAGAGAGGAGACCAATGAACCCATAAAAACATATGGCTGGCGCAATACACAGTGGTAGCAGCATGACACGCGTATGTTGAACCCTATATGTCACACAAACGAATATATCACACGTGTGATATATTCGTGCGAATACGTCACACATGTCGGTGAATACTGGCCGTATTCGGCCGAATACATCACAAACCGAAAATCTCACACAAATATTTTTCTCTTTTTGGTATAAACGTATATGTCACATAATCGCAAATTTCAAACTTGACCGTATATGGTCATATCATTATCAAATTGAATGTATCGACAAGACGATCACTTTGGAGCATTTATTGTCGAAATCTGATCATTACGTAATCCAAGATGACCGCCAAAAGGTCATTATTTTATTAGAGATTGCAAACGTCTTATTTTTATGAACCGCCAGGCTGATATTGGACAAACTTCACAGGTATGGTCCGTAGGTGAAGACTTTTCATATTTGTTAAAATGGAGATCATCGCATAATCCAAAATGGCCGCCGTCAAAAAGTATGTCAAATTCTTAAAAAAACTTCTTTTCACGAACCGCCAGATGGATTTCGAAGACAGTGGTAGGAATGATCGATAGTTAACGCTGTTTCAGATTTGTTCCAATGGTGGCCCCTGTGTCAAGAAAGGGCCGGCCGGAGGGGTCAAGTAGGGGTCAAATTTCATATTAGCTATCGCCTATAGCCGTGCACGAGTCATGATGAACCGCGTTCGAATGTGCATTTACTAGAAATGTATAGGTACCAATCAGTAATTATAAACGTTATGAAGCATGAACATTAAATTATCATTTCCTAAGATCTGTGTTTTAATAGTTTTATTTTAATTAATGAAACCTGACACACATATTCAGTAGATGACCATTATATGGTATGTATCCTGTGTTTGTTCTTTTGATAAATGCAATACGATAGTATTCTTAATTTTCCATGACCTTGAACTGGCATTAAGCTTAGCAAAAGTAAATACATATGGGCCGCGCTCTGTGAAAACCAGCCTTAATGACAACATTTTCAATTTGCACTTGTTTACATTTTTTGATGCGGACACCTTTCAAAAACAATATGCTGAAAATAAAATGCAAATATATTTCATAGTTTTTGTTTTATCTCACTTTTTGTAGCACATTGTCAATCACGCAAGGAAAAAAAGTAACGTCATCGGGAAAATGACGTTATTGAAACGCTGACGTTTGTACAATGCAACACAACAGCCTACAGTAGAAATGAGTGTTCATAGACGCATTAACTGTGCTTGCTGTAAACTGTAGTTGCTGATAAGTTGCACTAAATGTATCTACAAGTGTTAGTATGAATACTATCAAACATTGAACAGAATAAAAGTATGATATGTACATGTAGTGAACAAACCAAACGCACCACTATCAATGTTAAATCTATAATTAGCCGACATGTGACTTCGTAATTTGCAACTATAGCCAACTATCACAGAGTATGCATATACCTGTACCGTCTGAAAGATACATTGTAATTATTTGAGAATTCAGTTCAGAGTCTAATTGACATTATTTACGTAACAGTTAACTGTGACGTCATTTATTGATGTAGACATTACGTCACTCACCAAGGGCCAAACACAAACAACTAAACGACATTCCTGGTGTTTGAAATTGAAACAATCTGTGATTGAAACAAATGCACTATTTTCTGTAGAAATGAATGACCTGAATTTGGTTAGAATTTGGATAGGCCTATGGCTGCACATATCAATGACTTCAGCGCCCGGTGGTGTCTAGAGGGTAGTCCGACACCCCCGGGGAGTTTTAAACAAATTAAAAATCGACTGTCCATACCCGACTCTCGGAATTAAATTTACATCTCAGTTCGAAAATATAGTAAACTGTTTCAATTAAGAAGTCCCGCCCGACCCGCCCCCTCCCCTCACCCCTCCCCCCCCCCCCCCCCTACCTGAAATCCTGGATCCGCTCCTGGTATTTTCTTCATATTATTTACACACCTCTAGACTAGAACGTCCCTTTGATAAAAAAAACAATAAATCACGCAGACATTCAGTGTTTAGTAGTAAGTAAATTAACAACGATCTAAAGTAGGACTTCTTAAATTTGTAAATGTTGGAGACCTGTGCATCTGCGCAGCCTGATCAGGGTCTGCACTGATTGCAAAAATACTAGTAAAATATATGTCATACATTCATATAATCATATTTACAAGTGGTCAATTAAAATAATATTTAACAGTTATCAAACGGCAATCGTACGGCTGATGTAATGTGATATTTTTGAAAGTCGCTAAAAATTACGTGACATTAGAAGGTACATGCAAGTGGTTGCAGATACAGATACAAATCAGTAGGCTACGTCCCTGGGGCCCGTTTCACTAAACTTCGTACGACTAAAATGTTCGTAAGTACAAAATTAAGTCTGTAAATTCCACATTGACAACATTTTCCTGTAAACAATTATTGGATTTACATTTATTGAGCAGCCTATTTTCAATAAATGTAAATCAATCATTTGAAATTTCCAGACGATCCTAGATTTGCACTTACGAACATTTTAGTCGTACGAAGCTTAGTGAAACGGGTCCCCGGTGGCTACAATTATGTTCGCACTAAATATGCCTGTGACACAATACCAACACACTAAATACTAAATAATAAAACATGTTTGGGCCAGTGTCAACATGATGCGATATGCCAGGAGCCGCGTGATTAGCACTACCATATTTTTTATCTGCGATACGATTATTTTTCTGACAATTTCCAAATTATATTTTATGTTGATTTTCGAAATATTCGACGGTGAACCAGTAAATCAAATGAATTAAGACCTAGGCCCAGTTCTATCAGTGGATAATTTTATCCAGAATACGTGTCACAGTTAATGAGCCAACTGTTTACATTTTCTTTAATAAAAGTAACGGTTGCGGGCACACTTTCACGTAGAGCGGGGCCGGGTCTGACACGCCGTCGGCACTAACCGCCCCCAGCAGTAAACATGTTTAACCCTAAGTTGATATCTTATATTGCGCATGTTCATTTCCCCGTGAGTTTTAAATTTGCGACAAACAGTGAAGAAAGTATTGCCATTACGAATTAAATCGTTTCCCACAGAACGACATATGTCAACCAAGACCTTTTCATAAATATGATCATGTAATATGTAGATCTACGTAGACACATAATTAAGTCATGCATACATGATTGCAGATTTACCCGAGTGTGTCTACATATTTCGAAAATCGCTTGTCACGTTCAAATGAAAGTTAGTGTTACTCATCAAAATGCGTAATGCAGTGTAATCTATAAAACAAATCGGAACTGGGTTTGTACAGCGTGTACGGTTCCGTCTTAGACGGCCGAAAATACCCGACCCCGCACTAATCTGAACGGGACCGTATAGCATAATTAGTAAAGAGCGCACACATGCGCCCCGGGGTCGATCTCAAAGTTGTAAGTACATGTATAGCTGATGGTGGTCGCCAGACAGGATAAGTTTGTTTTATGTGAGTATTCAGGTTTCAACCCAAATTAAGAAACATGCAGACGCCTCCATCTACGCTGACTACAATTGTTCTCGCGTGTGTTTGTAATTTTTTTATAAATATATAAATAAAGTTTAAAAGATATATTAGCATTATGATTACATAATACTGATTTTGTTATGTGTTATCTAAAAATACCGGTCGTAGGGTTATTTAGTTTCAAATGTCATTTCATAAGTCGTCCATATAATATATTATAGAAATCATAAATGCAATATGCCCATTTGTATAAAAATAATCGACAAAATTACTATGTATTTCCTTGAAGAAAACCGAACTTGAGAAAAAAAAAGACAACTATCTGAACCACTATGAAAACAACTGTACAATTCTGCCACGCATATCCAACATTAAAATATTTGTGAGCCGTAAAGCGTACGGATATAAATAGGACAACTTATTGCAATGACGCAACAATTACACTTGTCAAAATCCGACGTGAAATTGGTTTTATGCCTAACTTTGCGACGTCATTTTCAGCCTTTGATGACGTTGTCATTAAGGCTGGTTTTCACAGAGCGCGGCCCATATACATTACATATTAACTATACTCTGTTTCGCGAAAGCTGCCCAAATTTTGCGGCCATATAAACAATTCAAAAACAATATTTGTTTCGATAATATTAAATTAAAGGACAATTTAAGAATGAACCTTCTTTTTATTTCTTGAAATTTTGTCAAATATTGATTTTATTGCGAAAAAACAATTTCTCCATGTTAAATCCCTATAGACATCTTCACAGAGTGAAGGTGTCTATGGGGATTTAACATGGGGAAATTTTTTATAATTTCAGAAATACTGGACCGATTTTTAAAATTTAACTTTTGTTTTCTTAGTTATATCATTTCCAAGCTATCGAGCAAGGTTTCGGAGTCAATTTCCAAAACGTTTCGTTTTTTACTCCTCCCACAACTCCTCTACCTCTTTTTCCCCCATGTTAAATTCCCATAGAGAAATCATTTTTTCGTAATAAAACCAATATTTGACAAAATTTTACGAAATAAAAAGAAGGCTCATTCTTAAATTGTCCTTTAATTTAATATTATCGAAACAAATATTGTTTTTGAATTGTTTATATGGCTATCGCATTTATCTTTCCTTAGAAATGCATGTCTTTAGATTAATACAGTAACCAGAAACCAACTCTTCACTCTTCCACACCTTCACATCTCTTTCACCGGATCTTTCAAGCTTCAAGTCCCTGGGTTCTGTTTAGTCATGATATGATAGTAAGCTTTCCGTAATAATGCGATATGTTGAAGAATTCTGCAGTAGCCAGGAACCACGTTACCGCAGAATTGTTCAACATATTGTATTATTGCGGAAAGCTTTTTTTAGATTAATAAATGCGGAATTATGACAAAGAATACGAAACATGTGCAGTTTGATTGTTTAAATGTCAATTAAATTTAAAGCTATCAACATCTGCGACCTACTATGATATTGACATTTGATGACTGCTTTTCTATTTCACAAATAAATTTATTATCAATATCAATGAAAATATTGACAATTGGTGTATGCCAAATGTATTAATGAATATGTTTAAAAAGTATATATAGCATCAAATTTGTCTTGAAGTTCAGTGACATTGAAATGACATTGAACTTAATTGGAAAGAAATGGCACCATTAGTTTCTGAAAGCTGAACCCTATAAGGTTATAATATAATAATTCCAGCACAAAAATATTTACACAATTTCCTAACATTTGATTGGCCCGTAGCAAGTCTCTGGCCAAAATTTATATCCCAGTAAACTCCCACGCCGAACTACTTTCCGTAACCGTGAGGCGCAGTTAAAATAATTCTTAAGAAAATTGAAAATAAACACATTTTCTTGATGAATTTATTTCAAATGCTGGAATTATAAGGAATGAATGGCATTTTTGTTGAATTTATCGAGGATATGAACTTGGAAAAGTCCCGGGAATACTGGACAAGGCCTTAAAAAATTACAATTTTCGAAAAATAAAAAAAAATAAAAAATTTCTTTTTGATTTTTTTTCGAAAATTGTAATTTTTTATCGCTTCGTCCAGTATTCCCGCGACTTTTCCAAGTTTATAGCCCGATAAATTCCACAAAAAGGCCATTCATTCCAATAGTGCTATCATGAGCCCATCATGAGCTCCACTAGTAAGAAACTAAATAAGTCCGTTTTTTGTCCTGGCTGGTGAAATAAATTAACAATATCTTACATATCTCTAGATATATATGTTCTATGATGATAAATCAACGATATATGTACACCATACTGTTATAGAAGTACTACAAAGAAGAAAACATTGCCGTTTACCTTCGGTGACCTTGAAAATATAGTATTGTGACCTTGACCTTGATAGCTGTTGTTAGATGTCTTGATTGTAGTTGATTTTTATTCATTGTGATGCATACCACCGATGATATTGACACTTCAAATGAACAAATTCCTCGGTATCAGGGCATGCATACTAGGATTTTGACCTTGATTTTGAATGACCTTGAAATGACCATGAAATGACCTTGAAAGTTTCCGAAAAAATGGAAAGTTTGGAAAAATGGATTTTTCGGAAAGTGGGATCCAATACGAATACCAAACCACTAACAAAGAAAAAATAACATGAGGTGCCGGTTTCTGAGCAATTGCCCCCAGACTATAAACTAAGTAACGTAATGTCAAACTGGCAAACTCTTGATCTGCAAATTCTAACGCTAAGGACGCCCCGCTAGTTATTCTAAGGGAGGTTTCCCGTGGTTTTCCAAGTTCTTCAATATTTTTCTGAGACTTGTCCATTGCAGATTTACAACCAGTATGATCCGGGTTCTATTGATGGCTCTGATGGTTACCGCTGTTCTGTCCAGCATTAGCAGTGACCACACAACAGACAGAGTGCACGACATGGACGCCGTGGCAGCGCAAGAACAGCAGTTAAATAATGTGGAAGCGTGTTTAGCCGATGGCTGCGAATGAGGAAACGAAACAAAATATAGCCGACAGCCTAATCCACTATAACGAAGATCAGCAAAATATCGGATCCGAAACAATAGTTACAATCACTGAACCCAGGACGTCGGAGATAGCACAATCCGAACTGGACGACGATGTAAGTGTGCTATTCGATAAAGCGGAAACAGAAATCGGGGAGCCGGATCTGCCGGCTGCCACCGTACCGCGGCTTTACGAGTACCCGAGGCTGAGCCGAGTAGAACCGGGTAACGTGGGGGATGCCGTTGACGTCGAGCTGGAGGAAGGCGTCTTCTATAGACGGATAACCAAGGCTGTAAAACCGCCTGTGTTTGGTAAGTCGCTCGCCATAACTGTAGCCAAGTGGCTGTGACTGGAGAAATGTGGCTTATGGGATGTGTGTAGAACCTGTAGCTTGAAAACGGTCTGTATTGTTTGTTAGAAACAGGTGTTCCATTGATGGAATGGCGAACAGTGCATATCCTGATCAGACTGTGCGGATGCACAGGCTGATCTGGATCTACACTGGTCGGAAAACTCATAAGCCCCATTTCTCCAGGCACAGCCACAGTCAGGACCCTGACATAGAGACCCGTATACATTTTCATTAGCATAAACCTTGACACTTGATTCGAATATGAGATATCCCCAGTGTCAATCATCTACTAGGTGGAATTCCAAAATGCATAGCATGAGCCCGTGAGCGGCCTTTTTCCAAAATGGCTGACCTGGCATGTACTGAAAATGAAATGCATATAACGTTTGATATGACCGTTGTAGATGTATGATTTTGGTGTTTATTTTGTGATTTTCAGTATACCTACTGAGTAGTATATGTGTAGTGTCAAAAAGATATAAGACGTTGCCTTGTTACCGTAATCCATGATGGTCGCCACCAACAGTTATTGTAATCATGTAGTAAGTCTTAATATGAACGCAGTAGATGGATGACTGTGGTGTTCATAATGTTCATGTATGCTCCATAGAGCTATGACATAAAACAGCTTAGATTTTCAATATGGCCGCCACCAAATATCCACCAAACAGCTAAACGTGGGTAGATTTTTATAGGAACATACTCGATCGGTTTCTGCATTAAGCGGGTTTTCAGATATACCCGAATCAGACATTTTAGATGTTGCCTAGTTACCAAAAGCCAAGATGGCCGCCACTAAAAGTGTGTCACAACAAGTGTACAACTTTTTATAGGAACTTAGTAGATTCATAATGTTCCTGTCTATTATGGGATTTCAGGCATGCTCGGTCAGAAATTATTTTATTCACGCGTGACCGGGTGGTCTATCATTTTACATCGATGATCTACGTGTACTTGTAGAGATCCCGGGGTACCTGAGCGACGAGGAGTGCGAGCAGATCCAGCAGGCGGCCGTGGGGGCTGGGCTGGAGGAGAGCCAGCTATTCGGGGAGGATATGAAGGACCAGTACGCCGAGAACAGGGAGACCAGTGAACTATCACGCATCAGCGACCAGACATGGCTCCGGGAACCCGATCTTGGCACGGACATGTGGAGGACGCTGCAGAGGCGGTGAGCTTATGATGGGAATATTATATAATTATTAACCCTCTGAACCCAAAAGAAAGTTATAGCGGTTTATGCAAACAGTGCAGATCCAGATGAGCCGGCTCGTAACGAGCCGTCTCGTCAGGATCTGCACTTTTTTAAAGTAATTTTCATATTTTTGAAAACAAAAAATACCCACTTTTCATAAATGGACTAGTCTGAAAACACAGTTTGTGACGGTTGGGTTGGTTGCAAAATTACATATCACAATCAATTCCAGTTACTTAGGAGTGACATGGTTAAACAAATAACAATATGAAAAGTCATGCAGAGCATGATTTTATTAGCCGATCAAATTAGGGTTCAATATATGTCCATATTTTAGTAGTTACCGAATCTCAGGGAAAAATAATAGAAGTGTTTATTTCACCTGAATAGTGACTACATAACCACATTCGAACAAAAACAAAATTTGACCATTTGGCGGCCATCTTGAATGACAGAATGACTCCATTTTGAGAAAAATGATATGACAGCGATCGGCTGATCGATACCTTCGATTTGATATATTACATGACCACATTTGAACAAAATCAAAAATTGACATTTTGGTGGCCATCTTGAATGACATAATGACTTTATTTCAAGAAACATTATATGACAGCGATCGGCTCATCGATACTTTCGATTTGACATATTACATGACCACATTTGAACAAAATAAAAATTTGACCTTTTGGCAGCCATCTTGAATGACATAATGACTTCATTTTGAGACTAGATGGCCGCGGCCTGCATGTCGCGCATTGGGGCTAGGCATGGACACTAAACAAATAGATATAGTAGACGGAAAAACTTTAACCAAAAAACTTTAACCGCACACACGTACGTACGGACGTACGCCAAAGTGCCGACTATATCGCCCTTTCCGCAAACGGGCGCGACAAAAACTTTAACCAAACATTTCAAAGTAATTAGACCTTGACATTGGGCACAGGGGCCGCACGGGAGGGTGGTAGAATGAAAATATAGATACAGCCATGTGAAGGTTGAAGGTAATGGGCAAAGCAGGTGCATAGATATAGTACATGAAAAAACTTTAACCGAAAACTTAAAAGTAATTAGACCTTGACATTGGGCACAGGGGCCGTACGGGAGGGGGGTAGAATGAAAATATGGATGATCTTGGATTCGTCGTTCGAAGGATTTAACCTTTCCACGGCGGCCATCTTGGATTCAGGTCGACTTTCTTGAAAATGCTTCACCTAAGGACCATGCCGGTAAAGGTTGGTGTCCATTGAATGACTTCATTTTGAGACTAGATGGCCGCGACTTGCATGTAGCGCCTTGGGGCTAGGCATGGACACTAACAAAAGAGATATAGTAGACGGAAAAACTTTAACCAAAAAACTTTAACCGGACACACGTACGTACGGACGGACGTACGCCAAAGTGCCGACTATATCGCGCTTTCCGCAAGCGGGCGCGACAAAAACTTTAACCAAAAATTTCAAAGTAATTAGACCTTGACATTGGGCAAGGGGCCGCAAGGGAGGGGGGTAGAATGAAAATATAGATGATGATAAACAGCCATGTGAAGATTGAAGGTAATGGGCGCAGCAGTGCATAGATATAGTACATGAAAAAACTTTAACCAAAAACTTAAAAGTATTTAGACCGTGACATTGGGCACAGGGGCCGCACAGGAGGGGGTTAGAATGAAAATATGGATGATCTTGGATTCGTCGTTCGAAGGATTTAACCTTTCCACGGCGGCCATCTTGGATTCAGGTCGACTTTCTTTTAACAACTTTGAAAATGCTTCACCTAAGGACCATGCCGGTAAAGTTTGGTGTCCATTGACCAAGCGGTTTCATAGAAGATGATTGAAAATGTTGCCGGACGACGGACGGACAAAAAGCGGTAATGAAAATAGCTCACATGAGCTTTGCTGAGCTCATGTCAGCTGAAAACATCAAAGTATATACAAACAAAAAACAAAAATTTAGGGGCGGATGGGGATGAGAATCTATAAATTTATTTGTTATTTCCTAACCTCAGTTGACCTTATTCAACCTATTGTGACTTGTAACTTAAGTTATTTAGAGCCGGGTAGACTGGGTAGAACCAGTACTCTACACTGTATGGGGTGGGGTGGGTGGGATCGCAGCATCGGTGCTGAATTTACAGCAAAATATCCCGCAGTGAAATTACGACATCCTGATCTGGCGTTTCAATGTGCCCATTGTTCTTCAAACTCCGAGAAACCCTACTTTATAATAGTAATTTATCAATGATCATGTGACATTTACACCAGGATCGAGCGAGCGGTTATTATTTTTTACCACTAAAATATGTCAAGTTTGAGCAATAGTTCACCAATGCTCGCACATAGCTATTGTTGTAATGTTCATATCTTTAATGCATCAGTCAATGTGAATCCCAGGGTACCCCGGGGCTTTAACCTCATGATTCCCCGGGGCCGGGGCTTTAACGCCAGCAAAAATAAAAGCCCCACTATTCCCTGGCTGTGTATGTGGCGGGCGGGATTTATATTTGGGCCGCGCCATACGAAAACCGGGCTTAATGACAACGTCGTGACAAGCGGTAAACGACGTCAGAAAAACGACGATTCATATTGTCTAACGTCGCCGTAAAAGTTTTCATTGTGCCCTCCCATTTACGTTTATTGGTGTCAGTTAACATTAAGTGTGAACAGAAAACGGAAAATGATAACTTATTGAAACTTTCACTAATATGAGACGCGATGCCTCAGTACACATATTATGACGTCATGACGTGACATCACGCACTTGTGATGTCACTGAACGTGAATCCATGTGTGACGTTATGGCCATGGTGTCGTGACAAAATATTATAGCAAGGATATTTGCACGAGTTCCTCGCAGCATCAATGACTTACAAATGCTTGAGCCGCTGTGCAATGTCGCTTAACTGTCGCTCTTTGACATTGTCACTCTTTTTCATCGGTTGTCCTCATGAATTCAAAATGGTGAAAGCATAATTTAACTGGCTACATATCAGCGAAGTCTTCACTTACACTGCATCTTGATCCCTAATTAATCTTAAATATGAACACCCTAGTGTATGTCAACGATATTACCATCTAATATCTTGGTAAATTGAGACTTTTGAACAATTATATCCAGTACTTAGCGAATGATATGTCATTTAATGTCACTCATTTTATCATAAACGGAGGTAGACACGCAGCTATATAATGACATATATATCCGGGGTTTGTATTGAATTTGGCAAAACAAATGCATCAAAATCTCTCTAATAGATTCAGAATCAGTGATTTCAATGCAGCTTCTTGATTGTTTGTGTATAAGCAATACATAATGCACAAAACACACAGTGAGGTCGGTGGAGTTTTCGAAAAGTCCTGAAATTAATTGGAAATTTGATGGTCATAAACTTGCTTTTCGCACGATTTGTAGTATCAAATCATCAGCTTGTCACTTGATTGCATACTAATGTATGTCTGAATCAGGCGATGGTAATGATATCCTCAAGAAAGACACCTGGCGACAATTATAAGGTATCACGCTACCAAATCTGCCCGACGTCGTGTTTTGTCACAAAGTTAATGTTATAAGCCGCCTACTGCAGATGTACACGTGCAATGTCTACAAACAAATACTCCATTTGCAGCAATTCCGTACACATCCTTATGATATAATATTAAAATAGAAAACAATTAACGTGAAAATTACGTGTGAGCACAATCATATGATCCGGCGACGAAGGGTGGGGATTCGGGATTCGGGAACAAGCGCCCCTTGGGAATATAGTTCATCCCTGAATGCCAATCGGTGTGTCTGAAATGTATTTCATATTGAAATGAAAAGAAAAAGAAATTGAAAGTTTTTACGTGATCTTTTTATCACTTCTTTCTATCTATGTTGGTCTGTAGTAATTAAAATAACACCACTTTATGAAAGTCATTCGTCACACATATCTAAAGTGAGCTTCCAGCTGTGGCGGATTTATATGGGGGATGGGCATCCCATATGCATAACCTGCAATTGCAACATCCAATTATGTATTATATTTACGCGGTTTGGGTTATGGTCCCGCGGGATAATTTTAGAAGATTTGCAAGCACACTATGTACATAAAGTTGTACGGTCACTCGTGTGGCTAATGTTGAAACTGCCAGCCACCGATCATCGCGGATAGGTTGCTTGTAAGAGTTATCGATTTCCAGTGTTAGTTGAATAACCAGTATTATTATGCTGCAACATCCATATGCCTTGGGTTAACTGAAAATTCACATCCATGATGATTGATAAATGATTCATCGAGTTCATATGCACAGTTCATCATTAATATATCATGGGAAATTTTATCGTTACCAACACAACGTCATCACGCGATATGGGGCCCGACGTCAAAATGATCTTATGTTAACGTTATGCTCCATATTGTTCAATGGAAGAAGAACATGTCCATGCTTTCATTCGTGCTCGCACAATGGGTTATTATTTGTCAAAGTAAACGGTATAACATCTTTTTTTATACTACATGCACTTCCGACAGCTAAGTCAGGCAATGCAATTCACCTTGGTTCAAACATACCACCTGAAATACCAGCAGTAACATTATTGACTGCTGACGTTGTCGAAGTGGATTCCCTTTATGCGACTGTTCGTGATCGGTATTAAACAATGAACTCACATGGGGCAAGATTGGGCGAATATGGAGGATTGAATAACGCCTCAATCGACGATATTTGATAATAGATTCATCCACTGTAACCACTCAATTGGAAAAATGTCATTTCAACTATCCTAAAACTCGAGAGAAATTGGTAACTCGCCAGGCCTGCTGCTACATGTTCACCATCATCGGGATCCGTCTAGCCATATGTCTCCTCATATTTAAATATTTGTAATCACACAATGAGTTCAACCGATCTGGCATTTCACGAAAAGTGGTCAGTCGACCAAGACTTTTACTTTGGTTCACAACGTCTGACTAAGTCACTTTTGTACGTCCATGTCTGACCTAGCCTTTCGCGCCTTCATGTCCATTGTCTATCCGACTGTATCGTTCGTATATTGTCATCCCAATGATGGACTTTCTCTCATCATCAATATCTCGTGTTTTGTGTTAAAATACAAACGTTAATATAATCTCTTGTTTTTTTCCGGCATATTCTCTTATACAGAGCTGGCAGTCGTTAAACTACGTCATTTCCGGTCATGATGTCAGATTTTTAAAATATTTCGTCGCATACGAAATGTTAAATAATGTCCAAAATTAGTTCAGACAGCAGCAAACAACAGGGAAACGCCAACACTTCTCACTCTGCCTTATTTGAAAATTATTCATACGAAATTACATTGCTTGGGCCGCAATCCAAAACATGACGTTACATTAGCAACTGCAACACGAGCTATGAACATTAGTTTCACACTTTGTCTTGGCCTAATGGGAGACACTTGGCCAGTCTATGAGATATCCAAATTCAGTTGACATGCGATAAAAGATGACAAATCTATAGGATTTGTCCGGGTATTTTATCAACACTCCTTGTATACGACGTTGATAAAAACGTCGTAATTTCGACGTCATTGATCAAAAGCGTCATATAAGTTTTTACCACGCGTCATAAAAATACTTCTAAAATGAAAAATAATTGGGATACATTGATAATTTTTGCGGCATATGGCTTTTAAAAGATGTACAATTCAGAATACGCGAAAAAGTAAAAACTGAAAATTTTGTCATTAAGCCCGGTTTTCGCACGGCGCGGCTCATTTACTGATGCATAAGTACAAGAATGAGCGATTTATAAAGTTCAACCATAAATAAGCTACAAAGGAACGAAAATTACAATAATTTTAATTACACTTCTACATACTGGAGCTACAATTCATTATCAGTCCACTTCAGCATGTTTTTTAGTAAATTGTGAAGCTGCTTTCTCAGCAAACTCAGTAAAATGCTGCATCTGCAGTGACGTCACGTGACATCACATCGTCACGTGAAATGATCTTGCAACGACAATGTACAAAATGGAGACAAGAATATTATTTTGTACATTCAGAAACAAAAATCTGGAATATTTTAATATGCAACAGAGACCTGTGGCGAAAAGTAAATATTAAGCGAGCATTGTCAATGAGCGAGCACAGTCAGTGTCACCTCCACTCTACTTAATGACGGCCATTTTCTTTTGCCTTCTTTAGTTCCTAGTTTAATCGTGTATTGTTAATTAACAGTTTGTAGCGTATATTCTGGGCGATATGTTATACTCAAATGTACTTTGCAAAACATATTACCTGTATCTGGTTGTGTATCTTCACGCAAATGAAGCTGGCGCGCATATCAAGATCACGTGATCGGCAACTGTTCGATTGATTGGTCAGCTGGGTGAGCCAACATTGGTCCGGTCCTATCAAATCATGAATAAAAAATATCACGCTTTGTAACGATAAAACAATATCACGCTTTGTAACGAATAGAAGGCAAGCCGCCTAACTTTAGTTAACCGAACTCTTGTTAAAACGTTTATGTATAGCCAAATTGTGTTATTTCGCTATATTTAAAGTTTTAAACAGAGATAATGGCCAAAAATGAAAAAGTATCCGGTTGATGTAGTTTGGAAGTGATACAACACATTTCGCGTTTGTAGATTACCGAATATAGGAGAAAAGGGTGGTTACAAACTTTTTCACAAACCAATGGATAACCAATATATAGCCGATCTATAAATAGATCGGCTAATAAAAAGACTGAGAAGCGCAGGTAAAAGTAAAATGAAACCATTTAAAACATGCAAGCGCACGGCGGTAATCGCGGAGTCGATGTGTACTCTAAGACTACTGTTTGTTTCACGAAACCTGCCAAAATTGTACGGCTGTATAAACTACATGTATGTAAAAACAATATTGTTTTTAATAATATTAAATGTTAGCAAAATTTAAGAATGAGCTTTCTTTTTATTTTTTATTCGAAAAGCGATTTCTCTCTGGGAATCTAACATTGGGGAAAAGGGGGAGGAGGAGCTGGGGGAGGAGTAAAAAAACGAACATGTTTTGGAAATTGACTTTGAAACTAGGCTAGATAGCTCGACAATTATCTAACCAAGAAAACAAAAGTTACAGTTTGAAAATCAGTCCACTATTTCTGAAATTATAAAAAAGTCCGCATGATAAATCCCCATAACATTGGACAGGTTTCGTGAAACAGACAGTAGTTAGCGATGTACTGTCACCCCAAATAAATATTAACGCAAAGGTCCTACACCGGTTACATCATTCCAAATGGCTTCCATGATGGCTGCCATCATTTCGATTAGAAAGGAAATTGTGGCTGCGATGTATGGAAGCATCCTGGTGCCAATGCTAAACTATTTTTATCTCTTAATTAGGAGATACTAAGTCCTAATTAGGAGATATTAACTCCTAATAAGGATACTGTATCTCCTAATTAGGACGTAATATCTCCTAATTAGGACTTAACATCTCCTAATTAGGACTTATTATATCCTAATTAGGACTTAATATCTCCTAATTAGGAGTTAGTATCTCCTAATTATGAGTTAATATATGTGTCAATGCTAAAAAAGGTTTATCTCCTAATTAGGAGATACTAACTCCTAATTAGGTGATAATAACTCCTAATTAGGAGATAATATATCCTAATTAGGAGTTACTATCAACTAATTATGACTTAGTATCTCCTAATTAGGAGTTACTATCTCCTAATTAGGAGAAAAATATATTTTAGCATTGGCACCAGGACGCTTCCATAGCGATGAGTTTAGCGACCAATGTAGATTCAAATCATCATGTGCAGCTGCCCAGTCTGATCAGGATCTGCATCGTTCTCCATACTATCAATGAAACACCGTCATAATTCTAAAAGAAAACATATATATCGTTATCAGGCTACACGAGTATGTTATTTGATCAGGAGCTACACTGGTCACAAATGCCGTAAGCCCCATTTCACAACCACAATGAAGCTTAATTTTGCATGCAATGACCATATTACATGTAGGTACGTAACAGTTATAGTAATTTGTTCCTAGTATAGCGAAGTACATGTGACAATACTATCTGAACATTAACAGGGTGGCTTCATTGACGAAATTGGACATCGGCGTTATTCAGGGGAGCGAACCCATGCAGGTACAACTGTTGTCTATATCTCTGTTGTCTGCCGATTTATGTACGACCAATATAGACTATGTTTCTATGTGACAAGCCATGTGTGATTTTTCATGACAACCATTTACAAATTTTACGATATTTTCCGCAAATAACGTTGAAAGTTGATGAAATGTTCAGAGCAATTGCGGAATAGAATTCTGAACGGTTGGTTCGTCAACTTTCGACGTCAATTACATACAATATCACAGTCTCTGTGAATAATTTACATGAAAATATGCACATCTTTGGTACAAAATCACACGTGGCTTGCCACATATGTCTTACCGACCCCTGGGTGGGGTGGGGCGGACAACCGCAGACTTAAATTCCCGTATAATTCCGGTGAAGCAGGTGCAACTTTTTATACAGCCGCTAGGAGTGACCTGTGCGCGTGTATTAGTAATATCCAAAACCTTGGCTGTTTGTATGTGTCTAATTCCCACCTATGGGGACTTTTGTTCGTACAATGTAGTCTAATCCTCAGTGTATGCGCCACCCCACTGCGAGCGGTGAAGACATGGATTTATGCACTAGCTTACAATGGGACATGTTGATTTGAGCGAGAGCTAACCCGAAACTTCTGTCTGCAACGCTGGACGACTTCCAAGCCACCCTGCTTTACCACTTGCTTCAATAGTATAACTATACGTGACGCCATATGAATTCAGTCCTAACTATCGACGGATAAATCACTTCTAAATTAAATGAAATGTAGATATTTTTCTTATTTCCAACCCAATGTGTATGTAACTGTTGTTACCAATGTAGAACATCCCCCACAGAGTTCCAGATAAGCTGCGTATTGGCACTTATTTTAGCAGATTATCAAAAGTGCGAGTACATAATACTCACAGTAATGCGGAAATACGCATTGATTATCAAATTGAGTAGTGAAAATATTGTGATAAAGTTGAAAATTTACTTAGTTGAGCTGCAAAAGTGTTTGTATTTTGCAGCTCAAAGAAATGATTTTTGAAATTTGTTTTATTTTTTATCATGTGTTCCATATTTAATAAGAAAGCAAATCAATAATACAATTTGTAAAAGTAGAATACGCATTGAATTTGAAATATGGGGGTATAATACTCTTTAGATATAAAACTTATCTGAAGCACTGACTCCCTGCTGTTCACCCTCCCCTAGTGGGAAGGTGAACAGTAGGGGAGTCTATATACATGTACCACTCAGTTGAATCGTGTCGTGGAAACATGCAGAAAAACATATTTGTAATTTATGAAAGTTGTCTCATTTACAATTGAGAATTCACGCCCGTGTAGACCTAGCTACAATAATTCGCCTCCGATATGTTATATACGGCTACAATTTGACCCATTCAAAATATGTGAGCAACGGATTTGCATACCCAAACCTGTTCCATGCAGGTGAAATTTTATTGAACTGTATATTTTATACTTTTAAACAAATACTCTTTGATATACAACTAGTAAATTGCCAAAAATAACAGAACAGGGAAATCATTTTCCCATGGAAGCCATCTTTTCTCTAGTTATTGTTCAACATTCAACATAACCAAATGAAGCTTTCAAATTTACAAGATTTACATTTAAATGTCAGATAAACACATTGACACGGTAAAATGCATGTGTATGTTCTTTATTAATAATTTATTGACACAGCTGTTTTAATATCCGTCGCTAACATATCAAACACGCCGGATAACCGATTGCAAAAATCACTCTTCCATGCGTTACATTAAAGAGATGGGGTTAAATTGCTACCCTCGCGAGAGGTATGGAGCGGGGTAGCAATTTTGTTCTAGTGTGCTTGTAGGGTGTATGGTATGGTTCCCGGGGTCGCTACCACTCCCACATCGACTCGACCGTCGAAGCTTTTGCCAATTCGGTAAATTGGCGCATGTAATAGATCGCCGCAGTTGCTGTGATGTCAGTATAGCAACGAAATATGCCTATGTGTTTTATGGCCTTACAGGAATACGTACGTCACACAGTACTTCACTCGGTTACAAAACGACACGTTCCTCCATGTGAACATACATTGTTACATGGTTTCCGTTGTTTGCACATGTGCAAACAAATAGCGCGTGCTGTTTGCACATGGCTTTAGGCAATGCTCATTCCGGGGCCGCGCTTAATGGAAGTGCCTTCATGACGTCACTACACGGAAGTGCCTTCATGACGTCACTACTTCATGCGTTCATGACGTTCATGACGTTCATGACGTTCATGACGCGGCCCCGGAATATGCATACCGAAAATTATCTACGTGAATGGGACGATTTTATAAAAGTACTGAAAATACTGAATATAATGCTCAAATTACATCAGTCTTTTGTTGGAAATGTAGTAGTATATAAGAGTCACAATGATACCATCACCTCTGGAAGGCACCGGCTACGCGCGGCACCTTCCACAGCATGATGGTATCATTTGTGACTCTTATATACTACTACCGCGAGACCATATATTTATGACATGAGAAGATACACCCTATTAGAGATAAAAATCCCTATATTATACTCAGTATATATATACAACAATCTGTCATACTTTTATTACGAATAAAATAACAACTGACACCCTATTAAAGATAAGAAATCTATACGTTATACTCAGTATTTTACAGCAATCTGTCACAAATATAAACTGACACCCTATTAAAGACAAGTTATCCATAAGTTATACTAATTATATTACAACAATCTGTCATACATTTATTACAAATAAAATATAAACTTACACCCTATTGAAGATTAAAAATCTATTGGTTATACTCAGTATAATGCCTACCATAAAGCAAATGAGAGAGCAAGCTAAGAGTTGGGGAATTTCCCTAAGAGGTTTGAGACACAAGAAAGATATAGCAGATAGGATAAGTGACGCGCGAGCCGTCGTCTACGAGGAGAGACTGCGGCGTGCGGTTTCGACCGGACGACTGCCCGCCGACCCCGAAAAACGCTCCGAGAAATTGGAGAACGAGACGACGGCCAGTCTGTGCGCCACCGCTTACGCGCAGCGTGTAAAAGAAGATCCCAGCGCACGTAGAAAACCCCACCCCTATACAAGGCGTACTACAATAAGATTTATCAAGGGTTGGTGGAGGACCTCCCAAGAAGAAGAGAGATATCGCCAGAGCTTTGGTGGAGGAGGGTCCCAGGATTCTCGCCGAAGAAGCCGAAGTTAGGGAAACTGTTGATAGGGGTAGGAGGAAGATAGTATGGACTTTCGAGAGGGGGGTAGACGGGGAGATCGCTAATCGCATAATGAATAAAATTCGCCCAGAGATGACCACGGCATGTTATCTGAGGTGTTCGTGCTCGTATCGTATTAGGAACATAGAGACCGACGCTACTATGATCTAGCACAAACAATCAAAGGGCAGTCCGTGGATTAACGAGATCGCCAAAGCAGAGAGTTGGATATCCGATAGAGAGAAAGGTCGAATGGACATCGACAAAGTCGATAGACCAAACACAAAATGGACCTTCGTTCGTTGGATATCGGTCGAGGTGAAGATGATCATCGATGCGCAACAACTTCTCATGGGAGCTGGAAAACTGCCAGACTGGTTAAGACAGAAAAAGGGAATGTATTCCGTCGACACGTACGACGACTACTTGTGTCTGTTTAGGTGCATAGCCATCCAACGTGGAGGGAGACCAGACCGCTGTTGTGAGAAGGCACGAGCTCTGGCTCGCGAATATCTCGGGCATGATAACGGACCGGGTAGCCAGGGAATCCCCCTGGACGATATTAAGAAGGTCGAAGAGAATTTCAAGCTGGGTATTCGCGTTTACGAGCCCACCGCCGATGGAGTGTGGTACCTCATGAAGGTTCCGGCAAATTACGACGTGGTTGGGGGGAAGACAATGACGATAGGAATGTTTGGAGGTCACTCGTTCCTCATAGCGAATCTCCGCAAGATGACGAACGAGTACGGGTGCACCGGATGTCAACAACGGTTCACAAAGTCGTGTAACATGCACAGGCACGCGACCACCTGCATGGGTGGGAAGACCATGGTGACATGTCCAGGTAAGAGGGTAGAGAGACCGCAGTCGGCCTACGAGAAGGCGTTCTATCCTAAGGGGTCAGCGAGTGTGAGGTCGATTCAATGGTTGAGCAGAGAAGAGGAGAGGATGGGAAAGCACATGCATCACGCCAACTGCGGTCACGGTGGTGAGAGGTGGGTGGCCGGTGATCCGGTCGACGGTTACTGTCACGAGACCGAGACCGTGTTTCAGTTGCACGGATGCTACTGGCACGGGTGTCCGAGGCATTGCATGAGAGGTAACGCGAGATCGCTGTACAAGAGGACGAAAATTCAAGACGCCAAGATAAGGTAAGGCGGGTTGGGGTTACGGAGCTTGTCGGTGGTTCGATGTGGGGGTGGAATTCGGAGTGGAGTGGTTGAATGAGGTGAATACCTACTATCCACAATCGCCACGCGAGGAGGAGACGACTCTATACCCCCACCAGATAGTCTACGACTTCGAGGCGTATCTCGACAAGTCAAAAAGCAAGCGACCCACCAAAGACCTGACCTTCGAGGTCGAGCACGTTCCTATATCGGTGTCGTTGGGGGATACGATGCATGAAGGGACCACACACCTATGCGAACGAGATCCCGACACGCTAGTCGAGAAGTTCGTGACCGAGTTGCAGATGAGAGGCAAGGCAATCAGGGAGGGGGTTAGGAAGAAGTATCTACCGGCCGACATAGATATGTTATCGAAGTCTCAGCAAGCAAAGATTATCTCTTGGATTGACCAAGTCCCGGTGGTGGGGTTCAACTGTAGCAGGTACGACCTGAACCTCATCAAGCAGTACTTTGTAGAGAAGTTGGCGGCCACCGTGAATAAGGTGATGGTCGGAAAGAGAGCCAGCACGACGATGTTTCTGTTTACCCCGGAGTTTAGATTTCTCGACATCATCCAGTATCTGGGACCCGGTACCACGTACGACCGGTGGGTTAAGGCGTACGACTGTAAAACGGTAAAGTCTCACTTTCCGTACGAGTGGTTCGATAGCGCGGACAAGCTCGACCATCCGGGGCTGCCAGACTATCCCGAATGGTACTCGAAGTTGAAGGGTGAGTTCCTACTGTCGTTGTCCGAGTGGAAAGAGTGTAAGAAGGTATTCCGAGAAAATGGGATGAAGACGTTCAAGGAATGGTTGCAACACTACAACGACTTTGGATTTGTAGATCGTTCCTAGAGGCTCTGACTAAAATGACGGAGTTCTACAGGGGAAGAGGTGTGGACATACTCAAGGATGCTGTGTCTCTGCCAGGTGTTTCCCTTCAGTACCTACTCCGCGGGTCGATCGATGGGAAGGCGGACACGCCCGAGCTGTGGTCGCCGAAGTCTGAAACTTACGAGATGATGAAGCAGGGATTGGTCGGTGGTCCGTCCATAGTATTCTCCAGATACGCCGAGGCTGGAAGGTCGACGATCAGGGGTCAGGTGGGGAGTCGGGAGGAGATGTGCAAGGCGGTGCTGGGGTGTGATGCCAATGCTCTGTACCTATATACTCTGTCGAAGGACATGCCGTGCGGGGAGGAGCAGATATGGACGTGTGACGACCCGGAAAGACAGTCGTATATAGACCGTTTCGTGAGGAAGGTCAGGAGTGAAAAGTGGTTCGGATTTGCGGAGTTGGATATAGAGGTCCCGGAAACGTTGAGAGACAATTTCTCGGAAATGTCACCGCTGTTCGTTAATCGAGAAGTCGATGAGAACGAGGTTCCACAGCACATGAAGGAATACCTGGCCGGGACCGGGAGGAAAAGAGTCGAAGGACAGAGAAAGCTCGTGGGGGCAATGTCCGCCAAGAAGATGATCATATACTCCCCGCTGCTAAAGTGGTATCTGGAGCACGGTCTGATCGTCAAGGCGGTGCATAGGGTGATAGACTACACGCCCGGCAAACCGTTTCAATGGTTCGTTAAAGAGGTCACCGCTGCTAGACGGACGGGGGACGTCGACAAGAGCAAGGCGGTGTTGGCGGAAGATATTCAAACTGGTTGGCAACGCGTGTTGTGGCAAACTGATAGAGGCACAAGAGAGACACCTGAACACCACATATACGAAGGATGAGAAGACTGTCGATCGGGCACTGAGGTCGGTTGGTTCGAAGACCTGAAGGAGATTGGGGAGGCTTACGAGATATCGAGCAGGAAGACTCGAGTGGTGATCAACAGACCGTTTCAGTGCGGCATAGCGGTCTACCAGTTGGCCAAACTCCGGATGCTGGAGTTCTACTACGATTTCTTGGATAAGTACGTGGATCGCGGAGATTTCGAACTGATACAGATGGACACTGACAGCATGTACTTCGCGCTGTCGGAGAAGACGCTGGAGGCGGTGGTGAGAAAGAATATGAAGAGAAAGTTCAATAAGGAGAAGACCGATTGGTTGGCGTGGGACGTGTGGAGCAACAGAACTCCGGGACTGTTCAAGCTGGAATTCGAAGGGGATAGAGCCATCGCTCTGTGTAGCAAGTGTTACTACGTGAGTGGTGATGGAAAATCTAAGCACTCGGCCAAGGGGATGTCGAAGAGATCTAACGATCTGACTTGGGGAAGGTATAAGAGTGCTCTCGAAGGGGGTAGGAATATGGCGGAGAACAGGGGATTCCGAATGATTAACGGGGTGATGAAGACGTACTGTCAACAAAAATTAGGACTCTCGGCGTACTACGACAAGAGGAGAGTGATGGAAGACGGGTTACACACCGAGCCTATACGATAGATAAAAAAAAAAAAGAACTCTGAGAGAATACTAAAGACTCTGACGATCCGGGGGTAGCTGGGTGTCAGAAGGCACCGCAAGAAGTTCTTCGCGAACAAACCCTCGAGATGGCCCATCATCCAAGTAGAGCACGGGCTCATCGGGCTTGGTAATAGATCGATCTAGATGATATACATTGAGAGACCACACGGGATCAGTCGCGCGGCGGCTGCCACCTTCGAGCTCTCCCGGTTGATAGAGGTACCGGACGTCAACATCCGATGGAAGCCGTTGCTCCTCTAAACCAACGGGTCGCCCGCGCGAGACGGCAGAGGGCTCGCTCGTCACCCTTTTAACTTGATAGCATCTACGGGCTTCTTCTTACCTATCAATCTGGTCACCTCTCCGTTCAGTGCGGAGACCACGGCGGGCAGTCTGGCCACCCACTCGGTCGATCGCGAATGAGGGTCTACAAGTTCTTTAGCGTATTGGTGTCCGAACAGTCTCTCAGCCAGGGTTCGATTGAAGCGCTCCACGATCCCCTGGTCCCGGTGGATGTTGACGCGGCCGCGTCTGACAGAAACGTCGTGCTTAGACAATAGATGAGAGACCGCGCCCATGAACTCGCGGCCGGGATCGACCTGGAGAAGATTCGGCCATTTGAGAGGACTCCTCTTATATATTTGGGAGAGAGCCTCGGCCACCTCCTTAGACTCTTTAGTGGCCAACGGCTCAGCCCCATTATAACGACTCGCTACGTCAACGATTGTCAGCGCGTACTTGTACGTCTTACGACCGACGCGATCGTGAGGGAGAAACAGGAGATCCGCTTGGTGAACTTGGTTCGGTACCGGCACGTCGAATTTCGGGCGCGGAATATTGTGAGGCGCGGGTAAATAGATCTGCCAGATGGCCTGCTTCTTGAGCCATTCCTTGACAGCGTTTTATGAAACCTTGGTCGCCGCCGCGAGGTTCTTGATGGCAGCGAGTCCCTTCCAGTAGCCGCGGGGGCTATAGTACATGTTCGCTAGCTTCAGTTTTAAGTTTTTTATTTCCATACATAGTCATATACAAACAATAAATGAGTTACAAGCAGTTTAACAACATGAATTTATAGGTTACTCTCCTTGTTTACAATCAACTATGAGTACATGTATTGTAAATAATTATAGATTATTGTTCATACATGGTTAGGTTGGATTTATTTAAGAATGTTATTTAGATGAGAGAATAGAGATGAAAATGAGATATGGTGAAATAGGTTTAGTGAATAATAACTGAGCAACACATCACGATACAATACTATTACGGTATATGCTGTTATACCTAACTGTATTATGTGTATGTATAATCAGAAGGTTCGTGTATCTCTAAATGAGTGTTAGTCTAATTGGATAACATTCCATTTTTGTTCATGAATTATGAGCTTATTTCTATTCATTGCAATTTCTTTTTCAATATTTTGTGTTGCCTTTAGGTAAGACATAAACTCTGGAAATTTAGGTTCCGTGTTTCGTAATTTACATGTATATATAAAGTATTTTCCTAGTATGATACAAAAGTTGAAAAACTTGTTGTCTTGCTCATATTGCCCGAAGCAAACAGTGTGCCAATCAAAATTACATACCATATTATTATTGTTTAAAAAGGTATTCAGCTGTGACCAAAAATGTTGGCTTATAGTGCATTCCCAAAAAAGGTGCTTATTTGTTTCTGGAGCCATGGCGCAAAAATCACACAAATTGGAGCTGACAATGTTACACTTAAGTAAATAATCGTTTGTAGCAACAATTCTCATCCAAAAATTTGTACTGAAAGTTCCTAAGTTTAGAACTTATAGTGTTTGTAAAATGATTTGTGTAGACTATCTTCCAATTTATATGTTCGCTAGCTTGCGCGTTAGGCGAACCGATAGTTTGGTATTAAGTTTGCGCGTGTTCATCGTATGCGATGTATTCTAATATATCGGACAATCTCCAACATGCCCTCGCCAGATCATCCGGTAACTGCGTCGATAATAATAAACCTTTGTTGGAAGTACAATCGCGATTGGGGGTTAAGTTCTGAAGGAACTTGGGAAAATCTAATCCCCCAGGATTGGTGGAGGAATCTAACATCCGCTTTGCGAAAAGGGTGGCCGCTTTTTCGTCCTCCCGCCACGTCTCGAGAGAATCTCGGGCCAGACGAATCATACCCTTTGCACCAACCATGCGGTGTTTAAGGGCAGTGTAGCCTACATCAATCATAGCAAAATAAAGTTCGTCAACTGACATCATTCTATATATATATATATATATATAAAAAAAGTTATTTAAAATAATTAATTTAAAATCTCGATTGAATATAGTAGCCGACGAGCCCCACCACACCCATTCCCACGACGATGAACGCGATCTCGCGGTCTTTTTGGGGCTCTGACGGTACATAGAAATCTGAAAGTTGGGGCTCACGATCCAGCGGCGCGAGACTTTTGTGCGGACATGCCAGCGCGTACTCGCGGTTGGCTTCTTCAACGTTCTGAAAAGTTTGTGCGGCGTGATTTTCGCGGCGAAGCTCTTCATTGACCCAGTCCAGATGGGCGGTTCGTTTTTTCGACCACGCTTCCTTTGCGCTATTGAGTTGTTCTACAGCTAAATCGTGACGCTTACGCTCCTCATCCACGTCCGAGCTTCTCATTTTAGAGAATATAAAGTTGCTACCACTGAACGCCAATGCGTTTACAAGCGCACCACCTACTATTACTGCGATTGAAGCCATTTATTTCCATATATTAACTGGTAGAATTCCAGCTTTAACTAGATAATCTCGGGTCCAAACTGCGGCCGCTACATCTAAGGTCGCGAGCCCTACGTCTCTCACAGTAAAGTCCAATTTGGGAGCAGATCCTCCTAGGGCCATCTTTGATAGTCGAGCATAACCCGATACTGAAACCCGATATCACCACGGCGTGATAAAGCGCATTCACTAACATTTTACCATCTTGTTCAGCCATTATAATTATTGCATATAAAAGGGGTCGCGATCAATGTTTAAATGGGGTGCATCCAATCGCGATTGGTGTTTCGTAACTTTCTTCTGAACACTGGCTGGTTGTTTTTTCGATAATATGGGGTATTTCCACACGCACAGGGCACCAACAACTGCCAGACCACCACCAACAACCCAACTCCAATTCACGAACTTGGGTTCAATCGGATTCGCCCAACATCGATTGGGTGTTGAGTGTGCTTCCAATTCGTGAATTGGGGGTGTTGTTGTACTCAACTCTGTCTTCAGATGTTTTGCTGTCTCCGTCCCCGATTGCAACGACTGTTTAGCCTCTCGAAGCTCGGCGAGTATTTTATATTGTTTAACTTTTCGGGTGGCAGCCGCCGCTCGCCCAGCTGCCTGTCTTTTGGGATTTTTTATATGCGGTATGTCATCCAGTGACGGAGTAACACTCGGGTTCGATTGGGTTGGAGCAATCGGGTTCAACTCCGTCACTCTCACGGGTGTGTCTTGTGCCATCATTTATGATATTAATATTAGGGCTTATAGTTCGTGGGCATATATGTCCAAATTGACAGTGTTTACCCGTGGTCAACGCGGTTGTCAGCGGAGCTAAGTACATTCCAAACTTGTGATAAATTGAGCAGCAGGCTGTTCTAAGAGTGTGACCTATAAAAGGGTCAGTCTCTAGATCGTCAATCAATCCCGCGGTGTTTGGTATAGGGAGAAGTATACTAACGGCGGTTGCGTACAAATGAATAGCCGCCGATCCGAGAGTTTTTGTCATCTCCGCACCTAACCTAGATTCGTATCGCGCATAAATTTTATCGATCTCCGCATCTGACATCTTATCCACCTGAAAAACTGAGAGACGCCTACCGAGATAATGCTCCGATTGTCCCCCAGCAACCAGCGCAGCTAGCCGCTCTCGTCGCGCCGCATTTTCATTTTCATTCGGAGTCGTTGCACTCAACCCAATACCAACCGCCGTTGGAGTTGGAGTTGATTCCGATTGCTCTGTTGGATCATTATCTTTCAGGATATTGGCAGTCGGAGTTGAGGTTTCTTCCATTAGCTGATCGAGAAGTTCGTCGCAGTTCATTTTTCTTAAAATTAATTTAACTATTCTAACAAGTCTCATCACTTTAACATATTGCCAAGCGCACCACCCAATACTTATGATCACCATTATGCTCGCAACAAAGCTCGCAGCGGAGCACCAAATTGTTAACATTGTTAACCATTGTTCAGCATTTGTTCAACATTTGTTAAGCATTTGTTCAGCATTGTTCAGCATTGTTCAGCAATTGCTAAGCATTGTTAAGTATTTACTTGGCAATTACTAACGAGCGTTAAGTAATTGCTAATTAATTATAAAATTAATTGATAACTTCGTAAGTAGTTGGTTGATCAGTCTTTAGCAAAAGCTTGGCGTGCTTAGTTTCCGAAAGCATCTGTCGAACCTCCAGGCGCTCCTCGCGCGTTGGGATAACGTCATTCTCTCGAAGACAGTCATCGAATGAGTCTCGGTCCTTGCAGTGAAAGAGGGCGACCCATTTCGTTTGCTCGAGCAGATCAATGAGGACGGCGCTGTACTTTTGAGTGGATATCCATACGCTTTGCCTAGCATGGCGGCCAGAAAATGCGAGCTCGGAGAGCATGTCCTTCTTTTTGGTCATCGCCGCCTTGGCCGAGTAATCGTCAATCACGTATAGGGTGGGCTCACCCTGGAATTTTTGGTATAAACCACGCAACCAATCGTGAAGCCTATCACCGAGGTCAATAACGTATACCTCAGGGTCGGTCCATATCCACGGGCGCCGCTGATAAGTATCGTTGTGCCGCACAGTGGGACACAGGATCACAATGTGACGAAAGGCATCGCGGTAGGAGCCCTCGAGCAAGTCTAGGATGAAAACCGTTTTTCCACATCCTGTCTGCCCACATATTATGGTAGAGTGGGCATCTCTAATCATGAATTGGTATTGATTGCTAATTTTCTTAATTTTTTCAAATTTATTAATTAATAAATCGTTAGATGATTTTTTTTATTAAATCAATAGAGTGCTGAGACGTATCGGCCATCTTCGATGTTGAGTTGTGCGTCTGTAATTATATATAAGTACACGTTCAATGGCCCGGCTCCGTCCGCCTCTTTGGTTATCTTGATCGTCACACCCTCGCTAGCGTTCTCAACTTGGCGTCCGCTTCCGTGTATTTGGTCGTCGTCGCTGGCTCGCATGTCTAGCCATAACGCGTATTTGGTATTCAGGAACTCCGCGAGGGAGACGGCCGAGAGATACAGGTCTTTGGCAACTGCTGCAACCTCCGGAGAGCGCTTAGAGCCGGCAGCAAACTGCTTTCTTACTTCGTCCCATTGCTGGTGTGCGCGAAGACCCGCGCTGTAGAGTACTCCCTCGATCGTCACCTCTACCTTCGTGATTTTGGGGTTATAGAATTTGTCGGTTTTTCTAGCACCGAACGCGAACCGAGCATCTCGAACAACATCAGTATACCTTTCATCGAGCGGGTGTACGTTGACATTAATATTCCACAATGTGTCGCCTTTGTCTTTCGTCTCTTGCGATGACGAAGAACTCGGTCGTAAAGTATGGCAACGCGCCCGGCGTACTGGGTTCTGATCAATCGCGCGAGTTCGGGCATCGTGACCATGTCGTACTCCAGCGAAACATTATCGATCGTATACGTCGATAACATGTCGCTGGCTATGAGAACTCGGCCGTAGTCGTTGAACGTTAGTTCGTATTCGAGGCGGTCAGCCAAAGACGCTTCTGATAGTTAGGGCATGTGACTCTCCAGCAACTCAAAGTCGAGCGGGATGTAGAAGCGGTTGCCGTAGGCGCCCGCGACCGCATTGTCGCTCGCGTTGTTATCTGCCTTGTTAGCAGCCCCGATTCTAAGTTTGGTTACGTTCTTATTTTTGCTGGTGTCAATACCCTGATAGACAGCGTTTTCGCGCTCTTGCGCCGTCTTCCACAGGTCCTGATAGCAATGGTAGACGTCGCTGTCGTCGATCGACATCACCTCATTACCAGAAATCTTTATCATGGTCTTTTTGACGATGGCGCGACCCAGGTTCTGAACGACGGTTCGGTCCTCGTCCGTCGACGTCAGCGAAATAGTGAAAGCGAGGCGAACAGTCCCCGGCACAATGACGTCGTTAGCTCCGAGGTTGGGGAAGCGGACCAAGAGCTGCTGGTTCTGGTCGATCGTCGATGGGTTGTTCGTAATAACGACACTCTGTCTCACGCCTTTGCCCCGAGGGGCTCACGCAGTCTGCGGTATGGACTGAGTTTGCGACCGTATTGACTCGAAGACATAATTTAGTGAAACTATATTAAACCTGTATGGTTTTGTCTTTAATACATAATTAATTTTAAGAAAATTATAAATATGGCTGATTACGATATTGACATGGATGAAATCGGCAGAGACGATTTTCGCGATGATGATGACATCGATGATGACATCGATGACTATGACGATACGACCTTCATAGAGACGCCACCCCAAAATACACCTTTGTTTGTTCCAAGCGAACCACGAAATACGCCTTCACTTGGTCCAGGCGCATCTTTGTTTGATCCAGACGCACCAGGAACTTCATCCGCTGGTGCCCCTATGTGGGAGGCTCCATCCGCAACTCCGGCATGGGCGGGCGGTGCCGAGATTCCTGCGGGGATCTCCAAGAATGAGCTAGCGCCTCTCAAGGAAACGGAGTCTCGGGTAAAACGGTGGGAGAGTGAGGTGTCTAAAAACTGCATCAAGGCCACGTTGGAGTTCCGCAGCACTAAAAGAGGAGACTTGTGGGTTAAATTGGGTAATAGCTGGAAGTTGCTGACGTACAAAAACGACCCGACCCGGTTCCTCAGCCCCTCTTCCGTGAACCGATATGGAGTATCCCTCGCTCGAGCTCTCGGAGTGATCGATGATCGGTCGCAGCTGCCTCAACAAATGGTAAAAACCCTACAGTCTACCGACGAAACGCTGGCGAAGACGGCCGCCGCTATAGAAATGAGCGAGCTCAGCGATGTCCCTCGTATAGCCACCGACGGTATTCACACAATTGAAACCACGGTCAACGAAATGAACGGCACGAAATATGACCCACCATTACCTCTTCGCGAACTCCTGGGACTCGATAGGGCTCTGCAAACTGGTCAATAACCTCTCCAAACTCACGGCGCTGGACAAACATATCGCGCTAGAAGAAAGAAAACTTGGGGAAGTCCGTGACGATAGAGAATCTACCGAGCGGATCAACAAACTCCTGCGGTCGTTGCGGGACGAAAGAGAAGCTCGCTTGGAGGCTGCTTCGACTAACCGTGAGGCACTTTCCGGCCAATTAAGTCGGAGCCGCGAAACAATCTCGAGGGTTCTGCACGAGGACACGACACTCGGTGAGCGTCTTCGCACTCTGTTCAGAGAGAAGGGCGTCACGATAGTAACCATCATCGCAGCTTTCAGCATGATTATATCGACCCTAATTCTATCTATATCGTCTCTATTTGTAGCTGTCAATGCTGGTGCCGCACCAGCACCCGCACCTGCACCAGCACCCGCGCCAGCACCCGCGCCATCCGGCGGAGCCAAGGAGTGGATAAAAAAAACAACTAAAACCCTCGCCAGTCTCCTGGCTAAATTAGCAGGAAAGTTGGCTGCCGCGCTGCCTGGTTTGATAGGAGGTCTCCTCTCCTTCTTGTTATCTACATTATCAAAAACGGTCGGATGGCTCGCCGAGAATACCTGGGCTTTAATCGTGGCCATCGCCGGTCTCCTACTATTCTTCGCCAGAGAGTTCCTAAAACCAAAGCGTAAATAATCCGATCGCCACGGGGGCGACGACGAGCGCTAATTTCTCCTCCTCGTGTGTTGTGCTTCCAATCTCTATTGGTGTTTCAACATTGTTGATGAATGGATTGGGGGAACTCGATGGTGCATCCAATTTACTAATTGGGGGTACTGGGTTCGATTGTGTTGAGGGAGGTGTATACATTTTGTGTTTTGGAGATTTTATAAAATCTTTTTCAAATTTATTTGAATTTACAACACTGTTGAGCCCGATCATGTTAGGGGTGCGCTTGATGATATCCGTGTTCACGTTACCGTTGTGACCGATTTTTTGATTGGCGGTGGCGATTACGATTTGATTATTGTAACCATCAACCGGGTCGTCTCGTAGTATCATATTGCTCGGCGCCATATAAAGACCTATTCCAAATACATAGTCCACTGGGGTGCTGGCAGTCTGCAAAACGTCTTGATAATTCTGGATCGCCTTCTCCAGGTCCACCTTAGCTGAGATGGCGTCCTCAACAAGTGCCAAGAATTGTTTTTGCGCATCAAACGCCGTTCCGACTCCTATTATAGAACTGCGAGTTTGCTTCTGTGCGCCGAGGATGGCCCAAACGTATACGCGAATGGAGTCGTTGAGGCGGTAACACCGGCCTGCGTAAAACCCTAGACCGTCGTCCAATATAAAGGTTTCTATACCCTTCTGCACGTTTTCGTCTTGTAAAATATAATCGACGTGAGCTATTTTTGGTGCATTATACCAGCAGTAATCGTAATTACACTGTCTCTTTGTACTAACTTCAGACCCGAATGTCATTTTATTTACTACATAATCGGTGGCGGTCCAATTTTTATAACCTCTAACTGGGTTCACAACACCATTTGAATAGTAGAAACCAAAGGTTACATCTGGGGTGGCATACTTCGTGCTTGCACCGTAGTCTAGACCACTGAGATAAACAGTAGCTAAACCTCCGGTGTCTGAAAATGTTTTCTGTCTCCAATCCGAATCTTTTGAAACTTTAAATTCGTCACATATCCGTTCGAACTCCTTACGGTTGTATGTGTTGGAAATGGGATTCCACCCGTCGTCTTGAGGTAGTGGAGTACCTAGTTCTTTGAGAATCCTCCTAATGGTATAATACACATGAAAGTTGTAGACGCTACTGCTTAACATGCTGTTACGGTCTGCTATGTGGTCTCTGAAAGAGACGCCACACCCGGTTGTGGCACACCACACGGCAAAATTTAGTTGGTTCTGCCAGAACTGCATAGGATTGTTGTTCCAGGTTGTTATGACATCCTGTGTAATGGTTTTAGGAAGTCTGTACTTTTCAAACATGTTAGTGAAATTTGTGTCGAAACCCATGCCCAAACTAGCTCTTATTGTGGGGTGCACAAGCTCACCAATGGTGTTCTTTTGAGTGTATACACCTCCGACCGCGTACTTTGCATTATAATTAAAGCTAAATGCTTTTGTATCCATTGAAAGATATTATTATGTTTGCTACTATCACTAATGTTCAAAAAGGGAGTTGTGAACTTCAAAAGTTAATAGACAACTGCTGCGGACAACGCCGGGTAGGCCTCAGATCAATCACGTTCACGGTCGGGTGGAAAAACATTGAAATGCACAAGGAGATCTCCGGAATAGAATGGCCAGAGGCTATCTATTCCGTAGATGGTATAGATCTAGAGGACTCCGATAGTCCTGCAGAAACAAGGAGACGCCTTCGGGAAACAGCTGCCGCATTACTTCCTGGCCTTTGGGGTTTCGGAGATGTCCAAACTTTAATCGCGACGAATATGCCTGATAATGGCACTCTCACAGTCTCAAAAGCCACGGGGATTGCGACATTGTCCGTTGATAAAAAATTAAAGATCACTCCGGGGTTGGCCTCAATGTTAGGATTTAAATTTGCACCCCCTTACAACGAGGATGAAGGGCGAGAGTTCCCGTTGAAATTTGTCTTCCCCGTGGGCGAGCACCGCGGCGATACCCCGGTGAACTTCGCCTTCACAAAAACTCTAGGGGTGCACCTGGATCGGGTGAACACATCGTACAACACGGTAGACGGCACTCCCACCACATTACTGAAAACCGTGCCCGCCAGCGACTGTTTCTATGGTGAGACCCTGACCTTAGACTTCCCACACCCCGAGATGAAAGTTTTGGAATCGGGACACATCCACGAGTTGAAGATTTCTATTCTTGATGATAAAGGTCGAGAGTTGAAGAACGATTACCCGATTTCGGTCGTCCTAGAAATTTCAAATTAATTAATTTTAAGAAAATTATTTAGAATTAAACGCATGTTCGTAATATATATATTATCAACATTATTGAAAATGAGTATATACGGACCAGGTAGTTCTTCCGATTGGGTGACAAATTCAAAGAATTTGGAACCGACAGAAGGGGGATTCATCCCGACAGAGGGCGACTTTTTAACTACCCAAAAAACAAAGGCCTTGATCAATAGAACTATATCGGTGGCCACGGACGATATTCACAAGAGTCTACTATCACAACTTAGAGAATATGCCCTGACTGTGAATAAACAAAGTCGTGAAGAAACGCATACGGAACTAAACGAACTAGGTGAAAAAATAACCAAATTTCGAAAAGAAGCCCGGTTGGGGATTGATAAAGTCCGAGAAGACCACCAGGCGGACCTTACGGAGGCTTATGATGCGTTGCTCTTAAAGGACACTCTCATCAGTGAAGCGACACTTACTGAACTAGACGGGAAAATAACAAAATTTCGAAAAGAGACCAGGTCGGATATTGATAAAGTCCGAGAAGACCGCCAGGCGGCCCTTACGGAGGGTTATAATACGTTGCGCTTAGAAGACTCTCTCATCAGAGAAGCGGCACTTACCGTAGACAAAAAAATAACCAAATTTCGAAAAGAGGCCACGTCGGGTATTGAGAAAGCCCGAGAAGACCACCAGGCGGACCTTACGGAGGCATATGAGTAGTTGCGCTCAGAGGACTCTCTTGTCAGAGAAGCGGCGGTTGCCGAACTAGATAAAAAAATAACAAAATTTCGAAAAGAGACCCGGTCGGGTATTGATAAAGTCCGAGAAGACCACCAGTCGAACCTTGCGGAGGCCCTTGCGGAGGCTTATAATGCGTTGCGCTTAGAGGACTCTCTCAACAGAGAAGCTACACTTACTGAACTAGACGGGAAAATAGCCGAATTTCTGAAAGAGACCAGGTCGGGGGTTGAGGGGGTCCGAGAAGACCACAAGGAGGCCATTGCGGAGGCTTATGGGGCGTTGCGCTCAGAGGACTCTCTCAACAGAGAAGCGGCACTTACTGAACTAGACAAAAAAATAACCAAATTTCGAAAAGAGGACCGGTTGGGAGTTGAGGGGGTCCGAACGGGTATTGAGAAAGCCCGAGAAGACCACCAGGCGGACCTTACGGAGGTTTATAGGGTGTTGCGCTCAGAGGACTCTCTCATCAGAGAAGCGGCGGTTGGTGAACTAGACGGAAAAATAACCGAATTTCAAAAAGAGGCCCGGTCGGGTGTTGAGAAAGCCCTAAAAGGCCACCAGGCGACCATTACGGAGGCTTATGATGCGTTGCGCTTAGAGGACTCTCTCAGCAGAGAAGCGGCACTTACCGAACTAGACGGAAAGATAACCGAAGTTTCGGATAAACTGAAACATGATCGTATAGCCGCGACCAAAGCTCTTGAGGAGGCCTCTTATAATATTCGTACTGAGGCATATAACGCAAACAGTGCGCTTGCCGGAATAGTGCGAACAATGAAAACGGTAAAACGTGCCATAACAGTTTGGGCTGAGAAGCGGGGCCCATTGGTTGAGGGGCACTATGAATATTCGTTCAGTGCCAAAGCGAGTAATAAATGTGGGGGATACACTATGACAGCTGCAGGTGAAGTTATCCAAATGGCGGTCTGCTCGGTTAATGGTAGTGGTAAACTTGTGGGCGCGGTCGCGATAAATATTGTAGTAGATGGGGAAGAACGGGGGGTTGGAGTCACTAAAATCTCTGGAGATAGTTCGACGGTGGTTTCGTTCTCCGGTTATGATCGAATTAGACTTTCCAAAGGTAGTGTTATTAACTTTGTTACGAAAATCGGTGACCCAGAGAGTTCTTCCACTATTGTTTCATTCTTAATTGAACTTATTTTGTAAATACTAATATATTGAAAATCATGAACGAATCAACGCTTCCAATTGTCAATACCACTCCATCAACACTGTGTACAATTAACGAAAGAAGTTCAGATTTTAGGTTGAATAATATCGTCGCTATGCAGGATATTTTAGTTAGAGAATATACAAATAGAAAAAGAAACGCTAAAAAATATAGACGCGCGGTGAACACGGCTGAAGCATCTAGCACGGCTCTAGCGAGTGTTTCTGTGTTGTGTGGGGTGGGGACAGCTGCAACTATATCCACCATTATAACGGTTCCTGTAGCGGGGATTTTATTTGCGGTGTCGGCCGTTTCTGGGTTGTTGTGTATGGTAATTAGGGCGTCGGGTGGAAAACTAGAGAAAAAATGTAGAAAACATGATAGAATATCTGTTCTCGCCAGGCCGAAGAAAAATACCATCGACGTTATGGTGTCCAAAGCGTTGGCCGATAAGAAAATATCAAATTTAGAGTTTGAATCCGTGGTGGAAGAAATGGGGAGATATGAAAAATTAAAAAATGATATTAGAATCAAAGCGCGCGCCACCATGCCCAAAATTGAGAGTACTGATTGGGATAAATTTAGGGAAAAACTTGGAGATAAAGTCGGAAGAAATGTTACTGCACCAATATAATTAATTTTATAATTAATTTAAAGAAAATTATAAAATTAATTATATTGGTGCAGTAAACAATTTATTAATTAATTTTAGGAAAATTATTAACAATTTGAAAAGAAAAAAAAGAAAAAAAGTTTTAGGTTCCACCGAGGCTCAAACCCGCGCCAGCAAAACCCTTCTGGGTCCACCCCGCTAAGCCTTCGCTTAATTTCTTCTATTTTTTTTATTTTTTCGGCTTAGCGAGGTGTGTTACACTCACATCTCCTACACTCCATCATTGGACCGATGCCGCGGACCCCACCTCATCGTTACCTCCATCCGCTATAATGTGCAGAGCGGCCAGAGTGAATTACATGTGGCGAAACTTATCTTACTGTTGAGATATTAATGCCGGCGTCCTGACACCAATCTGTGTTTATTCTCGTATATAAACTTAACTTTGCTGGTGAAATAAAAAAAATGTTATTTATTATTAATTAATTATTTATTATATTAATTAATATGTTTTCTATATAATAGGGGGTGTTCAGCTTTAAATTATAAATAATTTTATAATTTTTATTAAAATTAATTAAATAACAACCATCCCGGAAATTCGTGAACTATATAACCCTCATTACGTGTTTATAAACTGTGTACACCACCTGTGTAAATCGATAGCCTGTTTACATACCATCGATAAGGCTATAAATAGCAGTGTGTGTAATATATATTACAGTGTGTTTATTTTCCATCCCGGAAGACGTAATCGTGTAAACCTCTCTATAAATGGACACTTAATATACGTGTAAGGTGGGACACCTTATTTACATTTTCATAACGCGTGTAATTGGAACATTGTCGTCTGGTTGGTGTTGTGATTACAACATACATTTATAAGCAATATCGTAGAAATGTACATTCGTAAACGAATCGTTGGGTTTTTATATAATACGCCTTAGTTTCATATCCGATACGCATTATCCGTCTTAATGTTTGTATTTGCCTCTTGTATAGTTGACATAATTGCCGGTATAATATTGTAAATGCAACGTTTTTATCGGAGTGTAATAAATTACGCTGGTATTTCATGTATTCGATATCGCCTAGTGTTCTCATTTTATAGAATTTATATATAGGATTATAACCCCCGTATTCTTAGTAAACTTCTTCAACACAGCCATTAAAAACTTTCAATTCCAATTGTATTGTATTATCCATTTTCTCTAATAATATTGGTACTTGTTTTTTCTGTTCAATTTCCAATTAGAATTTTCAAATCCATTACAATATGATTGTAGAAACGCATATCCGTAAACGAATCGTTGATTTTAAAATGTTTTATAAAATTAGTTTTATGATGTTCCGGTAGTTGTTCTCCGATCCTATTTAGTCGCTTCGTTTCACGAATTTGATCCTTGTACCAGCGACATAATTGCCGGTATAATATTAAAGTAAATGCAACGCTTTTATCGGAGCGTAATAAATTACGCTGATATTTCATGTATTCGATTCTGCATAATGTTTTCAATTTATAGTAATATTTTTCACCAAAGACATTACAAAATTCCAATTCCCATTCTATTTTATTATCCATTTTGTTATAATATTTGCATTGCTTTTTTCTGTTCAATTTTCAATTTTATAAAATTAGTTTGATAATGTTTTTTTTACAGTGTTTTAATGCTGTAGAAACACCGTGACTTATTAGATCGATTCTATCTTTGTAACTGACTTTCCGATTTGAATTATTACTAAACGATAATACTTTCGAGCACGTAATCCCTTGTTAACCATTCGATGAGTAGCCTGAGTGCCACCGCATGGTGGACATAGCAATGACTCGGCTTTGGTCCCTACCCCACAATGCCGACATGGGCGAGGTGAAACGGAACCTCTTCGCATCCATGCACGGTGATGTTTGCAATATTCGTAAATACCGGTGCGAAAACACCTCTCGTGACTACCTGTCTTCAACCACGCACACTTAATTAGAACCATTATGTTGTATATATATACTGAGTATAATATAGGGATTTTTATCTCTAATATGGTGTATCTTCTCATGTCATAAATATATGTCTCGCGGTAGTAGTATATAAGAGTCACAAATGATACCATCATGCTGTGGAAGGTGCCGCGCGTAGCCGGTGCCTTCCAGAGGTGATGGTATCATTGTGACTCTTATATACTACTAATGTAACAATAACGTTTGATCATGTCCAGCCGTGTGCTCATTAGGCAATGCTCATTCCGGGGCCGCGCGTAATGGAAGTGCCTTCATGACGTCACTACTTCATGACGTTCATGACGCGGCCCCGGAATATGCATACCGAAAATTATCTACGTGAATGGGATGATTTTATAAAAGTACTGAAAATACTGAATATAATGCTCAAATTACATCAGTTTTTTGTTGAAAATGTAACAATAACGTTTGCTGTGGCCCTCGGGAACTGTTTGAACCCGCGACCTGCGGCCTTGGGTTTCAAACAGTTCCCTCGGGACACATCAAACGTTTGCACACGGCTGGACATGATCAAACCTTATAATGATAAGACATCGCGGCGGGCTACAAAAGGTGTGATGTTACCAAATGACGGACGCTTTGTACACCACCGCCTGCGCTAACCTTGCCAATATGCTTTTATTTTTTATTTAAAAATACTTTAATATTGTGCATGAAATCGAGCAGCTTGATTGGCTGAGACTGAGCTGTGCTCAGTCTCAGCCAATCAAGCTGCTCGATTGCGAGCTGGAATTGCATTATATGTTCAGAAACGTTTGCATCCGGGCAACATGGGTGGGTACAGTTTCATTTGTTGCTAAACAAAGGTAATTCTGCACCCTCAAATGTGTAAAAGTGTGATATAGAGAATAGTAGGTTAGTGCCGTTAATGGGAAAAAGTATCTGGCAAGGCTTAGGAAACGGGATAGGCGAGGCTCTACCGAGCACATCCCGTTTCCGTGCCGCGCTAAATATTTGTTCCCATTCACGGCACTAACCTACTATTCTATTTATCCCGTCAAAACCTACAAATGGCTTTAAAATGCACACAAATAGCCCCAGCCACCGCACATATTCATACTCAGTGATTAGGTCGTATTGACAGGATATCAAAAATGTTTCACGGCACCGTGTTTCACGGCACATACGCACTGTGTTGATGGGATAAAGTAATTTTCTGCAAATATCAGGAACCTCAAATCAGGTATATCTTGAAAATTCCTACCCCTTGGAGCGAGATTACCGCCGGTAGTTGTGTACTTGTAGGTTGTACGGTACGGTCCCCGGGGTCACTACCATGCCCACATCGACTCGACCGTCGTGGAGCCGGGTACCAATGGTCCCCCCTGTTGCTTCCAGATGCGCTGTGGTGACAAGGAGAACACCATACAATGGACAGAGTGTTGCCGAATGTGCCGGTATACTACCGTCTGCGCTAATCCTGCCAATATTTGTCGATTTCATTATTTGAAAATACAGTGAAACCTCTCTAATCCGGACACCATGGGAGGTCCCCATGGTACGGGCTTAAAGAGGGTTCACTGTAAATCAGGCATTTGATAATTCTGGGCCATAATCGTGTGCTATGCGATCACGAACAGACGTTATCATCCGAGATAAATTAACCAGAAACTCATCAAAAATAGGATCAAATGTGTTTTCCCGGTGTCCGGTTTGAAATCAAGCAGCTTGATTGACTGAGGCTGAGCTGTTCTACAGCCCAGCAGCCCAGGCTCAGACAATCAAATTGCTTGTTTGCCAGTTGGCATTGGCAATTTATGTTCAAACATGTTGATAATCTGGCTGTTGTGTATATATAGTAAATACATAGTTAGTGCCGTCGAATATAAAACATATGAGCCGCGCCGTGCGAAAGCCGGGCTTAATGACAACATTTTCAGTTTTTACTTTTTCGCGCATTCTGAATTATACATATTTTAAAAGCCATATGCCGCCAAAATTATCAAAATATCCCAATTATTTTTCATTTTAGAAGTATTTTTATGACACGTGGTAAAAACTTATATGACGTTTTAGATCAATGACGTTGAAACAACGGCGTATACAAGGGGTGTTGATAAAATACCCGGACAAGTCCTATAGATTTGTCATCTTGTATCGCATGTCAACCAAATTTGGATATCCTGTAGCCTTTCCAAGTGTTTCCCATTAGGCCAAGACAAAGTATGAAAATAATGTTTATTGCAGTTGCTATTAATGTAACGTCATGTTTTGGATTGTGGCCCAAGTAACGTAATTCCGTATGAATAATTTTCAAATAAGGCAGTGTTGGCGTTTCCCTGTTGTTTGCTGCTATCTGAAATAATTTTGGGGAATAATAGCGACATTATTTAACATTTCGTATGTGACGACATATTTTAAAGTAGGAAGTAGGCCGCTTATAATATTAACTTTGTGACAAAACACGACGTCGGGCAGATTTGGTAGCGTGATACCTTATAATTGTCGCCGTGTGTCTTTCATGAGGATCGCATTACCATCGCCTGATTCAGACATACATTATTATGCAGTCAAGTGATAAGCTGATGATTTGATCCTACAAATCGTGCGAAAAGCAAGTTTATGATCATCAAATTTCCAATTAATTTCAAGACTTTTCGAAAACTCCACCGATCTCACTGTGTGTTTTGTGCATTATGTATTGCTTATACACAAACAATGAAGGAGCTGCATTGAAATCACTGATTCTGAATCTATTAGAGAGATTTTGATGCATTTGTTTTGCCAAATTCAATGCAAACCCTGGATATATATGTCATTATATAGCTGCGTGTCTACCTCCGTTTATGAAAAAATGAGTGGTATTAAATGGCATGTCATTCGCTAAGTACTGGATAGAATTGTTCAAAAGTGTCTCAATTTACCAAGATAATAGATGGTAATATCGTTGGCATACACTAGGTTGTTCATATTTAAGATTATTTAGGATTCAAGATGCAGTGTAAGCGAAGACTTCGCTGATATGTAGCCAGTTAAATTATGCGTTCACAATTTTGAATTCATAAGGATAACCGACGAAAAAGAGTGACAATGTCAAAGAACGACAGTTAGGCGACAATGCACAGCGCCTGAAGCATTTCTAAGTCATTGATGCTGCGAGGAACTCGTGCAAGTATCCTTGCTATAATATTTTGTCACGACACCATGGCCATAACTTCAAACATGTATTCACATTCAGTGACGTCACAAGTACATGACGTCAAGTCATGACGTCATAATATGTGTACTAAGATGCAAGGCATCGCGTCTCATATTAGTGAAAGTTTCAGTAAGTTATAATTTTCCGTTTTCTGTTCACACTTAATGATAACTGACACCAGTAAACGTAAATGGGAGGGCAAAATGTGAACTTTTACAGCGACGCTGCAAACGTCGTTTTTCCGACGTCGTTTACCGCTTTTCATGACGTTGTCATTAAGCCCGGTTTTCGTATGGCGCGGCCCATATTCGGTTGAGCCTTAGACAGCTTTATTGGGGCGAGCTTTAGCGAGCCCCTATAAAGTTGTCGGGGCGAAACCAAATATATTTTATATTCGACAGCACTAATCATGTATTTAATTTATACCGCATACTAAACTTAATTGTTGAACGTGCGTGACGTCATGTTTTGACGTCATTCCCTCGCCATACGTCACAAATTTAACGACGTCATTCAAAGCAAAATGGCGGCGTCCACGCTAGGTAGATTCGGTATTGTATCTGATTAAATCTCCGATTTATTTACGATGAGCTTCAATATTGGCTGGTTTTAGACTACACAGTTGTCATAATAAACATTACAATCATAATGGACATATCCCTGTCGTTGGGTACATCGCATATATTGTAACAATGGACAAACTTAAGCTGAACCGACAACGATTTCGATTTTAAAATTCGCCGCCATCTTGAATTTGCTGGTGCGACTGACCAATCAGAGGCCACGATTAGGGGTCAAAGGTGAACAAATAAAGGCAAAAACGGCATTTCCTGTATATTAGGCTACTTCAGGTATAGTAGGTTACTTCAGATATAAACAGCATTTATCCAACCACCTTTAATATGCTACATGGAGAAATGGTTGCTGTATAAATGTATTTGTAACGTATGGCGAGGAAATGACGTCAAAACATGACGTCACGCACGTTCAACAATTATGTTTAGTATCCGGTATAAATTAAATACATGGTTAGTGCAGTCGAATATAAAATATATTCGGTTGAGCCTTAGACAGCTTTATTGGGGCGAGCTTTAGCGGTATACATTTATACAGCAACCATTGCTCCATGAAGCATAATAAAGGTGGTTGAATAAATGCTGTTTATATCTGAAGTAACCTAATATACCTGAAGTAGCCTAATATACATGAAATGCCGTTTTTGCCTTTATTTGTTCACCTTTAACCCCTAATCGCGGCCTCTGATTGGTCAATCTCAACAGCAAATTCAAGATGGCGAGGGAGCGTTAGCTACCGCGGCATTTAGTCCCTTAAAATTCATGCAAGCGACATGCTTATAATGAGCCAGGTTTATGATGCAGTCTCTCATCCGAGTATTGATTTTCCTGTCAAACAGGTAGTCATGAAAAAACATAGTATATGTAACGTATTGTGGTTAAGTCGTATACTATGTGAAAAAAGTGGACCGCGATACTGGCCAGCGATTGGTTTAGACTAGTAGGGCGAATGACGGATCGTAGTCAGTTATTTCCCTTTGCAAATCTATTTATAGAGATCAGGTCCTATGCTGTATTTCAGCGTTTATCTTTTACTGAATAGCACAAAACTTGAGTTTTGCGAACAGAGTACACATGTGCAGTTTGATCTGAGTCTACACTGTTTGAAATAACATACGGTATATACGTGTGAAAATATGAATCTGGCAAATAATGTAGGCCCATATCAGATTGCGCAGATATGTAGTATGATCTGGATCAACTTTAATCTAAATAACTATAATTGCTCCTTTTCACATTTTTTCTACATTCGCTCTTTTTACAAGCAATAAGGCCAAAAAAACTACAAAATTTGGACAGGATTTCTATAAATATATTCAACTAGCTACGCTCCTCCGTTATGATCTGTATTGGCAGTTCTCAGCCATGCAAGTATCTGGATGTTGTAGGTACGTGACGGTGCTGTATTTTCTCGCTGACGTTGACGTGGGTGGAGAAACTGCCTTCCCCCTGGCCGATATGGAAGAAGATCTCTACCAGGTGTGTATCATACCATATAAGACACGTCGTGTGATTTTTTCCAAAGAAGATGTACGATTTTTTATGAAAAGTATTTGCAGAAACATTTTCTGTAAAATACATCGATAGTTGGCGCAGTTTTCATAGCAAATGCGGAATAGAATTCCGCATTTGCTATGAAAATTACGCCAACTTCCAACTTTATTTACGGAAATTACCATACATTTTGCAAATATTTTCTTCTTAGTTACAAAATCACATGGTGGGTCTCATAATATTATTGGTACCGCTTAAAGACACTGTTTCTCATAATTATAACGTCTCAAATATTCAATATGTGGCTTTTAGCTTATGGACTATAATTGAATTATATCAACCATTCGCACCATTTACTTTGAACACATTCCCAAAAGAGTCTATCCGTTCGTCCCTCTATTGATCACTCACGTAAGATCCTCTATTAATATTATATCTATATATTGACAGTATAAAAGGCGTCCGAATGTTCGGAACGGTAAATGTGTACACACTTGACGATTTATGTCGTGTGTAATGTTTGAGCATTAGTAGTTGCACAAAACTATGTAAATTACTGAAAACCAACGAAATCTACACAAATCTATCCAAATTCACCAAAATACCCAGATGACACCAAACTAATGACCATCTTTTCAAACATCTGTGCTTAAAGTCACTGTTTCTCATATGATGCCTCAAATATTCAATATGTGGTTTTTCGCTTTATGAACTATATCACCCAGTCGCACCATTTACATTGAACACATTCCCAAAAGAGTCTGCCCGTCTGTCCCTCTATTGATATCATACATGTACATGTAGTAGGTGATCACTCATGTACGATCCTCTATTAATATCATAGTAAGTGATCACTCATGTACGATCCTCTATTAATATCATAGTAAGTCATCACTCATGTAAGATCCTCCATGAATATCGCAGTAGGCAATAACTAATGATGTAAGATCCTCTATTAATATCGTAGTTGGTGATCACTCATGTAAGATCCTCTATTAATATCACAGTACGCGATAACTCATGTAAGATCCTCTATTAATATCACAGTAGGCAATAACTCATGTAAGATCCTCTATTAATATCGTAGTTGGTGATCACTCATGTAAGATCCTCTATTAATATCACAGTAGGCGATAACTCATGTAAGATCCTCTATTAATTTCACAGTAGGCGATAACTCATGTAAGATCCTCTATTAATATCGTAGTAGGTGATCACTCATGTAAGATCCTCTATTGATATCGTAGTTGGTGATCACTCATGTAAGATCCTCTATTAACATCACAGTAGGCGATAACTCATGTAAGATACTCTATTAATATCACAGTAGGCGATAACTCATGTAAGATCCTCTATTAATATCGCAGTAGGTGATCACTCATGTAAGATCGTATATTAATATCGCAGTCGGTGATCACTCATGTAAGATACTCTATTAATATCGTAGTCGGTGATCACTCATGTAAGATCCTCTATTAATATCGCAGTAGGTGATCACTCATGTAAAATACTATATTAATATCGTAGTCGGTGATCACTCATGTAAGATCCTCTATTAATATCGTAGTCGGTGATCACTCATGTAAGATCCTGTATTAATATCGTAGTCGGTGATCACTCATGTAAGATCGTCTATTAATATCGCAGTCGGTGATCATTCATGTAAGATCCTCTATTAATATCGCAGTAGGTGATCACTCATGTAAGATCCTCTATTAATATCGTAGTCGGTGATCACTCATGTGAGATCCTCTTTTAATATCACAGTAGGCAATAACGCATGTAAGATCCTCTAGTAATATCACAGTAGGTGATCACTCATGTAAGATCCTCAAATATTTATATCGTAGTCGGTGATCGAACTCTTGTAACGATCCTCTATTAATATCGTAGTCGTGATCACTCATAATATCCTGTATAATATCGTAGTCGTGATCACTCATGTAATAATATTCACTCTATAATATTCGTAGTCGGTGATCACTCATGTAAAGATACTCTATAATATCGCAGTAAGGTGATCACTCAGTAAAGATAACACTATTAATATCGAGTCGGTGAGCACTCATGTAAATATCCTGTAGTAATATCGTAGTTCGTGATCACATCATGTAATCCATCTATTGTATTAAAAATCGTAGTCCGTGAATCATTCGGTGTAGGTAATTATCGTATTTAATATCGCTGTCGGTGATCACTCATGTAAGATACTCTATTAATATCGCAGTAGTGATCACTCAAAGTAAATACTCTATTAATATCATATCACCAGTAAAGGTTATCACACATGTAAGAACTCTTTAATTTATTTCGGTAGTCCGGTGACACTCATTAAGAATCACCCCATCATTGTAATATCGATCGGTGATCACTCATTGTTATCCTCTAATCACAGTAGGTGATTCACTCATGTAATACTGCTATAATATCGTCAGTCGGTGATCACTCATGTAAGATACTCTTATTAATATCGCAGTGGTGATCACTCATGTAAAGTACTTATTTAATATCCACAGTAGGTGATCACTATGTAAATTACTCTATTAATATCGTGTTCGGTATCACTCATGTAAGATCCTCTTGTAATATCGTAGTCGGTGATCACTCATGTAAGATCCTCTATTAATATCATAGTCGGTGATCACTCATGTAAGATCCTCTAGTAATATCGTAGTCGGTGATCACTCATGTAAGATCCTCTTTTAATATCACAGTAGGCAATAACTCATGTAAGATCCTCTAGTAATATCATAGTAAGTGATCACTCATGTAAGATCCTCTATTAATATCGTAGTCGGTGATCACTCATTTAAGATCCTCTATTAATATCACAGTAGGCAATGACTCATGTAAGATCCTCTATTAATATCACAGTAGGTGATCACTCATGTAAGATCCTCTATTAATATCACAGTAGGTGATCACTCATGTAAGATCCTCTATTAATATCGTAGTTGGTGATCAATCATGTAAGATCCTCTATTGATATCGTAGTTGGTGATCACTCATGTAAGATCCTCTATTAACATTACAGTAGGCGATAGCTCATGTAAGATCCTCTATTAATATCACAGTAGGCGATAATCATGTAAGCCTCAAATCTCTTAATATCCGCAGTCTATTTAATAATCGCATCGGTGATTACTCATGTAAGATCCTCTATTAATATCGCAGTCAGTGATCACTTATGTAAGATCCTATATTGCTATCGTAGTTGGTGATCACTCATGTAAGATCCTCTATTAACATCACAGTAGGCGATAACTCATCTAAGATCCTCTATTAATATCACAGTAGGCGATAACTTATGTAAGATCCTCTATTAATATCGCAGTAGGTGATCACTCATGTAAGATCGTCTATTAATATCGCAGTAGGTGATCACTCATGTAAGATACTCTATTAATATCGTAGTCGGTGATCACTCATGTAAGATCCTCTATTAATATCGCAGTCGATGATCACTCATGTAAGATCCTCTATTAATGTCGTAGTCGGTGATCACTCATGTAAGATCCTGTATTAATATCGTAGTCGGTGATCACTCATGTGAGATCCTCTTTTAATATCACAGTAGACAATAACTCATGTAAGATCCTCTATTAATATCACATCAGGTGATCACTCATGTAAGATCCTCTATTAATATCATAGTAAGTGATCACTCATGTAAGATCCTCTATTAATATCGTAGTAGGTGATCACTCATGTAAGATCCTCTATTAATATCGTAGTCGGTGATCACTCATGTAAGATCCTATATTAATATCACAGTAGGCAATAACTCATGTAAGATCCTCTATTAATATCACAGTAGGTGATCAATGTTGTAAGATCCTCTATTAATATCGCAGTAACACTAGAAAGTGTTACTGCGATATTAATAGAGGATGTGTAAGATCCTCTAATAAATCATAGTAGGTGATCATTCATGTACTAGCATGTATTCATATCACAGTAATTAATCACTCATGTAAGATCCTCTATTAATATCAAAGTAGATGACCACTCATGTACATGTACGATTCTATATTAATACCATAGTAGGTGATGACGTATGTAAGACACGTAAGGGCTTATGGGAGTTGTGATCAGTGTAGCTTCTGATCAAATAGCACATTAATTTAGCCTGATAACGATATATCGTACTTGTTAGATGATGCATAACAGGTGTTTACTTGATAGAACGGCGAATAGTGCAGATCCTGATCAGACAGTGCGGATGCACAGGCTGATCTGGATCGACACTGGATGCAAAATCCATAAGCCCCATTTCTCCATTCACAGCCACATATAAGTATAAACTATATGTAATGCGTCCCATAAGTGTATAATCTACATAATGTGCCCCAGACATGCATGCTCTATGTGATGTATATATCCATCCAGCAAAAGCTGAAGCAGGCAGGCACCGATCTCTGGCACAACCTGAGCTATTTCTGCCACAACTCGTCTCTCGTCGTGCCGCCCAAACGGGGCACCGCCATCATGTGGTACAACCATCACCTTGACGACCAGGTACGTACATTGATCAGGTAACGGGCTTTGAATTGACGGAATACGTACTGACTGATACATATAAATCTATCCTAGTGTTTGTTGATATCACATTTATCGGCTCGGCTCGGAAACGGTAGGAATTCCTCGGCAAGCCTCGGAATTCCTACGCGTTTCCTAGCCGAGTCTTATAAACTTGATATATAAGACACTAGACTGGTAGTCTCTATGTATCACCCGTTTGATCAGGTAACAAGCTTTGTATTGGTCGAATACGTACTGACTGATAAATATAATGCTGTTTCATGCATTATACGAATATCCGGGTTACAACAAATTGACAATTGACAATTGACGTTTCATTGGTCGAACGGCGTCACATGACGTTACCGAATGACGTCAGTGTAATGACCCGACGTAAGCAATCCGCGTTCTTTTCAACAACAACCATGTCGGCATAATTGCTCATTATGTAGCCTAAATGTGTTACCTGTTAGATATAATAGAATACCGTGCTAGTGTATTTTGATATCAAGTTTATTATGCTCGTCTTGGAAACTGTAGTAATTCGTCGGCGAGCCTCGTATTTCCTACGCATTTGCTAGTCTTCCCTGACAAACTTAATAATAAAAGACAGTCTCTATTATGTTGTCTCATTCATACAATACACGAGTTGAAAATTGCTACACTGTCAAAATAGCTACTATATAGAGACTACCGGGTTAATGTCTTTTGATATCAAGTTTATCAGGCAAGGCTAGGAAACGCGTAGGAATTCCTCGGCTCGTCGAGGAATTCCTACCGTTTCCGAGCCGAGCGTGATACATTTGATATCAACAGACACTAGCAGTGTATTCTATTTATCAGGTAACGTTTCAGGCTACAAAATTGGCAATTATGACGTTGAAAAGAACGCGGCTTGTTTCTGTGACGCCATTGCTACGATATTAATAGAGAATCTTACATGTCATTCGTAGAGGATACACTATAATGAAAAATTATCATCATGTTTTTGTGAAGTAAATTCATGGAAATATTAATCCGAGCAGTTTTGTTGTACGAAGTTTAATGACATGTGCCACTCCAGTCACAAATACCATAAGCCCCATTTCTCCAGTAACAAATTACCCAGCTCGTTCTCGAACGTTGTGCATAACAGCGTAGCTCAGACTCAGTCAATAAAACGTCCTGATTTCGGTCTTGGGATTCGAGCAAATGCTGACATATGTTTATACTCCAACGACTGCGCTAATCTTGCCAATAGTGTAAATGTGTTTATTACAAAATACTTGCATATTGTGTTTGAAAGTAATCAGCTTGATTAGCTTAGTCTGTGCTGTGCTGTGCTACAGCTCACAGGCATTCGGCGTGCTTCAGCTTTCATCGGTATAACTCTATATATATGAACAAGGCTTCTAACTTAGGTCGGACACGACCTCGTATTATAACAAATTCCTCAATTTGATTAACGCCAATGTGAATATTTTGGCGGAAAGTGCACAATGTTCATTTGAGAATTATTGTTATCTTGCTAAAATAACATACATGTAGTTAGAACATACTTATGCAACGAATATCGAATTATAGCGGTTTTTCCTATGTCGGACACAACCTCCTATCATAACAAATTAAATAATGTGTTTAAGGCTCTAACGTCAATATTGTAGTGGCAAGTTTATATGATCATTTGAGAATTGTTGCTATCCTGCAGAAATACATAGAATAAATTGAAAATTACAATTTTAAACATGTTATTTTGTTATGATACGAGGTCATGTCCGACCAAAGTTAGAAGCCTTGTTCATATATATAGAGTTATACCGATGAAAGCCGAAACACACCGAATGTAGCTCAGGCACAACATATACAAAATGCGTTATTGCTAGATAATTCTAGCACAAAAATATTTACACAATTCCCTAACATTTGATTGGCCCGTAGCAAGTCTCTGTCCAAAATTTATATCCCAGTAAACTCCCACACCGAACTACTTTCCGTAACCGTGAGGCGCAATTAAAATAATTCTGAAGAAAACGGAAAATAAACTTGATGCATTTATTTCAAATGCTGGAATTATAAGGAATGAATGGCCTTTTTGTTGAATTTATCGGGGATATAAACTTGGAAAAGTCGCGGGAATACTGGACGAGGCCTTAAAAAATTAAAAATTTAAATTTTCGAAAAAAAAAAAAGATTTTTTTTTTTTTTTCGAAAATTGTAATTTTTTATCGCTTCGTCCAGTATTCCCGCGACTTTTCCAAGTTTATACCCCGATAAATTCCACAAAAAGGCCATTCATTCCTATATTGATAATGTTCAGAAACGTTGAAATCTTGGCAAGATTAACGCAGGCGATAATCTTGCCAATATGTATTTGTAAATGTGTCAAGTCATTACAAAATACTTGAATATTGTGTCTGAAATTAAGCAGAATAATTGGCTTATCCTGAGCTGTGCTACACTACAGCTCAGGCATAGCCAATCAAACTGCTTGATCGCTATTTGATATTGTCAATATATGTTCAGAAACGTTGACATCTTGGTAAATTAACGCAGGCTATAATGTTGAATAATGTGTTTATTACAATAAATGATAAATGTGTTTATTACAATATACTTGAATATTAAAAGTAAGACGCTTGATTGTGCCACAGCTCAGGCACAGCCAATCAAACTGTTTGATTGCGAGTTGATATTGCCAATATATGTTCAGAAACGTTCGCATCCTTGGCAAGATTAACGTAGGCGGTTGTGTATTCATATGTCATGTTCTGCTATTACCAGACTGGCTACCTGGGAGCGGCGGACCCACAGTCCCACCACGGGGGCTGTGACATCAAGAAGGGCACGAAATGGATCGCCAACCACTGGATATCGGCACCCAGTTACGAGGAGAGACTTCGTCAGAGCGTCTGGACCTAGCGATCACGGGTTCCATTGTCACAACGTGCTACTTCGTTTGGATATTCCATCGTACATTTTGATGAGCGGGAAATAATACACAAGTGTACGTCAGTGTTGTGTTGTCTAATACACAAGACCAGATAAGATGTGTTAATCTTATTGTTTTAATAACTAAACATTCACTCATACACGTACATACAATGATGATGTTACATAATTGAGACCCAGCAGACGACTGACCTTCTAGCCAGCACTGCAGATTGTAAACAAAGCATCTCATTGGTTGAGAGGCGGGGCTCATACAATATATGGGGAACTGTAGTACAGTCTGTTTCAAGTGCAACATACCAGTCGGCTTCCGCGTAAACAACGAGTAAGCGAATTGAACGAGTTGTTTACGCGGAAGCCGCCGTACACGAGTGTATTAGTTCAAGCTATTCAAACATGTACGATGGCCTATCCTATTTATTACATTTCCACGGCGGATATATTGATTTTAATCTAAAAAAATAGACTAAATGTGCATATTATAAATGGTTTTAATATATGTCTGCAAAATACATGTACAGCTGCCAGAAGAAGACGGTACAAGTCGAATTATGATAACGAGCTTCCCAGCTGTGTTTAATTCAATTATGTATTACCGTGAGCTATGCAGCTTATGGGAGAGTACCGATATACGATATAATATATAATATTATGCGTGCGTGCGTGCGTGCGTGCGTGCGTGCGTGCGTGCGTGCGTGCGTGTGCGTTTGCGTTAGTGCGTGTGTGTTAGTGCGTGTGTTAGTGCGTGTGTTATAGTATTATTCCTGGTACAGTAGTGTTGTTTGTTTCTACATGTATGCGAAATAGAAACGACAGTTACGAAATGCCATTCCTTCCTTCGCTTCTACGCCGCAAGAGATTGCAAGAGTTACTGTTCGCACCTAGGGGCGGTACGGGAATAGATTTCAAGAGTTACTGTTCGCAGCTACGGGCGGTACGGGAGTAGATTGCAATAATTACTGTTCGCAGCTACGGGCGGTACGGGAGTGGATTGCAAGAGTTACTGTTCGCTGCTACGGGCGGTACGGGAGTACATTGCAAGAGTTACTGTTCGTAGGTACGGGCGGTACGGGAGTAGATTACGTCGGATATAAAATGTATATTAATGTCAATCAATACGTAGGGTAATGATGAATGAATGCTTATTTTGCCAGACAATGTCTCAGATGATGTCTCTGATATAAATAACATATTGTGGATACTGAGTGGGCATGTACCTTTAATCTTTCTCATCAAATCACCGCTCAAGTTATTGTTGTTCATTAATGTGATTAATGGTTAATTAATAAAATAATGAAAAATACCAATGACAAGAGTTACTAATCCCTGTTGGCCCCTTCTAACATTAACGCATTATACCCAATATGCTGGAGTTGAAGAAATGCGACCAGTGTAGATACAGATCAGCCTGTGCATCCACATTTGGCGTCTAACACGCAATACAGACCGTTATCAGTCTACATGACTGTGCTATTTGATCAGTATGTATCTATACTGGTCGCAAATCCCATAAGCCCTCTAACGCCAATTACAGCCATAGAAATTAGCAGTTGTTAGGACTGTATACGGTAATGAATGTGTATTTGCAGCCTATTTCTCGTCCGGCACTGCAGATGCGCGTTATGAATATAGACAGCGGAAGTAGTCATATTTTCACCGGAAGTTGTTTATTTTATCGATGAGAACATATGACTTTTATTTACATCGTATAACTATGTATTTCATGGGTCACATCAATTCTCATCAAATCACCGCTCAAGTTATTGTTGGTTGATGTGTTTAAATAAAAGGCCATAAAATAAGTACTTTGGTTCTCAGACGAGGGATTTGCTGAATGTGAAGCGGTAGGGCGGATTGTTTTAAAGTATTTTATAATCTTTTGTTTGCGATGTTCGTCTCTGATCTTTTTTCAAGTTGCCAGATGCATGTATGCATCTGGCAACCTGAAAACAAATCAGAGACGAACATCTCAAATAAAAGATATGTTCCATAAAGTTACTATAACCTCTTTAGACCTGAACAATCACAAGACTTTCGTCAGACATTATTGGATTTAACATATTGTTGCAAGGTAGTGTTTGTTATTGATCATGTGGCGAATTTACGATACAATTTTATTTCTCCATGACGATAAAATGTTCGACGCGCAGGAATTATTCAGACGCGGCGATATCTGAGAACGAAAGTAGTTTTTTATGGCCAAACTATGGAAAGTTCATGTACTAGTGACACGAGTTGCTGATTCCCTTTTGCCCCTTCCCACATTGACGCATTCTACCGAGTCACTGGAGAAATGGGTCTTAAGGGTTTTGCGATCAGTGTAGATCCAGATCAGACTCAGCATCTTGTACAGGAAGAAGCGCCAAATACGTTTTGTTTTCACACGTTTCTGGCCATGATCAAAATCATGCGAAGTATTGCAATAGAAATTGTTGTATTACTGAGTCTGCATAGTTTAACCAATGAAAGTAAAACTATATAGCTATCTGCGTTTGATGGTAAGGATAAGAAAATTTATCCCGTCAACACAGTGCGTATGTGCCGTGAAACACGGTGCCGTGAAACATTTTTGATATCCAGTCAATACTATTTTTGCATTTTACAGCCATTTTTAGGTGTTGACGGGATAAATAGAATAGTAGGTTAGTGCCGTGAATGGGAAAAAATATCTGGCGCGGCACGGAAACGGGATGTGCTCGGCAGAGCCTCGCCCATCCCGTTTCCTGAGCCTTGCCAGATATGTTTTCCCATTCACGGCACTAACCTACTATTCTCTATCTATTTTCCTTATTTCTGAACCAAAGTATATGTTGTGACCACTCATTTGAACCGTCTCGGCGAGACGGTTCAAATGAGAGGTCACAACATATACTTCTGATGAGAAATAAAGAAATTCTTGAGCCTTGCCGGATATGTTTTCCCATTCACGACACTAACCTACTATTCTCTATATAGCTATCTGCGTTTGATGGTAAGAATAAGAAGATAACTATTTTCCCCTGATCGACAGTACATCCCATGATTCATTGACTATGGGATATGCACGGGAGAACAGTCTGCGTTTACACGACAATTCAGCTTTGGTGTTAGCGCTGGACACACGTGCTGTTTTTATACGCCCGTTTGAAATCAAAGTACTGAAAGTTCTGACTGGCGGGAGACAAGTAGCCACTTGTGAATTTGCATACTCAGAAATTCCTTGTTAGAAATATATTCGATGTTGATTATTGGATGTACAATCTGCAAATTTGGAGAACTTGATCAGGTACTGGTGTTTGTAAAATACAGCCTGCTCTAAATTAAGTGGATGTTTTTTCTTTCGGTCTCAAGTTGACGCCCACTCTGACAGAACGTGGTTGGTCTGTTCCAGCTCATTTTGCCGATGCAATTTGGACAAACAAACATGACGTTATTATATTGTCTGTTTCAACTGAAAGCACCGATGGATAATACGAAAACCCATTTTTTTTAGAAATTAATCTCGAAACCTGGCGAGATAGCTCGGAAATGATCTAACTAACAACAAAAAATTATGTGAAAGTCGGCCCAGTAAAACAAAAATTATGGAAGAAAATTTATTTATAGATCACATCTCCCATAGAGAATGATGCCCATAAAATCAATATTTGATCGATTTTGTTCAAAAAATATTTTTGGCAGCATAGGTTTTTCGTAATATGAAGAAAAAAAACGGGGAAATTTTCATATTTTTAGTATGTTTATTTGGCCAAAATCAATCGGCACTTTGCAGAATAGGGATACAAACCGAGTAATCCAAATTGCATACCCAACAGAAACTCAGGAGGTGTGACATAATATTATGTGATTTTTGTTCAAAATTATGACTGGGCGTAGGCCTACATACGTGTATGCTGCATGAACGACAAAATGTTTTCATGAATTTTGTTTCGCTCACCCAGAGGGTAATTTTTCGAAAATTGCCCGTAAACCACAATATGAAAAAGAAATGGCCTTCGACGTCGCATTTCGACTGCGTGGTACACGATACGGGGGGCGTCTCAATAACAGCAATTTGTTCTCTTCAAAAGTAAAGTTGGGCATGCTAACTATTTTACACATAATGTTGAGCATTGCCGTTGCTATTAATAACTTGCTTTCAGTCCACTCGCTGATTTTAAATGTCACCTGACTGTTGTTAATTGCGAACGCAAATTGAGCCTATTGAGACGTCCCCCGATGAACAGAGAGCCACTTCCGAAAGTAGACCCGTGCAAACGGCCAGAATCACGATCCCAATAGCGTGGAGACAGTATGTCTCCCGCCAAAAATGGGACGTATTATGTATTCATCTTGTACGGGCTTGCGGTCGGGCGGGCACAGCTTGTCCACGCAATAACTAGAGTTCTACTTGACGGATTGTAACCAGATATATGTTTAACATACATACGGTATACATGTTTAACATGGCAAGACGAAGAAGCCTATTGATTTTGAAAATTTTCCGATGACTTATCTCCCCTTGGCGGCCATTTTTAATTGTCCCACTCTCTATCATTGTCCACGCAATAACTCAAGTTCTACTTCACCAATCGTAACCAAATTATGCATACATGTTTATCACGGCAAGACAAAGAAGCCTATTGATTTTGAAAAAAAATCGATGACTTATCTACCCCTGGCGGCCATTTTTAATTTTCGCACTCTGTATCCTTGTCCACGCAATAACTCGAGTTCTACTTCACCGATCGTAACCAAATTCGGCATACATGTTTATTACGGCAAGATGAAGAAGCCTATTGATTTTCAGTGAGTTATCTCCCCTTGTTGACTGGCCTTGCCTCGGCGGGTGTATATTGTGACCTTCGGAACTCTTGTTTAATTTTAATTTATTAAAAATTGACGGCTGCGTCATTGGTTTCTTAGGAAATCGGGTTTTCTACCATTGATACCGTCCATGATTTAGTATATGCTATGCTAACATGGACAGCTACACCGTTTGATGGTTTTCCATGAGGTATCCACAAGTATCAGTAGCCTATTTCATCAACATTGCAAAGTATACTTTACTAGCAAAGTATACTTTGAGGGAGTAATCATTTATTTTTCCTGAAATGCATTATTTCATATAGAACTAACAAATGCATATATTTCATGATTAAAAGTATGCATAATTATTATACTGAATTTATTACATTATCACAGCCAAATTGGCTGTGATAATGTAATAAATTCATTAATTTGGCTGTGATAATGTAATAAATTCAGTATATTTTAAAAATTAATAAATTTATCATAAAATTTCTCCCTCAAAGTATACTTTGCTACTAAAGTATACTTTGCAATGTTGATGAAATAGGCTACAGGTGTTGATCAATAATGCGTTAGGCTTGAGCAATTTACAGTGCATGTATTGTTTGTGTATAACATGTGTCCGGAACGTAATCCCAAGTGCTACGAAACATTATATATTATAATTATAATTACATGTTTCCCAGTTGTTGTTTGTATATGAGATCGTTGCTGGTTAGGGAAAAAATAGTTATGTGAGTTCGGTCTCCATGGCGTGTGCATATTTACCACTGTAGAACATTTCAGTAGCCTATTTTACCAAAATTTCTAGCAAAGTATACTTTGAGGGAGAAATTTTCAATTTTAGGATAAATATATTATTTTTGATTATACTGAATTTATTACATTATCACAGCCATTTTGGCTGTGATCATGTAATAAATTCAGTATAATAATTCTGCATACATTTAATCATCGAATATATGCAGTCGTTAGTTCTATATGACATAATGCATTTCAGGAAAAATAAATGATTGCTCCCTCAAAGTATACTTTGCTAGAAAAGTATACTTTGTAATGTTGGTGAAATCGGCTACAGAGGTATGTAATCGATACTCTCAGAGATATGTAATCGATACTCTCTTCTTTTTTCCGTTGCATACGTGGTACAAATAGACGGGGAAACACACTGACGCATTCGATTTAAGGACCAACTATATACCTTGATTCAAAGATACATGTAATTGCTTCGTACATGTGATGGAATATATGTATAACATATATGTGAACACTGCCTCTTTACTGTATCCTGTACAGCACCTGGGGTGGCCAAGTCGGCCATCTTTGTGTGTTCCAGCCATCAGCCGGTTTCACCTGTGCTGCCATTTGACAAAGAACTCAAAATGTGAAATAGAACATATGATATAATATAGCTAATCACATGTAGCCAGGAGAACGGACTCCTATCAATTATAATACACTGGACAGGTTTGTACCTGTGTTTTTGACAACATGAACCACCATTATAAATTGCTTCATACACATAAAATCGCACAGTTTATCACTTTTACCTGGCAAACTACACAACACATACGACATATACCCACTTCTGTACTGCTATTAGCTTCCAAATCCAGCGACATGTAAGCATTTACCTGAGTGTATTGTCCCTGGTGTCTACTATGCGAGTACATATGGCTTCACCTATGGCTAATGTGGACAGTAACATAGGTTGTGCATCAGATTGGAAAGCTTACACGTTGAAATTTATTTTGAGATTGATGGGAGAAATGCTCAAATATCTCGTCTGTTGTATAGTTTTCTGGCATAATATTTATAGCTTGCCGTTCTCATATCTGTCCTATGTTGATAAGTAAGTAGTTTGTGATGCTCACCGCTGTCTCCTGTAATAGCGCACGCATGGTGGTAACCCGAATGTTCTGGCTGTCAGCGACGTAATAAATTCAGGTTTGTATATTGGTTGTAGGAATGACAGTGGCGAACAGCGCAGATCCTGACCAGATTGTGCAGCATCCGCACAGTCTGATCTGGATCTACACTGGTCGCAAAACATTTCAGAAAGACGATTGACTTACACTGTCAACCAATGAAAGAATCTAACCAAATACTAAGTCAAGGTCAATTGAATGTAGTGTGTTTGACAGTGGATTGTGATGCACGCAAATAGCTCATGTTAATTTGCCAGTATAGTAGCTGCTGATCCTATAGTATTACAGAACGAAGCTTGACTGAAAACTTGTCCGATGTAACGACAGGTTGACAACATAACTCTTCATTATGGCATAATTAACACCATTTCACCAGTCTGGATATGTAGTATTTGCCATGATTTTCAAGAGATTTAAAAAACTTCCCATTTTTCGTTTATGGAAGTAACCAATGTCAGATATTTGGGGGTTAAAGGTACATGCCCAGTCAGAGGCACAAACTGTTCATTATATCAAGAGACATCACTGGCACAATAAACATGCATTCACCATTACCCCACGTATTGATTGGCATTATTATACATGTTATATCAGGCGTAATTTTCACACTGATATCAGAGGCGATAACCGTGTTTCTTTAAAATTTTAACGGATATTACTATTTATTATCTGTATTTATGTTTGATGTGCAATGATCATACTTTATAATCTGTCGAAAATATTACTTTTTCATGTGACGCATTTAATTAGTATAAATAATTAAAAAATAGCATGCCTCATCTGCATATGAAAGTAGCCTGTTACCACCGCGACTCACTATCAGTAAAATAAATATTACTAAATGATTATATCTGTAAAGCGAGCACTCGTAAATTTTAGAACTGGTGCAATAGCGACAGATAAGTATACACTTATTCAATTCCTATAACAGTTTGTGCCTACTGAGTGGGCAAGTACCTTTACGTCCGTTGACCGAGTGTTGATCCGGCGGCATATAGTCGGCATCATTACAGCCTATAGCATAATTTTAATTTGTGCATTTGTCATGTTATTATCTCAATTAAGTTTTAACATCGATTATGGACAATGTACCTCGGGCGAGTTATAATAACAAGTATACAATATTAAATATACATGTATTGCATTATACACTACAGTCTGCGCTAATCTTGCAATATTTATACATTTCTATATTTCAAAATAATTGAATATTATGTCTGAAGTCGAACAGTTTGATTGGCTAAGTCTGAGCTGCGCTACAGCTCATGCTCAGGCAATCACACTGATTGCTTGTGAGTTGACATTGGCAACAGACGAGATAAACGTTGATAATTCCAACACAAAAATATTTACACAATTCCCTAACATTTGATTGGTCCGTACCAAGTCTCTGTCCAAAATTTATATCCCAGTAAACTCCCATGCCGAACTACTTTCCGTAACCGTCAGGCGCAGTTAAAATAATTCTTAAGAAAACGGAAAATAAACACATTTACTTGATGAATTTATTTCAAATGCTGGAATTATAAGGAATGAATGGCATTTTTGTTGAATTTATCGGGGATATAAACTTGGAAAAGTCGCGGGAATATTGGACGAGGCCTTCCGGCCTTCGTCCAGTATTCCCGCGACTTTTCCCTCAATTGTATATATATATACAGTGGGGTCAGCGTGTTCCCCTGTCGTGTTCGTTCGTGTGTGCACTTACACGCTGACCCCACTGTATATATCTCACAAGTTTATACCCCGATACATTCCACAAAAATGCCATTCATTCCTATAATAATATTGGTAACTTTAATGCCGGCGGTTGTGTATGGGAGACCCGCCATGATAACTATGACCGGACTAATTTGAGAGACTCGGTATTACAAACGCAATTGTTAGCAGCCAACGACAACATATAAATGTCGAACAGTATGTGCCCTGGTTCTTCTTCTTCTTGTCGTTCACCAATAGTAAGGTGCAAGCCCCGGAATTCCTACACGTTTCCTAGCCTTAGGTGTGGTAAACTTGGTTTAAAAGACACTAGAATGGCATTCTCCGTATTCTAGTACTGGTCAAAAGTGAGCTAAGCGGTTCTGTCAGATGAAGTCCAATCACAGTCATCATGGTCATTGCTATTATTCTGTGAAACTCTATTGGTATGCGACTCGGAGATTACACACAATTTATGTTTGTAGTAAGTAGAGGATAGTAGTGATTTAACCCTTACACCGCTACTCACAACAATTGTCGTCTGCTGATGTTTTTATATCTTGCCTTAAAAAACATGTTTTGGCAGCACTTCAGAATCATTTCCAATGGAAATGATTCTGAAGTGCTGTCAGCGCATGTTGAAAATTATTATAAAGTGCTGTAAGATCATGTATTTGATAATAAAAATTGAAAATCGAAAATAAACAGCAGACGACAACAAAAGTAAGATAGCGATCTAAGGGTTAATATGATATTTCAACGTGTGTAGTAAATCCCATATTAAATCAACACAAATGTTCTATTTTATTATATACCTACCCATGAAATACATAGTTATACGATGTAAATAAAAGTCATATGTTCTCATCCATGAAATAAACAACTTCCGGTGAAAATGCGACTACTTCCGCTATCTATATTCATAGCGCGCACCTGAAAGAAAACAGCGCAAATAGGCTGCAAATACACATTCATTACCGTATACAGTCTAAAAAAACTGCTAATTTCCATGGAGCGGTATATAATAAATAGAATATTCATATTTTGGCAACGAATATGACATATATGTTCATCGAGTGCACACCACTCGATGAACATATATGTCATGTCATATTCGTTGCAAAAATATGAATATCCTCTATATATTTATTGCATAAGGACATCTTTCATTGTGGCTGTGACTAGACCAGTCAGTCTGTACATATATATGGCTGAGCCCACCACTAATTGCAACATAAGGTATATACGTGATATTCCGCTCCATACATGTACATGTATATACCCGATAATAACATACTAAAAGTAGAAGAAAATTTAAAGATATGAAAGTGTATTGTACAAGTATTGTAATTAAACATGTGCGAAAATAACGTTCATATCTTTCGATTATCTTCTACTTTTAGTATGTTATTATGGGGTATCTATGGAACGGAATAACACTGAAATACCTACTGTTGCAATTAGTGGTGAGTGCTATAGTATAGTGATTGGACTATGACTGGAAAAATGGGTCTTATGGCCAGTGTAGATCCAGATTAGCGTGATCAGGATCAGCACTGTTCGTCATTCCATACTTGAAAACACCCGTCATGTGTCTAACAAGCAATATGAATCGTTTTCAATTTGTAATTTGATCAGGAGCTACACTGGTCACAAATCCCATGTGCCCCATTTCTCCAATCTCAGTCACATTTCATAACATTTAGCCGAATAAATACCATATTCAATCAACACAAATGCTATATATAGCATATTTATTGCATAAGTACATTCTATTACAATGAGGCTGTATTGATCACCTAACACGTTTTTGTGTAGCTGACTAATTTCCATATTTATTACACTAGTGTAATATGATTTTCCAGTTATGCTATTACACTGCGATCGTTTGATGTAATAATCAAAGGACTGAACGTCCTGAAATTGTTCGCAGTATGTGTTTGTGGATGACAAATAGACTAATAATTTATCTAGAGTGGAAAGTGTGGGAATTTCACAACAACAACAAAAACACATTTTCAGAAACCTTACGAAAACAGGCCTAGATCATGACAGTTCTGCATATCTGATGTTGTTGGTCGATCTCTAACAAGATTCCCTCTATAGACTGGCCTATCAATCGACGTTACTATTCAACCCAGTATAGACAAACGACGTGATGTCATGATCTGCATAACTGTACTCAAATAAACAAACAATCGTTGAAAAACCGTCTGAGTGCTCGTTCTGTGCTGAATTGACAAGGGGGCGAAAACTTTGAGTTAAACATATATTTTTCGAAAGCCTAAACCGAAGATTGTATTCATGCACCGAACCATGGAGTTACGAATCGAGAATATTCGAGTACGGCCGTTAATCGTGGCATCCTTAGACTACGGAAACATTTGCAATAATATACGTTAGACACAAAAAAAGCAAACAAAACATTTATCACACAAAGGGCGATCAAGCTATTCGCATTAACTCTTGCAATCTGCTTCCGTACCGTCCGTAGCCAGTCTGGCTACGGACGGTACGGGAGCAGATTGCAAGAGTTACTGTTCGCAACTAGGAAATACTTAAGTTGCTAGAACTATTTGTTATGGCATAAGACCCGTGTTTGTATAAAGTTCAAAATATGTGCTGCGACCGACATAAGCTAATTTGCATATAAGCTGTAAGACCTCGAAATTGGATCTTGATTGTATAATTATTCGCTAGCGCTCGAATAATAAAGTTGTATAATTTAATGGAGAAAAACACGACACCAGATTCAAATTGTTATATCTCACCAACTATGCAATACAGTTCGAAGTACTAGACAAACCAAATCTAATTCGGCAAACAAACACGCAAACATCAGTTATATATAGTATTAACAATATCGGTTGACGACACACACTTGGAAGTAATGGTCAAAGGTCTAGCTATACATGCATTAAATATACCTGCGGGTGGTTGGTCGGGCGAACGCTACGGCGTAAATTAACGGTAAGGGTTCCTTCTTGTAGAAATCACGATTTGCCTGGTTTGGCCCTCAGGTACGTTTTTATCGTTGACTATTTTGTTACCTGGGAGTTGAATTGGGATATTTCCCATTATAAAAGTAATGAGATTATTACTGATCCTACTGCATTTGGGAGGGGGCCAAGTGATTCTGGTGTGGCGAGGACCTGGCATCAGATCCGGATTATTCTGATTTTAGGGCTGAATATATTATATTTTTATTGTAAATATTCAGTTCTGATTTTGGGGTCTCGCCCCCCCCCCACCCCCCCCCATTTGTACATGTATTTGAACATGTATTTGTACATGTATGTGTACATGTATTTGTACATGTATTTGAACATGTATTTGTACATGTATTTGAACATGTATGTGTACATGTATTTGTACATGTATTTGAACATGTATTTGTACATGTATTTGTGCATGTATTTGAACATGTATTTGTACATGTATTTGAACATGTATTTGAACATGTATTTGTACATGTATTTGAACATGTATTTGAACATGTATTTGTACATGTATTTGAACATGTATCTGTACATGTATTGAACATGTATTTGTACATGTATTTGAACATGTATTTGTACATGTATGTGTACATGTATTTGTACATGTATTTGAACATGTATTTGTACATGTATTTGAACATGACATGTATTTGAACATGTATTTGTACATGTATTTGAACATGTATTTGTACATGTATTTGTACATGTATAGTACATGTATTTGAACATGTATTTGTACATGTATTTGAACATGTACATGTGCGTGTACAGGTATTACTAGTATATGGGATTTAGTACTAAACCCATTGACCCGGCCTTAAATGACTTTAGCTGTTGATAGGCTGTTAAACCCAAACAAACAAACAAACAAACAAATTAAATAGACCTAAAAATATTAGTAAGTGAACAAAACGTTAATGAATGTTTTTCACTTCCTGTTAAAAGACAGTACTAGTAACTTATTTATTTTCACTTCATGTATAGTTAACGCATTTATAAACCTACACCAGTTACTTCAACCTGTGGTTGATAATCAATTGAGACGCACCATGCGAGTTTGTACCTTTCGGACATCTGGGTAATTTCATTAAATACGTTTACAAAATTTACAATATTTTTCAGAAATGGCGTCAAAAGTTAACACATTTTTCAGAGTACATGCGGATTATAATTCCGCATGTACTCTGAAAATTTTATCAACTTTTGACGCTATTTACGGAAAATATTGTAAATTTTGTAAACGTATTTCATGAAATTACGCAGATGTCAGAAGGTACAAAATCACAGAGCGTGTCTCAATTGAGACAATCCATGTGATGTGTATCTAAGAAGATATACAATCTTTCATGAAACTATTTACATACTAAACTGTTATCTTTTTTGTCTATTATTATCCTTAACCCTTTCACGTTACGAGCCGGCTCATCTGGATCTGCACTGTTTGCATAAACTGTTATCTTTTTTGTCTATTATTATCCTTAACCCTTTCACGTTACGAGCCGGCTCATCTGGATATGCACTTTTTGCATAAACTGTTATCTTTTTCGTCACTTATTATTCCTTAACCCTTTCAACCCTAAAAGGGGGTGTTTTTGTTCTAAAAAATATGAAAATTACTTGCAAAAAGTGCAGATCCTGATGAGACGGCTCGTTACGAGCCGGCTCATCTGGATCTGCACTGTTTGCATAAACTGTTATCTTTTTCGTCACTTATTATTCCTTAGCCCTTTCAACCCTAAGGAACTGGAATGGACTGTGACATGCTAATGTTCCGACCAATCCAATGGTCACAAAATGATTTTCAGATTCGTTTATTTATGAAAAGGGGGTGTTTTGGTTCTAATATGAAAATTACTTGCAAAAAGTGCAGATCCTGATGAGACGGCTCGTTACGAGCCGGCTCATCTGGATCTGCACTGTTTGCATAAACCGATATAGCGGGCTTTCGGGTTCAAAGGGTTAATGTCCTCCAGTAAGGAGAGCACAGTTGCATTAATTAACATAACATATTTACAGGCAAGTACATAGGCTGAACACAATGCATACATACAGTGAAACCTCTCTAAACCGGACACACTGGGAGACCCCCAGGGTGTCCGGTTTAGAGAGGTGTCATTGTAAATCAGGCATTTGATCATTATAAGCCATAGTTGTGTGCTATGCGATCACGAACAGACATCATCAACTGAGATAAATGACCAAGAAACTCGTCAAAAATATGATCACAGGTGTTTCCTTGGTGTCCGGTTTAGAGACGTTCCACTCTAATACATACTGACACACATACATGCATATACACATATACACACATACACTGTACATGCATATACACATATACACACATACACTGTACATGCATATACACATATACACACATACACTGTACATGCATATACACATATACACACATACACTGTACATGCATGTACGTACATATAGGTCATACATGTACACATTTACATAGCCTTATTCCGACAGTATTTACATTCCTTTATAGTAGGGACCGACGTTGGTTTAGTACGCACACTTGATGTTGACAGACAGATACATAAGCAGATACCGGTATGTGCGTATGTACCATCTTACTAATGTACACCACCGATTAAACGGCTCTCAATTGTCCGATTAAACGGCTTTCAATTGTATTGTTGATCTACGCAATAATTTTCCAACATGGTATCTAAATGTACGGAGCCGAATTAACAATTTGTTCCCTCGAATTAACAATTCGTTCCCACGAAACAACAATTCGTTCCCTCAATTTAGCAATTCGTTCCCTCGAATTAACAATTCGTTCCCAGGAATTAACAATTCGTTCCCTCAATTTAACAATTCGTTCCCACGAAATAACAATTCGTTCCCACGGGAACGAATTGTTAATTCGTGGGAACGAATTGTTAATTCGAGGGAACGAATTGCTAAATTGAAGGAACGAATTGTCATTTCGTGGAAACGAATTGTTAATTCGAGGGAACAAATTGTTAATTCGATGGAACGAATTTTTAAGTTGAGGGAACAAATTGTATTTCGTGGGAACGATTTAATAAAAGAAATCCATGTCCCCTGCGGGGGCTCCGTGTAAATGAGTGGTAACATCACATAACTTAACAGCAATCTTTAAAAAGGTATTACGAGTTATTTTGTTTAAGATGTAGAAATCGTTTTTTTTTCGCAATAAACTCAATATTTGATGAATTGATGAATAATGTTGTTTTTTTGGGAGGGTGAATTTTTAGTTTATGATAAAAAAGTACTTACTTTTAAATATGTTTTAAATTTAATGTGTTTAATAGCCAAAAGTTCGTCGGCAACAAAACGTGGAACAGACAGTAGTATGTTGAGAGTGCTTGCATTCATACAGCATGTATATAATGACAGGAACTGTGTCAGACAGTCTGTAGTGGGTGGGTCGATAATATGTGAATCTATATCAAGAAATCGACTCAGTGTAACCTTTGCCGTCTTACGCATAGACACTGCATTAAACAGCAGGGGCGAAGTTAACAAACTCATACTGAAATAAGTCTCGCAATTATTGGTAGTCTGTAAAACTGCGATAATCATGTTCAGCATTTGCAGCTCATTCACAACCATGGGCTCATTCGCACTTTAACAGTGGAACGCATTGCTGACAATGGCTGAACCCTGTTCTTTCTATGCAGCTTCGGTATTTCCATGTGTTGTTGTGAGCCATGTGTCACAGCATTATTAGTTTATACCGGAATTTACCTCAACTCCAGTGAAAATGGGTACAAGTCTGTCCGTATAATCAAATTGGTTGTGCGATTTTAACCATCCTATCAGCTTCTTCCGATCAGTGCTATCTTGCGTCAGTCTAGCATGTATCAATTCAGATTGGTCTTTATGTAGTGAGTGTTGATCTGTAGCCGATTTTATCAAAATTGCAAATTATACGTTTCTAGCAAAGTGTACTTTGATTGAGAAATTTTAAATTTTAGAATTAATTTATTAATTTTTATTATACTGAATTTATTATATTATCACAGCCATTTTGGCTGTGATAATGTAATAAATTCAGTATAATAATTATGCATATATTTAATCATCAAATATATGCAGTTGTTAGTTTTATATGAAATAATGCATTTCAGGAAAAATAAATGATTACTCCCTCAAAGTATACTTTGCTAGAAAAGCTTTGCAATTTTGATGAAATATGCTACAGAATGTGTTGGTCCGCCCAATAGTGAAATTATGAGAGACTGGCCTTATTGGATGGGATTCGGTTAAATTATATAGTAAAACATGGGATTCGGTTAAATTATATAGTAAAACTATCTTGGTGTGGTCTAACCTCAACATCCCCCATGCCGTGTAGGTACACCTGAGACGACTGCATAATTATACTAAACGTCATGAAGCATGAAATAGTCCAGTAAATAAAAGGTTGAAGTTGGACAAAATTGCAACATTTAGTTTCTCAACTGTTTTCATGACGTTGATATTAGTTAGTGAAGAATAACAATTGTTTACCAAAATCAGCCTTGAGGAAATACCTGAAACTAGGTCAAATCAAAGATGCCATTTAAATTCAGCAAAACACAAAACTTCTTAAATTAATCGCGAAATCAGGTACAGTAAGTGTAAATTATATGTGGATAAATAACATAAGTCAAACCAACTTAGAGCAATACTTTTGGACGTTCTAGGCAACCCAGAATCCAAAATGGCCACCAAATTATATGTAAAAAACACGCTTTTGACAATTGATCAAATCATAATAATTTTTGTAAGGTTGAAAAATAAAATGCCACAAATAGTTTCTCGACTGAATTTAGCTCAATGATTGTTTACATTTCAGGAAAATTATGTCTGCCAAAATATAAATTGGAGAAACTCCCTAAAATAGGCGAAATCCAAGATGGCCACCATTGTAATACAAAAACAATCTATATGTTGACATGGACAACTAATCTGTAACGCAGACACTTAGTACAAAATCATTTAAATTTTGTAATAAGGCACAAAAACTATTATCACACCAGTTGGACACGTTTGTGTCAAGCAATTTCACATCACTGATATGGCTGCATAGCATAATCATTAACATAAACAGAACAAAATATACAATCAAAAATCATGATCAACCAACATGGCTGCCATTGAAGCAAATACGACTCCAATCATGACAACCATATTTATACAATATAATTCAAAGAATGTTGGAGAATTGTTCACCATTATCTATGTAAATAATAAATGCATGCTCAGTGTAATGTGTTTGACATTTTTCAATTTTCTATTTAATTCAAAATGCCCGCCAACATTGCAAAGAAGACGAACGTAGCCAATGTAGTATATCAAAACTTTCATACTTTCATTGAATGAGGCTGTGAAATTTCTATTCATTATGCCATCACAGTCACAATGTATGTTACTACCTAGAGAGAGCAGTAATCAGTTGTATCACATATATCATATTTCTCTCCATATGTGTTCAATATTGTTTGCAGTTATCACATGCCAAGGTTCAATGGTAGTTAATTTGGCTATTTTGGTTTTATTTTTGTATAGCCTGTTCTATCTGTCACCAATGGGAAAGTATGCCTTAACAATGACAGCATAATTAAAGTGACATACCTAAGCTGCGAGAATAGTATTGGAATTCACGTCTGTCGCCTATTTCACCAACATAGCAAAGTATACTTTTGTAGCAAAGTATACTTTAAGGGAGTAATCATTTATTTTTCCTGAAATGCATTATTTCACATTAAAAATAACCACTGCATATGAATAAAGGTATGCAGAATTATTATACTGAATTTTTTACATTATTACTGCCAAAATAGCTGTGATAATGTAATAAATTCAGTATAATAAAAATTAATAAATTAATTCTAAAATTTAAAATTTCTCCCTCAAAGCATATTTTTTTATTGCAATGGGCGCCATCTTGGATTTCACCTATTATAGGGCGTTTCCCCAATTTACATTTTGGCAGAGATATTTTTCCTGAAATGTGAACTGTATTCATGTGCAAAATTCAATTGAGAAACTATTTGTGGCATTTTTTTTTCAATTTTGCAAAAAAGATTATGTTTTCATCAATTGTCAAAAGCGTGATTTTTTTACATATATCTTGGCGGCAATTTTTGGATTCTCTGTTGCCTAGAACGCCCAAAAATATTACTCTTTGTTGCTTTGATTTATGTTATTCACCCAGATTTAAGTATGCACTTATTGCATCTGATTTCGTGATTAGTTCCGATTTTATGACTTTTTGTTTTCTGTTTCATTTCAATGGTGGCCATCTTAGATTTCAGGTATTTGCTCATGGTATATTTTAGTAAACAATTTCTTAAATAACTATTATCAAAGACTTGAAAACAGATGAGAAACTAAATGTTGCAATTTTGTCCAACCTCAGTGGAGTTTGAGGATGTGTTCATCTGACTAAACGTATGGTTTCATTCGTGCAATCTTATGTAGGTCAAGTGGAAAATACCCGCTACGTTCAGCACGCACACACTGCTGTATCAGTGATACGTGCTCTACATACTGTACACACACTTTATCAGTCCTACTGTCACAATTAACTGCCTGGTACAACTGGTTCATACATCACTGAGTTGTGATTTGACACGATCTGACATCGCATCGCAACTTTAGTCACATTTACCCCTTCAAGTGCTTCTGGTGTCTGATATAATACAGTGACATGCTCTGAGCAGTGAGAGTATGAAGCCGCAATGCACGCGAATATGCGTGGCCATCAGGCATGTGGTTGATGTTGTCACTACCGTAGACAGTTCGCCACAGCTCCTCAATGCCACTCTCTGACATTATGAAACCGGTAGCTCCCATAAAAGACATGAGTAGATGTAATCCACCAAGTATTGAAACGCTATTTGCGAGTTCGGGGCTGGCAGCGATGATGGTCTAATGTGAGATATAATCGAGGCCGACCGAGTACGGCCCAAACATAGCGACCTTGGTACAGTGGGGTCAGCGTGTAAATACACACACGAACGAACACGACAGGTTGGAACCTGGATAAATGACTGGATAAATGGTGAAGCATGGGTTACAGTGGGGTCAGCGTGTAAGTGCACACACGAACGAACACGACAGGTTGGAACCAACTTGTCGTGTTCGTTCGTGTGTGCACTTACACGCTGACCCCACTGTAATGTGTTATAAGAGGGAGTACATTTTTTTTAGCTTATTTTGTTTCCGCTTATTGATGATTATATGTATATGTATTGTATTTATGAACATTGGTCCGTTACTTCAACCTGTGATCGTAGTTAGTTATTTCTCTTTGCAAATATATTGATAAAGATCCGGTCCTATGCTGCATTTCGGCGTTTATTTCTTCCTGAATAGCACAACAAAAATGAGTTTTGCGAACAGAGTAGTCTAGACCCACATCAGTCAGACTGCACATATGTGATCTGAGCCTACACTGATTACATAGCATTAATAAGTGTGAAAATATGAATCTGGCAAATAATGAAGTCCCTGATCAGATTGCGTAGATATGTGGGATGATCTGGATCAACACTAGTCGAAATCACTATAATTGCTACTTCTCATAACAAATGATGCATTAGCCCTATTTAGGCCATTCACAATTTGGACCGGCTTTCTATAAATAAACTCAACGGGAGATAACTAGCTACGATCCCTCATTGTTACATGGTTTCCGTTGTTTGCACATATATGCAAAACATAAAGCGCGTGCTGTTTGCGCATGGCTTTAGGCAATGCTCATTCCGGGGCCGCGCGTAATGGAAGTGCCTTCATGACGTCACTAAGCGGAAGTGCCTTCATGACGTCACTACTTCATGACGTTCATGACGCGGCCCCGGAATATGCATACCGAAAATTATCTACGTGAATTGGACGATTTTATAAAAGTACTGAAAATACTGAATATAACGCTCAAATTACATAAGTTTTTTGTTGGAAATGTAACAATAACGTTTGATCATGTCCAGCCGTGTGCAAACGTTTGCTGTGGCCCTCGGGAACTGTTTGAACCCGCGGCCTGCGGCCTTGGGCTTCAAACAATTCCCTCGGGCCACAGCAAACGTTTGCACAAGGCTGGACATGATCAAACCTTATATTGATGTCCTTCACCTGCAGAATCGTCTCCACTATGGCCGTTCGTCTGTGTGTCGTCGTTGTATGTGCAACCGTTTTACTGAAGATAAGTTGCACAGTGGAAGGAGAGTCACTGGGTGGGTCCTGTCATACGGATCGTTGTCAAGGGGACCCGACTGCTGCCGTAGACGGTCGGAGTATGACTGACAATTACGAAGAAAGAGCCGAGATTTATCGAATGAAGAACATGAGTGACGAAGACATTAAGGCGACAGAAGAATTAAGAGCTACACTTTTGGCCATTCCAAACGGAGATAGCGATGCAAAACATGTGGCATTTGCGCAGTTTATGGCTAAACACGGCCATAAGTAAGAGGACATGCATTGTACCACAGGTAACAGAAACATAAATTGCCTAAAGCTATAGTTAATATGCTATATTATGTCACTGCTGTGGGATTGTTTCCGTCACCTGTGCATTGTACGGACTGTAACATTTGGTGGTTCCTTAGAGACATTCGTGTCTTCGTTCCCTCACCGCGTGGATTCGATTAAGAACATTAAATTTGTTGGTTTTCTTTTCACTTATAAGTCGTCTGATGGGATGTTGCACGTCATACTTTCTAAGCCAATCGCTGACCAGTATAGCGCTCCACTTAGTTCACATGTTACAAGATATAACCCCAATAAGTTACATATTACTGACAAGTATTCGACAGGAAATTGAAAATCAATGCTCGGATGGGAGACAGCATTATAAACCTGACTAATTATAAGTATGCTATTGCTCACATATTAGATTTAGAAGGAACTAAATGCTGCGGTAAAAAACGCTCTCTCGCATTTAATTCCTTAAAAGTCCGATATGTGAACAATAACGTGTACATGCTGTCTAAGCCAATCGCTAGCCAGAACTACATCCTTAACCCAGAGTTCCAGATAAGGAGCGTATTGGCGTATTTTACGCAATTATTTTAGCTGAATACGTATTTATTAGCAAAAGTGGGAGTACAGAATACGCACAGCAATGTGAAAATACGCATTTATTTTTAAATGGAGTAGTGAAAATACTTTCATAAAGTTGAAAATTCACTTAGTTGAGCTGCAAAAAGTTTTTGCAAATCAAATAAGTGAATGTTTAAATGTGTTATATTTTTTTATCATTTGTTCCCTATTTAGTAATGAAGAAAACCCATTTGTAAAGGTAAACTACGCAATGATTTTGAAATCAGGGGGTATAATTCGCTTTAAACACAAAGCTTATCTGCAGCTCTGTTAACCCTTTTCATGCTGAGGATTGAGGATAGATGGTCTAGTAACATAAGGTCGTAAATGCTATGCTAGCTCTGGTAACCCTTTTCATGCTGAGGATTGAGGATAGATGGTCGAGTAACATAAGGTCGTAAATGCTATGCTAGCTCTGGTAACCCTTTTCATGCTGAGGATAGATGGTCTAGTACCATAAGGTCGTATGCCTATGCTAGGCTCTGTACCTCTGTGAGGATAGATGGTCTAGTAACATAAGGTCGTAAATGCTATGCTAGCTCTGGTAACCCTTTTCATGCTGAGGATAGATGGTCTAGTAACATAAGGTCGTAAATGCTATGCTAGCTCTGGTAACCCTTTTCATGCTGAGGATAGATGGTCTAGTAACATAAGGTCGTAAATGCTATGCTAGCTCTGGTAACCCGTTTTCATGCTAAAGAGGATAGATTGGTCTAGTAAATCATAAGGTCGTAAAGGATGCTATGCTAAAGCTCTAGGCAACCCTTTTCAATGTGGGATAGATGGTTCTAGTACATAGGTCGTAAATGCTATGCTAAAGCATAGCATTTACGACCTTATGTTACTAGACCATCGTATGCCATTATGTTTGGGGAAAATCATAAATATGTTCCTTCTATGAGAAATAACAAAACGAAAATATTTAATAAATTTCATACCCATAAAGGTGTGTTCCGAAAGGAATGGCTTAAAGCCCCTATACGGCTCAAGTTGCCGAATTTGGCCTCCTATTGGGTTTTCCCACACATAAATCCAACAGGTTTCTATTTACACACACTTTGAAACTGTTTGCATTCATTTGGGTACAAAAATGAGTTTGTAGTCGATGAAAATATCAATATTCGTTGATAAACAAACAGCAGGTGCGTGTTTCAAAGCCCGATCGAGTTTCCGATAGACGCTCGGGTCAACTCCTCAACTCCGATTCGCGGCCGATGAATTCCAATAGCCGGAGTTTATCGACTCGCTTCCGAGCCGAAGCCGTTGGGTTACGGAAATGAAATTGTCAATATTGACATTTTTCACTGAGTGGTACACAAAACAAGTTTTTGTTGTCTTCACATTGCGATTAAGATGTAAATCTCAAGACATGAGATGTATCTAGTAGGCAGTATATGTTAGTTTTGTGTACTAAATCAGTTTCCAAACATGTTTGTGTGTTTGAAAAAATCGGAAAATTGTAATACTGAGCCGTTCTGGGCCTTTAAACATAATTTGAGTATTTATGGGCAGATTTTCAATATTTAGCATTTATTGAGTCATTTCCGAGCCATCTAGTCAAGTTTCGCCGTCAGTTTCCAAAATATTTCGGGGTTTTGTCACCCTCTGTAAAATCAGTTCTGCACATTTCTGCCGGGATTTTTTCGCAGTAAAATCTACATTTTATTATTTTGAAAAGAAAATATATGAAGTTGTATACTTTTCAGAGTTATTATTTTGAATTGACCAGTAGCCTATTTCATCAACATTGCAAAGTATACTTTACTAGCAAAGTATACTTTGAGGGAGTAATCATTTATTTTTCCTGAAATGCATAGAACTAACAAATGCATATATTTCATGATTAACAGTATGCAGAATTATTATACTGAATTTATTACATTATCACAGCCAAATTGGCTGTGATAATGTAATAAATTCAGTATAATAAAAATTAATAAATTTATCATAAAATTGAAAATTTCTCCCTCAAAGTATACTTTGCTACTAAAGTATACTTTGCAATGTTGATGAAATAGGCTACAGATGTCATTGGTTGATTTTCCGTGGAAGTGATAGTAGTGTTCAAGTAATTTGCCATCCGGCTCATTTGCGTAGATTTTGTATGACAAAATTAAATCTGTACACATCTGCAATGAAATGAGGGATCGTAGCTAGTTATCTCCCGTTGAATTTATTTATAGAAACCCGGTCCAAATTGTGTGGTTTAGAGCCTTATTGCTTGTAAAAAGAGCAAATAATTCCAGCACAAAAATATTTACACAATTCCTTAACATTTGATTGGCCAGTAGCAAGTCTCTGTTCAAAATGTATATCCCAGTAAACTCCCACGCCCACGCCGAACTACTTTCCGTAACCGTGAGGCGCAGTTAAAATAATTCTTAAGAAAACGGAAAATAAACACATTTTCTTGATGTATTTATTTCAAATGCTGGAATTATAAGGAATGAATGGCCTTTTTGTGGAATTTATCGGGGATATAAACTTGGAAAAGTCGTGGGAATACTGGACAAGGCCTTCCGGCCTTCGTCCAGTATTCCCGCGACTTTTCCAAGTTTATACCCCGATAAATTCCACAAAAAGGCCATTCATTCATATAATGTAGCATGATTTGTTGTGAAAGGGAGTCTATATAGTGATTTCCACTACTGTTGATCCGAGTCACCCTACATATCTGCGCAATCTAATCTGAGACCACATTATTTTTCAGATTCATATTTTCACACTTATTCATGTTATTGCAATCAGTGTAGACTCATATCAGACTGCACAGATGTGCAGTCTGATCTCGGTCTGCTCTGTTCGCAAATTTCATTTTTGTTGTGCTATTCAGTAAGAAATAAACGACGAAATACAGCACAGGACCGGATCTTTATAAATATATTTGCAAAGGGAGATAACTAGCTACGATCCCTCATTAAATAAAGTTAAACACATATAAAATAAAAGAAAACATGTTTTAAATGTAAAGAAAAAATGTTTTACATTTGCTAACAATTAACTCGTAAATGCGTGGCAATGGCCTAAACATTACACAGTTGTTCAACGTGTTTCTCTAGATTTATTGCGCGTTTGTTTCAAAAAGAAATAAATCATAGCCCGTATTTCCGGAAATAGAACTGGCTCACGCGCTGGAAGAAGCGAAACCAACACAGCACATATCCGTGACAAAACTGCTGTAAGTCGTGACCAATTTGAATATGCCCATTCGGGTTGTATTAGTGTATAATAACTTTGTAAATACAGCAAGGACGTGTCAATGACTGGACAATTGAACAACATAGGCCCATATCAGACTGCGCGATGCTGCGCAGTCTGATCTGGGGCTACGTTGGTCAGAAATGTTATCTAGTCGTTACTGAAAGCCGCCGGCACAAATGTACTCTTCGCGTTTTGCTGAAGCAGTTTCCTGTAACCGGCGACATAACGAGAAGATTGACTGACAAGACTCATTTGTGATTCAGCAGGGTTTGCCACAGATGGCAGACACTTCCGGGTTCCTAATCATTGCGAATATCTGATTAATACGGCTGTTTATATCAGCACTTCCGTGTCTATATCAGGCGATAGGGAGGTTAACGCGAGGCCAGATAAACCCAGTGACGCGGCCATGTCACAGGAGTCTGTCACGTAAATACCAACGTTGTGATGTAACGCGATACGAGTGAAGACAGGAGATTAGCTACCTAAGTGTTTAGGCTAACACGAAATTACTGTCTGTAACGCAGGTCGACTTACATGTTAGACATGTAAGACATGTAAGTCGCCCTGCGTTACAGACAGGAATTTCGGGTCACCTTTAGGCCAAAACCCTCAATATACAAGACAAGCGGACCTAGGACGGGTTAAATTAAAAGTATGCAGAATTATTATACTGAATTTATTACATTATCACAGCCAAAATGGCTGTGATAATGTAATAAATTCCGTATAATAAAAATTAATAAATGTATCCTTAAATTTAAAATTGAGCCATATCTTATCAGCCTAACGGAAGGATTAAGAAACCATTGACTAGGTTTCGAACTTCCAATCATAGGCTGACAGTCGAAAAAGGAAGATGGACTTGGACAACGAGAGCACACAGCACGTGCTACAAATGTGACAGCGGTGCTCTCGGCGACGTGTTTCATTTCCTTTTCGAGTGCAGGTACTTTAAGGAAGCAAGAAAAACATACACCAAACCGTTTTATTATCGTAGACACACTCAGGAGCTTGTTTTCTAATCCTGTTCTCAATTGTGTGTGTATATATACATATATATATATATATATATATATATATCTATATATATATAAAATATATACTATACATGCATTTCTCATTTGCAATAATTTGAAATAAATATTGTTTAAACTAAACGCACTCAAATTCAAGCATCTGTTTCAAAAACAATCTGGAAAGCAGTTAAGAAATGTAGCATTTTTCATCAAAAGCTCATTATCCTTATGCTGATCAAATAGTGTGTACCCATCGTTGTACGTTGTATCCTCATGTGTCACGTGGGTGGCTTTGCGTGAATAAAAGTTTTGTATTATTGTATTGTACTAATCACTGATTAGAATTGTCCGTGTAAAAAGGATGCTTATACAGTAGCCGATTTCATCAAAATTGCAAAGTATACTTATCTAGCAAAGTATACTTATCTGGCAAAGTATACTTTGCGGGAGTAATCATGTATTTTTCCCAAAATGCATTATTTCCTATAGAACTAAGGACTGCATATATTTCATGTTTAAAAGTATGCAGAATTATTATACTTAATGTATTACATTATCACAGCCAAAATGGCTGTGATAATGTAATAAATTCAGTAAAATAAAAATTAATAAATTTATCCTTAAATTTAAAATGTCTCCCTCAAAGTATACTTTGCTAGATGAGTATACTTTGCAATGTTGGTGAAATAGGCTACAGATATCACGGTTGTAGTCGGGTGTAGTTTGACTTCATTAACGTGACTGGAGAAATGGGGCTTATGGGAGTTGTGGCCAGTGTATCTCCTGATCAAATAGCACACTCCTGTATCCTGATAGCAATACATAGTGCGTGTTAGAAGTATGACGGGTGTTTCTTTGATGGAATGGCGAACAGTGCAGATCCTGATCAGACTGTGCGGATGCACAGGCTGATCTGGATCTACAATGGTCGCAAAACCCATAAGCCCAAATTTTCCAGTCATGGCCACATTGCATGAGCAAAATGTGAGTCACGCACGTTGTACGTGACCAATACGGGAAATGTTTTATTGGCGTGATATGATATGAAGCTGTGATATTTTCTGTAAATGACGTGGAATGTTGACGAAATGTTCATAGCAAATGCGAAAATCTATTCCGCAATATATATGAAATTTTCGCCAATTTTCGACGTCATTTACAGAAAATATCACAGTTTCTGTGAATATTTTTTGCAATATCGCCCACCTTCTTAGGTACAAAATCACAATGCTTGTCTTATCGCGTTACATTATATGAGTTGCATAACAACAGATCCATTCATGCACTGGCGAAACTGTGAATACATTTGCGTGTTTCGGTTTACATAACATTTTATTAACACTAGACTATTGTTATTTTATTACCTTCACTGCCAACGCCCTATTTATATAATAATGCAGATTATGCTACTAAGTGTATAATCATTTTGATCAACTGTGAGTGTTTGAGCGTCTGTGACTACACTGATAGTCGTTTGTATATGGTCTGTTGTGTTCGCCACCGACCCGTGTTTCTATGTCATTGAGAGATAACAGCAGGTAAGTCGTAGACTACAAATACAAGGTGCATGATTACGTGGTTACAACAACAACAACGTCGCCCACTCCAAAGTAAGTATTATTTGATATTGTCCTTAAATGCAACGGATTTTCATGAAATATGGCGCAGCAAACGCGTCTTCATGAGCTGCATTTGGTGGTCTAGGGAGCTTGGCACAGACTTATGTCGTTTTTGCGAAGAATCGATTTTCCGTGTCGGAGACGGATTATTCGCAAAAACAACAGAAGTTTGGGCGAAAATAAAGAAACCACCAAATGCAGCTTAACAAGACGCGTTTGATGCGCCATATTTCATCAAAATCCGATACGTAATAAGCACATTATACAAGAATACGTACTTTGAATCGGTACTTGTTGTTGTTGTTAGTACCACGTGATCATACACCTTGTAATACATGGCTGTCTATGGAAAACTCGGACACTGCGGCGATTGTGACGAGCTTTGATATGTAAATTTAAGCCCCAGTCTCACTGTCACGATTTTGCTCCCGACTAGCCACGATCTGAAAAATCGTCAGCAGTCGTAGTACCATCGTAGTGGTGTCACCAGTATTCTTGAGTGTTCTTGAGTGTTCGTGGGTCATCGGGATAGGCTCCCGACTGTTTTGAACATGTTTAAAACAGTCGGGAGTGATCGGCATTCGTACAGCATTCGTACAGCATTCGTACAGCATTCTTGAGGCCGTCGTAGGGGTATTCGTGATAGTCGTGACTATTTGTGGCACTTCCCAAATACGACCCTGCAAGACCCAGCAATAACTAGTACAATGGTCCTACGACTGTGCCACGGTTGTACTACGAATTAACTACGATCTACCACGATGTATGCCGATTACACTACGAACGCAATAAGATCTTGTCCCGAATTATCAAGAACTAGCACGACAACACCACGAATATTGCCGAATGCACTACGAATTATGCCGACAGCGCTAGGACTGCAGTAAGAACTACTACGACGTCTCACGATGCCACTACGGTTTCACTACGATTCGGGACCAAACAGTTAAATACAGGCCGTCAGCATCCCAGAAATCATACATTATGTGACTTCCAACCAGAGAACATCAACCAGGAAGATATACTAATAACTTCTACTATGGATACGCCTGGAACAATGTTGCTTCTCCGTGATCTCGTGGCACTGAGGCAGATATTACTCAGAAGATCTTTATGAGGCTTGGGCCCTTGATGTTCCAAGAACTGCTTAACAGAGTCAGTGGTAGAATAGAGAAGAAGGACACATGGTACAGGAAGGCAATTCCACCTGGATTGAAGCTGGAGATTACCCTCCGGCACCTAGCAACAGGAGATAGTTACCATTCCCTAATGTATGGTTTCAGAGTGGCCCACAACACCATCTCCTCCATTGTGCGTGATGTCTGTGAAGCCATCGTTGAGGAATATGCAGATGAAGTGATCCCCTGTCCAACTACCCAGGAAGAGTGGAAACTTATAGCTGACCAGTTTGGGGCCAGATGGCAGATGCACCACACCATTGGTGCATTGGACGGCAAGCACATATCAATGCAGTGTCCAAATAATTCTGGTTCTGGTTCTCTCTACTTCAACTACAAGGGATAGTATTCGGTAGTGTTGGATGCTGACTATAAGTTCTTATGAGTGGATGTTGGTGCCAACGGTTCTGCATCTGATGCTCAAATCTGGAACCAGTGTGAGATGAAGGAGGTCATTGAAGATGGTAGCATTGGATTCCCAGAAGCAACACCACTACCTACAGATGACAGACCCATGCCCTACTTCATCATTACAGACGACGCCTTCGCTCTTAGGACATGTGCCACTCTTGCCTCCCTGGCTCAGTTTCCCAAATCTCGTCCGCATAGATTCGTACCATCCCTTAAGATCACAAACTGGAAAGAAAAAGAAAAAACATCTTATTAATCAACAATTCATGTCTCAAGGTATCATTCATGTACATGATACATGATGCAACAATTTAATTGTGTAGTGCATGTTGTTGACCAAAATACTTTGAAAGGTTCCCAAGACCAGGACTTGAACTTTAAGCCATAGCAACAATTTTACTCTGTAGTCTAGTGTCAGCGAGCCTCTGGTTGGTTCTACAGGGGTTATCTTAGATCACTTCCTGGCCCCTTCTTCGCTCCACCATCCTTCTTCGGTGCCATCTTATATAAAATTAAATTCGCTTAAATAATGTCGATGTAGACTGGGTGACGTTCGAAAACGGAATGAATTCGTAACTGATCGGGAGTCTTTATCCGATTCGCACGGACGTCGGGGTAGACCGGGAGTAGTCGTAATATAGTCGTAGTACAGTCGTGGTGGTTCGTGGTGCAGTTGGGGCTGATCTTGGCGAGTCGTGACGCAGTTGTGTCGCAGTCGTACCAGATCCTGGTGATTCTTGATATGTCGTACTGCATTCGTACTGGCAACGTACTGGAGTCGTGGTAGGTCGTTGCTATTCGGGGACCATCGGCTTGGAAAATGTAGAGCATTCGTACAATAGTCGTCAGTAATCTTGTGCATTCGTAGGACATTCGATGCAAGGTCGGGAATGATGCCGATTCATGCCGATCTTTATCAAAATGTTGCAAAACGTCGGGAGCAGTCGTGGTTGGATAGGTCGGGACTGATCGTGGATAGTCGTGAGTAAAATCGTGACAGTGAGACAGGCTTAACCTGTGTCACCAAAATTGCATACGTCACTTGCTCAGTGCACTTTGAGGGAGAAATCTTCAATTTAAGGATACATTTATTAGTTTTTATTATATTGAATGTATTACATTATCACAGCCATGTTGGCTTTGATAATGGTATACATTCAGTATAATAAGCCTGCATACTTTTAACCATCAAATATATGTAGTAGTTTGTTCTAAAAAATAATAATGCATTTCGGGGAAAATAAATTATTACTCCCTCAAAGTATGCTTAGCAATGTTGGTGAAATCGGCTACATGGCCAGTCTGTGCTTATGTGGCTGTGACTGGAGAAACGGGTATCATGGGTTTTACGACCAGCGTAGATCTTGTATCACCGGAATGTTTGTAAATACGACTTGGGGAAATGAATGGATTCAACAGGCTGTCGAATAAACAGTATTGGTGGCTTTAACTAGGGAATTTGCGTTTATGGGTTTTGCGACAAATGTAGATCCGCACAGCCTGAACAGGGTATGCACTGTTCGCCATTCCAACACTGAAACACCCGTCCAGCTTCTAATAAGCTATATAGATCGATATCAGGCTACATGAGTGTGCTATTTGATCCACGGCTACGTTGGATACAAATCCCATAATATCCAGGGCCCGTTCCACTATAACTTCGTACGACTAAAATGTTCGTAAGTGCAAAATTATGATAGTCTGTAGATTTCACATTGACAATGTTTTTTTGTAAATAATTATTGGATTTACATTTATTGAGCATAGGCTGCAAATGCAGCCTATGCTCAATAAATGTAAATCCATCTATTGAGATTTCCAGACGATCCTAAATTTGCGCTTACGGACATTTTAGTCGTACGAAGTTTAGTGAAACGGGCCCCAGAACTCCAGTCATAGCCATTTATGCTTTAACACACTTCTAGACAGGTGAATAAAACATATAATTATTTATTTGCACTGTCACGATTAGCAGTAGCTATACAATGTGGGACCTAGAAAGAAATAAGAAAACAGCGGTTGTCATTGCCTCTGATTGTTTTAACCAGGATAAGCGCAGTGGCAATGGCAACTTCAATGGCTTATTGTTTAGTAAAAAAAACAGTAGAAAAATATTCATTTCATGCGAGTATAGGGATAATTCATATATCCAAAAGAGTCCCGTGTCACAAACATGTTGTAGCATGGCATCGCAGTTAATACCGATCCTGTGAAATGTGTCGATTTGGGCGCAGCAGTTTTGTGACACCATGGGATGACTATGTTTATCATATAGCACGAGTATATATGCATGTGCATGCATAAACATGCATATTTGTATGTATATACCGGAATGTATATGCATGCATCTCCATACTATGCAACACATACATGTAATGGTGTCCATGTGTACATGTATATTGAAATGTATTACTGTTTGCTCAAAGTTTGAGCGAACCGTCTCTTGTAATTCTTTTAGAATGGCAATTGTACGTGTGCGTGCCTGTGTTGTATTATTGTTCTGTGTTTTATAATGCACAGTTGATGAGACGTAAATAAACAATGTAACTATATGTGTTTTAGTTCAGGCTCCGTAATGCAAGTCCGCATGTATATACTTTTCGCGGCTCGATATTTTGACACTTAATTTTGGTGGTAGACTATCGAGATAGGCGACAAAAGTCAATGAAGAGACAAAATCCAAGATGGCCGTCATTTTCACGCATAATACATTACTTTCATAGATAAAAGACATATGGGCATACCTTTGGTATCAGTTTGGATTGGCTAGAGTATATGTAATGCTACTGTTTGTGTTACAAAATATTTATATTTGCAGCCACAAATCCAAGATGGCCGCCGTTTCAAACAGGAAAAACACTTTATCTCTGCAAGGCATGCATACATCTAATCAGTATTTATTTTCACGATCTGTCAAATTCATGACACACTGGTCACGTTTATTCACAATCACTCGCGATAAGCAACAATAACCTAAGATGGCCGCCATATGAACTAAGAAAGAAATGTGTACGGCACACATGCATAGCTAAAATTAATACTGTACTATCATTTTGCATATATTTGGAACATGTGTTTGTTGCATGGTTGCAACAGTAATGCATTGCTACATTTTTTGAGACCGGTTTGGGCGACAGTGTCTCGTTGTATTCAGCCGAAAAAAAAATCAAAATGTCCCCCACATTTCGACGAAATCGCATATTTCATATACTCGTATTCGTATATTGCGCGTAACACGACAAATATAAACCTCTAAATTATCAAATTTGGATGTAAAAACTTAAATCGAGATGAAAAAGAAATTTATAATTACGACGATATAATGTATGCATGTTTACACATGATAATCGATTGTCCAACAGATAATCAATAGTAGTAAGCAGTACGTTTGTTTGGAATATCAATCCCAGTGCAAGTCTACTTACTGCAGTATTACTAATACCGATTATTACAGCCACACATATTAGGGACGATATCAAACGTTTTTCATAGAGCTGGGTGACGAAATGAAAAATGAAATGAATGGGCTTTAACGTCCAAGCAACAGATAAGGTCATATAGGGACGGGACCACAGTGTTAAGTCTCATACGACAGACCAGTGGTATGGAAATACTATGAACTTATTTTTCATGCCCTAGGACATGTTTTCAACTCGCAACCTTCATTGTTGAAATCCTGTAACATACCCCTGAGCCACAGCCCATCCCTGCTGGGTAACGACGATACTAGTGTCTGTTACACTATAAGTCATCGCTCAACTAAATACCTGTACACATTATGCAAGTCTTAACAATACTGTTCCAACTGTTTTCGGGTGAACAGCGTGATTGTGCTGTCACACGCTTTGATAATCATTTGCTTTGTTGTGTCAAACTGATACACACTTAACAACACTAGATTTGCAGCCACACCGATTGGAATCGCTTCTGCCATCACAGTTACATGTTAACACGGATACAGGTAATTCGTTCAAGAACTTTTCTGGATTCAGAGAACCATCTCCCTTAATCCAGACACAGTTGGTGGGATCAAGTGCGCTCCTATTGTCGACAAGTGTGATTGCATCGCGAACTACAAGGAATGATCGTGCTATACGTCCGCGGACAACACTGGACGTTGGCGGAAGATCATCTATAGCTGTTATAGCAGTGTGTCTGATATAGTACTGGAATTGTATCTCATAAAACGTTGACGGCGTTCGACCTAGAGTTAGACCATACTTGCACAATATAACGCTCAGCCATCTGCATATCATATTCGTCAATAATTTTGGACTCTACAAAATTGGCTAAGTACATTTCTGTGCGACTTGTAATGTCACTATGCTTTGTATCAAATTTGTTCACTGCGTCATCCCCGGTCGTGATGTGTGCTTTAACAAGATCTCGACAAAGCGCGGCACGTAATTTCCTGTATAAGTATAAAACATTGACGGATTTAGGGGGGGGGGGGCGGACCCGGCGCGCGCCCCCCTAAAATTCGCCGAGTAAAGATTTTTTACAAGTTACAAGGCACGTTTCATGCCAAATGCCATGTATTCCATGCATTCTTCGGTCGTTGTCTTATTGTTTCAAAATGTGAACGTTTTCAATCAAAAATCATATCTAAACATAATGAGACAGTGTCAATAGTTTTGCTCCAAAATCGCCAGAACGCAGGAAATGCGATGTAGATTTCAAAAGTTTTCCGGGGGGATGCCCCCGGACCCCCCTATTACTATCCCGATCTCCGCTCGGTCGACTATTTTGCAATACTTGACTATATTATCGAACGAGCATAGCTCATTCGATAATATAGTCAAGTATTGCAAAATAGTTACGCCCACCACCCCCCCCCCCCAACCCGAAATCCTGGATCCGCGCCTGTAAAATATGAAGTTGTATGAGTCACCGTTTCGTACCTGCACAATACTGTATCCACAACTACTTCAGGTGTCTGTTCATAAAGTACTCCATGTGTCGCAGCAAATGAACGGCACTGTCAATTTCGTTCGAAATTATTATGACACGTTCACCTCTTTCATGTCCAATTGGTATGTCGAATGATACGAGCATCCGCTTCTCCAAACCATCCACCGAGTTCTGCTATGTCGCCAGTGTGTCCTCCTTCGGACAATTCAGATAGCCGTGCGGGAAGAACTTCGCCATCCACAACCATTCCACTCAGTACCAGTGAAGTATCTCATATGTCACGAATGGCAACGTCTCGTGCTAATATTCCAGCTTTGACATATTCGAAGCCGGTGTCCAGAATATGTCGATCTGCTGTGGTATTATTTCATGCATCTCAGGGATGTCAACATAGTACGTGCACGACATAGTCTCTCGCACTCTTGTATCGACAACTCAGTATAACTGTCAAAGATATTATGAGTTTCGTCTGCCTGAGAAACACCACGGGCACCTGAAATCACCTTCTTTATGACCTCGCCAAAGTGACCGTATGTTGTTAAATTGTGTACCTGGCGAAATCTTGACATGAAATCGATTATAATCGTGGAAATCATAGCGCATTGTTGTGTTTATTTAGTAGGCAAATCACCATTTAGCATGGGAGACGATCATGACTGAGAATGTCCGTCATTGACATTCGTCGCTCCTTTGTCATTTCAGTCACTTTGAGCTGAAACGATGTCTGTGGTAGATATGTCATCCTCGATATTCTCTGTAAGCTCTCTCTCCTAAGAGCTCACCTTTCTGACCGCTTAGCTCAGATTGCCGGATACAGCAAGAACCTTGGCAAACTTAGCAGTTGAATCGCAGTGCTGTTTTGTTTTCGGAAGGCCTTTTGGCTGTACCACAGATTCCAAGATTCCAAAAATGCAACCGAGGTTCCATGGCTAAACCAGAACGCCTTCCATGCCAATGTATCTAAGCCATCAGAGACCTGGAGTGACCGAACATAATGCACACCTAACAATACTGACTGCAGTACACGTTTCCCAAACACCTCAGACTCAGACAAAATAGTTTCAAGTGCAACGCAGAAACACCTTGGCCATGTGTAACACTCCCATTATTGTATATATGTCGTTGAAAACATCCGACTCTGAAATAACAATGTCAGCGACTGTGTGAAAAACTCACTCATCATAGAAAACAGGAAGAGTTACCTGAGCCAACCGAGCTCGAACACTCTAAGAAGTGTGAGAGCTTTTCTCACTGTGACATAATATGTAACTGGAGAGGGACTAGCTGGAAGAAATCCTACCCGCATTATATGCACTGTTGCTGTTGGTTAGTGCATTAGTGCGTGTATACCACCCCAAGGAGGCAGACCATCCGTAGGAGTATCTGTCAAACCGCACCGGACCAAGGAGTTCAGCCACTCAGAGTCAATAGCCTTCGTAACTGCAGAAGTGGACAGTGTTAAATATGTGTATTCTACTAATTTGAAATTGGAAGGTAGACTTGGTCGCACCACCGGTTTGGGATGTTTGGAATTTGGAAAGGAAACGTTTTTAAATTAATGAAAGCACGGGACGATTTAATCAATGTTGTGCTCGATACCTGTGGTGTACTATGAGGAATATCTGATGCATCATAAAACAGTACCATAACGATGTCCGGCGAAATGTGGGTACCATATGAGCCGCGTCGCGAGAAACCCTGTCTTCGGGAAATTCTTGGTCAAATTAACATTTGGTTACGATGACAATGGTATTTGTATGATGCATTGAATTATTTTTATTTGATCATGATATATGCAATGTTCATTAAGATATTATATTTTATACAACACCACTATTCAGGTCGTTTGAGCAAATGAGACGTCACGTAAAAGCCACGTCAAACGACGTTACAATATATATATATACATGGTTAGTGCCGTCGAATATAAAATAATAATATTTAATATATTCGGTTGAGCCTTAGACAGCTTCATTGGGGCGAGCTTTAGCGAGCCCCTATAAAGTTGTCGAGGCGAAACCAAATATATTTTATATTCTACGGCACTAATCATGTATTTAATTTATACCGCATACTAAACGTAATTGCTTGAACGTGCGTGACGTCATGTTTTGACGTCATTCCCTCGCCATGTGTCACAAATCCAGTGACGTTATTCAAAGCCAAATGGCATCCACGCTAGGTAGATTCGGTATTGTATCTGATTAAATATCCGATTAAATATCCGATTTATTTACGATGCGCTTCAATATTGGCTCGAGTTAGACTACACAGTTGTCATAATAAGCATTGCATACACAATGGACATGTCCGTGTCGTTGGTTACGTCGCATATACTGTTACTGTAAAGATGGACAAAATTCAGCTGCACCGACAGTGACTTCGATTTTAAAATTCGCCGCCATCTTGAATTTGCTGTTGAGACTGACTAATATTAAAGGTACATGCCCATGCAGTAGGCAAAAACTGTTCTTTATAGGAATTAAAGAAGTGTATAATTGTGTTACTAGTCCACCCGTTATAAAAATACAAATGCCCGCTATACTGATATAATCAATTAGTAATATTTATTTTACTAATAGTGACGCGCGGTGGTATCAGGCTATTTTCATATGGAAATGAGGCATGATATTTTTTAATTATTTATACTAATTAAATGTGTCACCTGAACAAATTATATTTTCGACAGATTATCAAGTATGATCATTTGCACATCAAAAAATAAATGGAATAAATAGCATACAGAGAATAAATAGTAATTTCCGTTAACATTTTAAGGAAACACGGTTATCGCCCCTGATATAAGTGTGTAAATTTACGGCTAATATAAAATGTATAATGATGCCAATCAATACGTGGAATAACGGTGAATGAATGTTTATTTTGCCAGAAAATGTGTCAGAAGATGTCTCTGATGTAAGTAACATTTTGTGCCTACTGAGTGGGCATGTATCTTTCAGCTACTTCAGGTATAACATATTAGGACATAAACAGCATTTATTCAAACCCTTTAGTATGCTTTTCAAATAGTAATGGTCGTGAAACTAAGTGTAGTGTGTCTTATTTTCATGTTAATTCCAACTAAAAATAGTTTTATCCACTAATCATTTTGATATTCGATCAGACGTGTTGTTATCCGTATCCGGATCCGGATCCTGTAATGCTAGACGATACTATTCATACAAAACCGTGATCCAACTTATTTATCACATCCTCATGCACTACCTTGCACACTAGCTGTGTTAATACAGAAACAACACCAGGAAGTGTGTCAAAGATGTGGTAACCCGAGTTAATTCGAAAGTTGAACAAAACCGTGTAGATACAGGTGAGCCAACTCATAACGAGCCGTGTCATCAGAATCTGCTCTATTTGGAAATATGTTTTAGATTTTATAATAAATACTCGTATTTTCTTTCCGTGTGTGGGTGGAGGGGGGGGGGCATGATCACTGCCTCCTCGTTTTTGGCTTCCTGGTTATTATCACAATACACACTATTGTATTTGATCAAAATCCGAGGACTTTGTGTTTTATTGTACTTGATATGTATACTATAATAGACTGTGATACACAGAGGAGATACTTCATAAATTAAATGAGCTAAATGCCAGTAATCACACGTTGTGCATGTGTGGATGCGTCAATCCATCCGTCCGTCTGTGCATGTCTATGACCAATTGCACAGTTGATCCACCAATAATTTGACATTCCGAAGATTCCTGTGGATATGATATTAGATTTTTAAAAGTTTGTCCATACTGCTATTTTTTCATTGACAATGCTGCTACAACCTTTGACGATTAACACGTAGCCCCCTAAGTAACTGAAATTAACTGTTTCATGTTAAGTTTGAGACTTCCACTATGCAGAAAAGGGGTCATTTTGCAAAAAAATAAAAAATATCCTCAAGTGGTGCAGATCACGGTCCATGATACTAATGTCTCAAACATGTGTTGCCTTGAAATATCATCCCATCGTATATATGTCTTATATTAACATGACACACACGTCAGAGTGCATTCAGATTTAAGCTTTTCATATTCAGACAACAGAAATGTAGAATGTTCACGATATTGACCCGCTTACAGCTGTACTTGGACCACCTGCTGAAAAAACGGACCTTACAATATCTGCAATAAATGTACGATCGGCGACCCATATCATATCGGTAATCGAGAAAGGATTCCCTAGTGACTGAAGGGCGGACATCCTATGTTCTGATCAGACGGCGCATATGCACAGATGAGACATCGTAACATCCATGGCTTTGTTGTTTTTGCAGGTAAATGTTGCGATAAATGTTAATTTTATACATTACATGTATATTAGAAAGACATAATTGAGCAATAAACTGAAAATTCGCGTCGAGTTAACCAGATCTGAAACATATAGTTGTGCGGGAAACCGGGCCCAGGCTACAACGGTCAACAAATATGCTGCCGACCATATGTATGTAAATAAAAAATGTAGCTTACACAGAGTTTTCACCTGTAAATGGTGGCCGATAGCAGTTAATGTGGACGATTATATGTAAACTGTGTCAAAGAAAATATTATATGTCAAAATAACGGAGCATAAAAATATATATCAATAACAGACAAACATTTTTATATGTGATATCGGCAGCAAAATAATAAAAGAAAATTACCTTTACGCAATTATTGCTAATAAAAACATAATATAAGATGTGCCCGTTTCGAATAAAAATAGTGGATCTCGATCGTTCATCCAATACATTCCAGACAGGATCCATCACACCCATATATGCCAGAGTATAGATATATTCTGTTCATTAGATAACTTTAACACAACGGAACAAACCTAACATGGCGTTCTGACAAACGTCGATAATTGGAAATCTCGGCTGAAATTACGTCAGCTAAGTTCACGACGTCATATCTTGTGACGTCGTCAGACTCCCGAAGACAGGTTTTCTCGCGACGCGGCTCATATAATGAAGAATTGTCCGCGACGTCCGCATTGTCTAGTGCGCCATTAAGTGTGAAACCTTGTATTGTGAAATGACTGGGAATGGGGGGTACCTAGTGCTTCCGACGTTTGGATGACATATGCCGATAACATGTTACGGGAACCCCACACACCCTTATACCTAGTCGATACACCGATGCGATTGATAGATGTAAAAGGGTCGCGACCTCGGCATTTACCGTACACAGTTTGACCTAACATGGCGTGAAGTGGAGTTTTCCGCGCCTCTTCAGCCATTTGTAACATTTCTATTTATTTAAAAAAGCATAGACGTTGTTGTAATAGAACGGACGTCATAAATATATGTTATGTTGGTGTTTTAAATACTTACCTAGTGCTATTTGTACTTGGAACATGGAGCCTGCTTGGCTTCGAAATTGGAAAAACATCGCCAGTAAACTTAACGGCGATGTTGGTGTTGTTGTGCACACAGGAAACTAAAACATCGGGGAACGACTTCATTTTTGTGAAATTATCGCGGAAATATTAACTATAAACAAAAACAGAACTACTGTGAACTAAAAGTTATCATGTCAGCTATAAATTCATGTACAAACGTTAAATTCATTGTTTTATATATTAGTATAAAAATGTCAAAGTTAGGATACGCGCAGTAATTTCTAGTAAAGAAAATGACGGCCATCTCGGAATATTTTCTGCATTTGCCGATCTATTGCACCGAAACACGTTTCACACGACGGACAACTAGTGTGAGAAGTAGAGAAGAGTATATCAATGATGAAAATTGATATAAAATAGCCTTTGTACTACGGTTATTTAGAATATAAAATGACTGAGAGATCTAGAATTCGCTTGTGAAAAACATTCCCCATCTCGTGTCGTTGACAACATATAACGCCCTTATTAAGCCTACTATATTAAGCATGACTGAGACATGTAGCCGATTTAATCAAAATTGCAAAGTATACTTATATAACAAAGTAAACTTTGAGGGAGTAATCATTTATTTTTCCCAAAATGTATTAGTTCATATAGAACTAACCACTGCATATAGTTGATCATTAAAGGTATGAAGAATTATTATACTGAATAATACAAATTAATAAATTTATCCTTAAATTGAAAATTTCTCCCTCGAAGTATACTTTGCTAGATAAGTATATTTTGAAATGTTGGTGAAATAGGCTACTGACAGCGTATCATACTTCATTCCAAACGTATGGTCATACGTCCTTTAAACATGGAAATATAACATATTTAGATTTTTATTAGCCGATCTATTTATAAATAAATAAATAAACGTTTTAACTACAATAGTTCGGCGGTTTGCAATTTGGCTATAAATAAACGTTTTGACGTCACAAACCGGAAGCTCCGCCATGTTGGAGGCCGCGTGTTATTGCGCAATAGTTCCAATATCTCGATACACAAAACAAAACACGTCGAAGTTTGACCTAAATTCAGTTAGTCAGACGCATAATGGTTGTGAAGTGTTCTATATACGGATGGTCATCGTAAAGATCGCGGAAGGACACTGGAATAGTATAGATTGCCTGCAGTAATCACAAATCAAGGTGTGGAATGCGAGAAACTGAGTTGGGATCGGAGACGTGAATGGCAGGCTAGAATTGGACAATAATTTGGGCACAAGAGTATCCAAAATGTTCGGGTGTATTCGGGGCATTTTGTCAATGGTAAGTTCTTGATATTATAAATAGTCCGATAGTTCTACTTGTCAGCTGGTGAGACAATGTAAGCTGGTGTAATCACTATATTGTGTTTGAACCCCACCCATGCTCCAGATAAGCTGCGTATTTGCGTAAATACCCAATTAAAATTGCCAAAAACCCAATTGAAATCAGAAGTAGTGAGTATCAAAAAGCAATGAGAACAATTGTGGTACCTTTATCATGCTGCAAAAAACAATAAACAGACCACAATATAGCATATTTTTCTTATGTTTCCATGAAAACACATCCAATGAGACAATTCTAATGACATGCCAAGATATGTTTTCATTTCGAAACAAACTATTCAATAATTGCTGTCTGTTGATGTGTAAACAGTAGTGTGATTTAATTTTACCCAATTAAAATTTTGAAATAAGCAATTGTTCAGATGACAATACTCAATTACTAATTCCTTATCTGGAGCCCTGCGGTCACCCACTGACTTATACTATTGGACACCCGTGCTGTCACTGTACTTAACATGCTTAAGACGTGCGAGATGGTGTATTTTGATGGACCTCAGACAATACAAAATTGCAGTTTGTGTGGAATTTCATGAAAAATATTTACAGATTTTGCGATATTTTCTGTAAATCATGCCAAAAGTTGATGAAATTCTCAGAGCAAATGCAGAATGTCACCATGTTGTCACCATTCAATGTTATTTATGAAAGACATTATAAATTTTGTAAATATTTTTCATCAAAGTGTGCACATGTTTGTACATGCAAAATCACATGGCGCATGTCATATGTATAAAATTTGTCATAAATTGTCAATATTTCAGTGATATTTCATAAGAGTACACCTTTTCTTTTTTATTTCTCCTCAAATGTGCATGTAAATGTTGTGACCACTCATCTGAACCGTCTCAGCAAGAATGTTCAGATGGTGTATGCAACATATACTTCCGAGAAGAAATAATAAAAATAAGTTATTATATTGTAACTAAATGTGAAAAGTTACAATATCCGACAAGTACACATGTATTTATTTGTTTTTAATATATATCATGTATATGTTTCAAGAAAGAAGGCAGAGTTGTATGACCATCTTAACCCAAACTGGGAACCATCAGTTAATCTGGGCGGACAAAAGCGAGCATCATCTACATCAAGATATGATCGGCAGCAGGAAAAGAAGAGAAGGAAGCCAGCTGAATCCACAACTATTGTTGGACCTGATCACACTGAGACGGGTATGGATATGGGTGACAGCGTTGAGGAAGACGGCGTTCAGTCATAGCCTGATGTTGATGGTCCAGTCATGGAGGCTATGTCGCTGGAGCTGCAGGAACTGCGTACAGAGAATGGGGAGCTGAAGGAAAAAGTGGCCCATTTGGAAACTAAATTCACTGCAAATTATTTTAAGGGTAGTGACGAGAAGGTGAAACATTTAACAGGATTACCATCATTCACAGTTCTATCTATATTGTTTAATTTTCTGGAGCCTCACCTGCCATCCAGTCTGGTCATGCCCAAATTCAAGTTAATGATATTGACATTAGTGAAATTGCGACTAAATTTGTCAAATCTCTTTCTTGCGTATGAATTTGACACTACTCAATCAACAATATCTATACTTTTTACACGGACGATTGACTGTATGTACAAGCGGCTAAAGAAACTCATAAGATGGCCAGTGAGCGAGACATTGAGAACAACCATGCCAATGGAATTTAGGAAGTACTTCGGCCACAGGTGTGCAGTGATAATTAATTGTTTTGAGATATTTATTGAGAAACCAAGTGGTTTGAAAGCCAGAGCAGAAACCTGGTATTCATACAAACACTACCACACTGTAAAATTTCTAATTAGAATTACTCCTCAGGGCAGTGTGTCCTTCCTATCGAAAGCATGGGGTGGTCGTGTGAGTGACAAGTTTGTGACAGAGAACAGTGACTTCCTGTCCAAGTTATTACCTGGGGATTTAGTGTTGGCGGACAGAGGATTTGATGTCAATGACAGTGTTGGCTCGGTAGCTGCAGAAGTGAAGATTCCAGCATTCACGAAAGGTCGTCATCAGCTATCCCCTCTGGACGTGGAATCAACGCGTAAACTTGCCCACTGAAGAATACATGTGGAACGGGTTATTGGTTCAGTTCGAGAAAAATATACTATATTGAACGGTTGTCTTCCCATTAATTGTCTCATGAACAAGGATAAGTTTGGTAAGACGGTCACTGACAAAATTGATACCGCTTCGTGTGGACTAGTAAATTTGTGTGACTCAATTGTTGATTTTCACTAAACCAAATTGATCTACACTGGTCCTTGCACTCCTTCGTGTCCTTTTGTAAATACTGAAATCTTCTTTTTCTGATTCACTTATTTCGCCATCAAACATTTACTTTTCTGTTGATTGCAAGGAAATAGCGATTCTGCGATATCGGTCGGCAGCTAGCATGGTACCGGTAAACAGGTTGTCTGTCGGTCGGTATAGTCGACTATACCGACCGACAGCCGACCTGTTTATCTGTACCATGCCGGCAGCCGACCGAAATCGCTGAATTGGTATTCCTGGGCCAGGGCTGTGGAATTAAAATCATATACATATCCCAATTCAAAACTATTTTTAATAGAAGCTAAACATGTGAACTTTATCATTTATTCCATTATCCTGATTATCACATAAAGCATGTAATAATAAAGTATAAACACTCATAGTAAGCATGATATTACTTCCTTTCAATGGTAATATGACCAGTGTAGGCACAGATCAGCCTGCAAATTCACATAAAGGAGTGTGCTAGCAGATTAATATCCAGATTGATCAAACCCCATAAGGCCTTTTTCTCAAGCCACGGTCACATATACTTGTCTATATTTGTGATGCACCGTTAGAGAAACAGTCCACTTACTTCACTGGTGCTGCACTCCGTGCCGATGGAAATATTTCAAGACAATCCACTTGAAAGATACAATAGGCGCCATTAATTGTAAAACAATGTTTCAAGACGAGTAGTAATTTTATTGATTTTTTAACACTCATCTAGAAACATTTTATAATGGCGCCTATTGTATTTTTCAAATGGATTGTCTTACATTTTCCACCGGCGCGGAGTGCAGCACCAGTGTAATAATGATAATTAAGATGCGCCATGTGATTTTGTACCTACATTAATGGGCGTAATTTCATAAAAAAAATTACAAAATTTACGATATTTTCCTGGAATGACACTGAAGGTTGTCGAAATTATCAGAGCAAATGCAGAATTCTATTCCACATTTGCTTTGAGAATTTCATCAACTTTCAGCATATTTCATGAAATTGCGCAACTGTTTGTAGGTACAAAATCACATGGTGCGTCTCGATTATACAGACAGTATATATGCATTGGCAATATATACATGTACATTGAAGTTCACATACAGTACTTGCGCACCAAATTAATCATCTTTTTACACGCTTGTTTTTCTTAAATTCTGGCATCTTTTTACAGTCTGTGCAATAGGTATATATATAAGATTCCGGCACCTCGTGTTAATTTATGGCACCCGGTGTTTTTATAAACTTGAATGTATAAGGTTTCCAAAAATCCGGGTGCCATTTTTTTAAACCAAGTTCAAGGTCATTTCAAGGGCATTGAACTTTATGCTTGACGGAAGTCGAAAATTGCCAATATATGAGCCAATCGGTAGGTCATGGTCCTTAACTTGGAAATTGGTGTAAGTTGTTCAAAAACATTTCAGATGGATATATTAAAGAATTTACTTAAATTACACTAATATACAGTATATTATTATCATATTTTCAAGATGGCCTGAGTCAATGCCTTCTTCCGAAGTATGGCGGCAATCATGAATTTTGAATTCCCTGTTTTTTGTCGCCTGTCTGAAAAGTCTATCTGAGTTTTTTCTAAAGTGGATAGGTCATATTATTATAAACAAGTGTCAAAAGTCGCGCCGAAAAAAGCATATACGGACAGGACTATATTATGATCAGGGCCTACTGTCTGTTCCACGTTTTGCTGCCGACGAACTTTTGGCTATTAAACACATTAAATCTAAAACATATTTAAAAATAAGTACTTTTTTATCAATAACAAAAAAGTCACCCTCCCCAAAAAATGTATTTTATGAAATTCCATCAAATATTGATTTTATTGAGAAAAAACGATTTTTCTATCGGAATTTAACATGGGGGCTAAAAATAGATTTTTTTTAAATATTTTTTTTATTTGTGGACCGATTTTAAAAATATAACTTGTTTTCTTAGTTTCATTATTTTCAAGCTGTCTCGCCTGGTTTCGGAGTCAATTTCCAAAACTTTTCGTTTTTTGATCCTTCAGGAAATTTTGGAAATTGACTCCCCATGTTAAATTCCCATAGGAAAATCGTTTTTTCGCAATAAAATCAATATTTGATGGAATTTCATGATAAATAAATTCATAATAATTTTTTTTGGGGATGGTAACTTTTTTGTTATTGATGAAAAAGTACTTACTTTTAAATATTTTTTATATTTAATGTGTTTAATGGCCAAAAGTTCGTCGGCAGCAAAACGTGGAACAGACATTAGGTATGTACTCACCCATTGTCAATCACGGAAGTAGCGTTACCTGTTTTATCAAACAACGGTACACGTAGTTCAAATCCAACCATGTGACTGTGGATCAAGATCAGGATCTAACTTGTTAGAAATAGACCTCCGGTAGAGAAAAAGAACCATACGGCGTTTGTGACCAGCGTTTGAAACTAGAGTAGCCCCGGATCAACCTGTGCATCTGTGATAAGGGTCTACGTTGGTCGCCATTCCACCAACCAAATGTCGATAACTCAGATTCAGAAAAGAAAAACATGTCGGATCACCCCTTAATGCATTAGCACCTGGCGATCAGGTACTACACTGGGCATAAATTCGGTAAAGTCCATTTACTCAGGACTATTCCCCAAACAAGCAGAACGTCCCCTTTGTCAGGCAACGGTCCAAGCTGGTATTGATTAACGTGCACGTTCGTCACTTCCTGGTTGTCTCCGTGGTCGCCATTGGCTGGAGCGCGGGCCAATCAACAGACACGTTCGCCGTACAATAAATCCGTCAGTTTGCACATAATGTGCACAGACACAGGCGGATTAACAATCACACAATGCAGGAATATAATTGCCAGTATCGAACGGCGATATATCTCTGACTGCAATCGTTAACTTGCCAACCTTGTCGCACCTAAATAGATAACATGCTCTGATCCATGTTCATTTTGAACTATTACCTTAAACACAAACGGGGATCTATTTTTTTCAAATTCGGATAATGACAAACACTGCAGATCCTGATGAGACGGCTCGGTACGAGCCGTCTCATCTGGATCTACAGTGTTTACAAATATTGGCTTTATGACATGTGTTTAACTGAAAATATCCGGAAGTATTTTATTTGTCGTCTGCTGTTTACTTTCCGTTTTATTGAACACAAAAAAAGTGTAGCGGCGCCTAAGAATCATCCAACAGAGACGATTCTCATGTGCTGCCAAACATGTTTTTAATAAACAAGACAACTATGGGAATAGAAATAAAAAACATGTTTAGCAACGCATGAGAATCATATCTAACAGAGACGATTATCGTGTTCTGTCAAACATGTTTTTAATAAATATTATGGGTATAGAAATTAACGAAACATGTTTAGCCGCGCATTAGAACCGTCTCCAATAGAGACAATTATCATGTGCTGCTAAAATATTTGGATTTTTTAATCAATACGACAAATATGAAAAATACAACGCGAATGTTTCCAGATGTCTATAATTAGTAATGGTGAAACGCGATACAGACGAATAATCGTTATTCCATATCGGGTTGCAAAATATATAGTTATTTCCATTGCTTATGATTGCAATACTAGCGTGAACCATTGTGTGAATTAGCTGCAGGTCTTCCGGTTTCTAGACAATGGCGTGCTACGTGTACGCAGGGAACATGGATTTCTTTATTAATTCGTTCCCACGAAATAACAATTCGTTCCCTCAATTGAACAATTCGTTCCATCGAATTAACAATTCGTTCATACAATATAACAATTCGTTCCCTCGAATTAACAATTCGTTCCCACGAAATGATAATTCGTTCCCTCAAATTAACAATTCGTTTCCTCGAATTAACAATTCGTTCCCACGATATAACAATTCGTTCCCACGAATTAACAATTCGTTCCCGTGGGAACGAATTGTTATTTCGTGGAAACCAATTGTTAAATTGAGGGAACCAATTGTTAATTCGTGGGAACGAATTGTTAATTCTTGGGAACGAATTGTTAAATGGAGGGAACGAATTCGCGGGGCTCCGTAGCTTACTCTAGAGCGCTGCACTGTAGTCAACGTTATCGATTTGCGGAATAAGGTTTCACATTCGCGCACTAAAATATAGCTATAATCCGCTGGACCTCCACATTGATATTTATTCTTATTGATAGTTATATGAATAGAGTAATATAAGACAATAATATAAGACAAAAATGGTTTCATCAACTCACCTAATACAGTGTGTATTAACAATGTCTTAGGTCACTTTCCGCGATAACCATTTTCAGTGAGCAGACATTAACCCTTACACCGCTATCTAAATATTTTTTTAGTCTGCTGTTTATTTTCTATTTTCCATTTTTATCATCAAAAACACGCTTTGATAGCACTTTGGAATGATTTACAACATGCTTTGACAGCACTGCAGAATCATTTCCATTTTAAAAGATTCTGAAGTGCTGTCAAACCATGTTTTTATTGAGAAATAAGGCACGATATAAATGCAACAACAGACGACAAGTGTTATGTGTAGCGGTCTAAGGGTTACTGTATATTATTCAAATGCCCGACTAACAAAACGCCGTCAAAGCGACGCTTATATTGAAATACTAGTATGCCAATTTTCATAAATACGATTCTTAAATTGACCAAAAGGTTCTTTGCCCAGCGACTAGATGTTGTCCAAACATATCCGAACGCAGCATTTTGGCTTCTAGAAATCATAGACTTACCACGGTTATGAAGCAACCGAAATATGTAAGGGGTCCATGGATCCCCTTTTCAAAATGCTGATGACACCCATGCTAGTCAGCTTTCACGTTCTCAGAACTGTATAAGGATCTGGTTGTTTTGTAACTCCAATTGTCTAGCTGTCACGCGCTGAAACTTTTTACACTTGGCTCAGCGAGACAGCTAGTTCCCGGAAACGTATCACTCAAATACTCCCGAATTGCCCGTTAACGGCGGTATTTGTGTGTTATGTCACTCTCCACAACTACGAGATAGCTAGACAAGTCGGGTTCGCCGTTTTTCTCTCATTGTAATAAATACTATACATTTCAATGACAGAGCTGTATATGAACAATATATGTATGCTTGATTAGACTGTGCTTAAGGGAAGACTGAGCTGGTGTTACGCTGGTCGTAAAAGAAACAAGTTATAAATTGGCCATCATTGCAGTTCCACGTATTCTGATATTTATAGATTCGATAAAGAATAATATTTAACATTAAAATCGGGATATTCTATTTTTGTTTGTAATATTTTTACGAATGTTCTTTGATATTTGTTCACGTTTCTCAATGAAAATATATGTTGAGACGGTTCAAATGGTGGTCACGATATATACTTCCGATGGGAGATAAAGACAATATTTGAAATTTATATATTGTCTGTAAAATGTGAATCTTCAGAAAATAATTTGCTAAAATAAGTTGAAGGAAACACGAAAAAACAGAACATATGCATACGAACTTATATCACACATCCGTAGATGTGTTGCCAACTTTTCACGTTCTTTACACTGCATGGTATCTGTAGCCTATTTCACCAACATTGCAAAGTATACTTTCCTAGCAAAGTATACTTTGAGGGAGAAATTTTCAATTTTCGGATAATTTTATTAATTTTTATTATACTGAATTTATTACATTATCACAGCCATTTTGGCTGTGATAATGTAATAAATTCTGTATAATAATTCTGCATAGTTGTAATCATCAGATATGTGCAGTGGTTAGTTCTATATGAAATAATGCATTTTGGGAAAATCAATGATTACTCCCTCAAAGTATACTTTGCTAGATAAGTATACTTTGCAATTTTGATGAAATCGGCTACTGATTATCATTTAAAAATCAATATCGGCAGGGACATACATGTAGCCTTCTGACCTCTGTATTTATAACACTGCTATCGGCAATACAGGAAATTCTATAACTAAACGTAGTAAATCTCCGATCAGGAAAGAATCGTATAAAACGCATGAGCGGTATATCACATGAAATCATTGAATGTGAATAAAGTAAATAAAATATCTTCCGGGTGTTGCGTACGAGGGTCATTCCAAAAGCTTGTCGAAATGAGATGAATAATACGGGACAAGCAACATTTCATTTATCTATGTCGGGCAGAGCCTGACAGGGGCGGAACCAGCATTTGGGGAACGGGGGTTGTCTAGTTGCGAAGGTAACTCTTGCAATCAGTACGGGAGTAAATGCAAGAGTTACCGTTCGCAACTATGGTGTCCTATTTTCGAGCTCTTCGAAATGCACTTTCCTGTGGTTTACGGCATTTAAATTCAGACTCAAATTGGTGGTAGACTGTGATCTATGGGGTTTCAACCCCAGAACACTCTAGATGACTTCCTATCGCTTGCTAGATTTGCCTGATAAACTTGATATCAAACTATACGCGCCTGAATTTCGCTACATGTGATTTTCTACCTAAGAAGATGCGTGATTTTTTCAGGAAAAATATTTACAGAAACTGTGATATTTTCTGCAAATGACGTCGAAAGTTGACGTAATGTTCATTGCAAATGTGGAATGCTATAAATGTGGGTCAAACGTGGTCCAAGCGCGAGTATCAAGGGGCCCGTTTCACTAAACTTCGTACGATTAAAATGTTCGTAAGTGCAAATTTAGGATCGTCTGGAAATTTCAATTGCTGAATTTACATGTATTGAGCACAGGCTGCATATGCAGCCTATGCTAAATAAATGTAAATCCAATAATAATCGTTTACAAGATTACATTGCTAATGTGAAATTTACAAGTTTGGACTTATGAACATTTCAGTCGTACGAAGTTTAGTGAAACAGCCCCCTGTATTCCTATTATCCAAACTCTGTATTCCAGCCTCCTTCATCTACGTCGTACCACGTAATCATTGTATTCCGTTGTATTATAGGAATGAATGGCCTTTTTGTGGAATTTATCGGGATATAAACTTGGAAAAGTCGCGGGAATACTGGACGAAGGCCGGAAGTTCGGCGTGGGAGTTTACTGGGATATAAACTTTGGACAGAGACTTGCTACGGGCCAATCAAATGTTAGGGAATTGTGTAAATATTTTTGTGCTGGAATTATTGCATAATAACACAGTGTAATAAAACTAACAATACACTGGTGTATTAAATATGCAAATGAGGCCGGTACAGAAAACACGATAGGTGATCATTACAGCTTCAACGTATGGTGTTGTGCTTCTGCTATAAATCAGTAAACTCGTTTTATAAATATAATATTAAATCATCACTCATGTAACCTATGTATATTCCTTTCAAACATTATAGCATGCACATTGAGCCTATTGTAAACATATAAACCGTATGACTTATGACTGATATGACACTGCATTAGTATTCCACCCTCATTTGGCGAACTTTTGCAACGGTCCTCGTATATCTGTTTTCCGGTTATAGCGGGTGCGCGTACAATAAACAAATCTACGTGGCATACTGCCAAATATTACTGAACATTATTTTATAAGCGTGTTTTATTCTTTACCCAGGCACACAACCAACCGCCCGAGTAAATACTGACCAGATCATCAACGAGTCTGAACATGTATCGGCAATGTCGATTCGAAAACAAGCATATTGATTGTCTGAGCCTGAGCTGTAGCACAGCTCAGGCTCAGCCAATCAATCTGATTGGTGTCGAACGCAATACTGGCAATATTAGCACAGGCGGTATTTTAGATGTGGGTAAAAGCTGGAAAGGGGGACATAACTGCATTTTCAGCACTTTTAGATACTGATCAACATGTATCAAGGTGTATGATCACGTGCTACTAACAACAACAACAAGTACCGATTCAAAGTACGTATTATTTTATAGTGTCCTTATACGTAACGGATTTTGATGAAATATAGCGCATCAAACGCGTCTTGTTAAGCTGCATTTGATGGTCTCTGTATTTTCGCCCAAACTTCTGTCGTTTTTGCGAAGAATCGATGTCCGTGTCTCCGACACGTAAATCGATTCTTCGCAAAAACGACCGACATAAGTCTGTGCTAAACTCCCTAGACCACCACATGCAGCTCACGAAGACGCGTTTGCTGCGCCATATTTCATCAAAATCCGTTGCATATTAAGGAAAATTTCAAATAATACTTACTTGGAATGGGCGACGTTGTTGTTGTTGTAACCACGTGATCATGCACCTTGCGTTATTATGTTTTCAAACTGTAATCCCTTTGTTGATGTTAGAAAGGCTGCATCAGTGGCCGAATGGCGAACAGCGTAGACCCAGATCAGACTGCGCGGATGCGCAGGCTGATCTGGGACTACGCTGGTCGCATACAGTGTCGAGTTAATTTTCATTATATTCTTACCACATGGGATCCGCGGATAATTCTGCAAATGGGATCCACGGAGGCAGGCAGGTTGGTATTTAGAATCGCCTCTGTGTGACGATTCTTCAAAAAAATAAAAAAAAACATGTAATTGTGTATATACGAAATATTGCGAAATATTGGAAAAGACAAAGACAACTTAACTCGCTTACTAGAACCAGGATGTGGTGTACAATGACAATATCCGTTATATTTAAACCAAACCGATACCCATCTATATATACAATTATTGAACAATACGAACCATTTCAAAATAATTATGCAAATTAAAGTTACAACGGCCAGTTGATTTTCAAAAACAGATCTAAATAACTATGGGAATGAAAGTACCAACGGATAATTGATTTTTTAAAAACAGGCCAAGATAATTATATGCAAATCAAATTTACAACGGACAGTTAATTTCCAAGAACAGACCAATTTATTTTTTATGAAAAACGTCGAAGGGTCAGTTGATTCCCAAGAACAATCAAAACATTTTGTTTTGAAATTAAAGGCCAAATGATCATATGATTCTCAAGAACTGTAGGATTCTTTTTTTTATTAATTCGTTCCCACGAAATAACAATTCGTTCCCTCAATTTAACAATTCGTTCCCGCGAATTAACAATTCGTTCCCTCAATTTAACAATTCGTTCCCATGAAATAACAATTCGTTCCTACGGGAACGAATTGTTAATTCGTGGGAACGAATTGTTATATAGTGGGAACGAATTGTTAATTCCAGGGAACGAATTGTTAAATTGAAGGAACGAAGTGTCATTTCGTGGGAACGAATTGTTAATTCGAGGGAACGAATGGGAACAAATTGTTAAATTGAGGGAACGAATTGTAATTTGGGGGTACGAATTGTTATTTCGTGGGAATGAATCAATAAAAAGAAATTCATGTCCGCTTCGGGGCTCCGTACCGTACAATGCCAACTGTATTCAATATGTGGCGAATCACCGCCAAGCGAATCAGGAAGTAAATGTAGCACGCGGTACGTATTGGCTATCGTTTTATCTCACAACGAGTGTATCGGCTCTATGTGTCTCACAGTGTGTTGGCAATCGGTGCTCTATATACGGATTGTTGGATTTTACTCGCAGAGAATGAACATATGCGAATATCACCAAAGTTGATTCAGTTATGTGTAGTTGAGTCTGCGATTCGGATTAATGGATGTTGATCTACAGTGTATAGTAAGTATTCATATATTTTTTATACATATATTATAAAATAAAACGTCTCACATACTTATTCAAATTAACACAAATAGCCAGTTGTGAGACGTTTTATTTAATAATATACATCATTGTCCGTTTCACTAAACTACGTGCGACTAAAATGTTCGTAAGTACAAATTTAGGATCGTCTGGAAATTTCAATTGATGTATTTACATTTATTGAATATAGGCTGCAGCAGCCTATGCTCAATAATTGTAACTCCAATAATTGTTTACAAGAAAACATTGTTAATGTGAAATTCACAGACTATCAAAAGTTTGCACTTACGAACATTTTAGTCGTACGAAGTTTAGTGAAACGGCCCCCATGATAGTGTAATGGAACGTATACACTACAGTCCCACCTCCTGCGAACGGTCACCTCTCTACACCCTCTCAATTAACCGATAATCCTACAACAGCATTTGTGTGTCTTCCCATACAGTGTGGTCAGCGTGTAAGTGCACACACGAACGAACACGGCAGGTTGGTTCCAACCTGTCGTGTTCGTTCGTGTGTGCACTTACACGCTGACCCCAGTGTAGGTGTCTGTTGTAGAGAGGTTACATTGTATGATCATTTCATTTCACATTATCAATGTTTCACAACTTGTATGAATGTACAATTACATCCCAAATCCCAGTGTTTTTTCCAACATAACATAACTATTCACCACACATCTGGTTATTCTCTGCTACTTTCAATTTTAGTGTGGATGTTGTGGGACCTATTTTCGCGTATCGCCCATCCTGCTGTTGATATATACGAATACAATTATAGGTTTAATTATTTTTAAGACAGATGAATAAATTCAATTTCCTGTGACTACCCTGGCGGTGGCTCGGAAAGTCCGCTGCTGGAATTGAAGCTAAATCGTATGGCATACAGGCTCATAATTAACCCTTGCTACGCTGAATTAAATGTTGTCGTCTGCTGGAAATGTTTTATTTTCAATATTTCTCAACAAAAACCTGGTTTTGACAGCACATGAGAATCGTCTCCAGTGGAGACGATTCTCATGTGCTGTCAAAACCAGTTTTTTGTTAAGAATTAAAGCAAAAATGAAAAACAGACGGCAATTTCCGTCAACAGCGTAGGAAGGGTTAACTCCTTGCATGCTAGCGGTGAAAATGGCATCCAACACATTACGAGTATTTTTCTTATTTCTCTCTGCAGATAAATCTTCATTTCATTTCATTAGAATTTCGTCGGAGGATATGTGTTGGATATGTTTGGGAATTTAATTAGAATTGCGTTGGAGGATATGTCTTGGATATGTTTGGGAATTTCATAGAATTGTGTCGGTGGATATGTCTTGGATATGTTTGGGAATGTAATTAGAATTGCGTCGGAGGATATGTCTTGGATATGTTTGGGAATTTCATTAGAATTGCGTCCTCCGACACAATTCTAATGAAATTCCCAAACATATCCAAGATATTTATAAGGAGAAACAAAAGAAAATATCATTTTTCGTCTGATATTTTTAAACTATTTATAGCCCACAAATTTCTCAGCAAGCAAAGAAATAAGAAGTGAGATGGTATGGTGGTCGCCAGATCGGACAAGCCGGTTTACTCACACATTAATGACCGCTCTTACGCCGTCATCTGTGCCAACGAAAGCATTTGTATACGTTTTCTCGTAATCGTTGTAAAATAAATAAAGTTTATACTTTTTTAAGAAATATCCAATATCCAATATGGTGCTTGGAAATGATGCGACGTAGGAGCAGTAAACTCTCTAACACAGGGTGTCAGGAGTAGACGTGTCTACAGTCAAACCTCTCTAAACCGGGCACCCTGGGAGGTCCCCATGGTGTCCGGCTTAGAGAGGTTTGACTGTATTTGATCATTCCGAGCCATAGTCGTTTGCGATGCGATCAAGAATAGACATTATCACCGGAGATAAATGACCAAGGCACTCATCAAAAATAAGATCACATGTGTTTTTTTGGTGTCCGGTTTATAGAGGTTCCACTGTACTGTGATTTATTCATATGGACATTGACTATGCAAATCTCCCATACCCAAGGTGTATGATCATGTGGTACTAACAACAACAACAAGTACTGAAACTTCCAGAATCCATCTGATTCAAAGTACGTAATTTTATATTGTCCTTATTACGTAACGGATGAAATATAGCGCATCAAACGCGTCTTGTTAAGCTGCATTTGGTGGTCTCTGTATTTTCGCCCAAACTTCTGTTGTTTTTGCGAAGAATCGATTTCGTGTCTCTGACACGGAAATCGATTCTTCGCAAAAACGACATAAGTCTATGCCAAACTCCCTGGACCACCAAATTCAGCTCATGAAGACGCGTTTGCTAAGCCATGTTTCATCAACATCCGTTGCCTATTAAGGAAAATATAAAATAATACACTTACTTTGGAGTGGGCGACGTTCTTATTGTTGTAACCACGTGATCATGCACCTTGATACCGTTCGTAACATATGCGTGAGTTTTTCAGAGTTACTGTCCTCAACTAATGAATAATAACCTTAGTTTGATGGCTGTCAAGCAGGATGTAACCCTGCGTGACACCCGGAACACTACACTAATATCATACATGTGGCTGTGACTGGAGAAAAGGGGCTTATGGGTTTTGCGACCAGTGTAGATCCAAATCAGCCTGTGCATCCGCACAGTCTTATCATGGTCTACCATGTTCGCCATTTCATCAATTAAACACCCGGCATGCGTATAAAATGCGATTGATATAATTTACAGGCTATATGGGTGTGCATGAGCTGCACTGGCCACAAATCCCATAAGCTCCATTTCTCCAGTCACAGCCACGTATGTTTCAATCATGACGATCACATCAGATATAATCTAAGTAGAATCAGTTTGGGCATTCCGCCCAAACTGATTCTACTAATCTACAGTGAAAACCATCAAACAATGAACTCGCCGATGTTTTCTTGGTGGCCACTGTAGAGAGATGCCACTCTATATGAAAACCTGGGTGAGAAAACGTACCTTACGGCGTCTACGACGACCAGCGGCGTAGTCCCAGATCAGGGGCCCGTTTCACTAAACTTCGTAAGACTAAAATGATCGTAAGTGCAAATTTAGGATAGTCTGGAAATTTCAATTGATGGATTTACATTTATTGAGCATATGCTGCATATGCAGCCTATGCTCAATAAATCTAAATCCAACAATTGTTTACAAGAAAACATTGTTAATGTGAAATTTACAGACTATCATAAGTTGGCACTTACGAACATTTTAGTCGTACGAAGTTTAGTGAAACGGCCCCCAGGCCTACGATGTTCACCAGTCAGACATTGAAATATCATTATTGTCTTCAATAATCTGATACTTCCCAATGTTGTAAACATGCAATATTCCCAATGCAGTGGAAACTCTAAACCGGACACCATGAAAATACCTGTGATCTTATTATTAGCCGATCTATTTATAGATCGGCTAATATATTGGTCATCCATCGAATTCTGAAAAAGTTTGTAGCAACCCTTTTCTCCGCTATTCGGTAATCTACGAACGCGAATTTTGCTGTATCACTTCCAAATTGCATCAACCGATAAAGTTTGCATTTTTGGCAATTATCTCCGTTTAAAACTTTAAATATAGCCAAATAACACAATTTTGAATACGTAATGAGCTGAACGCCGGAAGAGATTGAACCCGGAAGTTGTTGTTGTTGAAGTCCATAGTTGGCTCTAATGGCCATATAAGCCAACATACGCCGATTATTGGGCTAATTTAAAGCTTTTATTTATTAAACAGAACAAGTTTCAGCCACGTATAATCGCGTAAATGTGTTTATTCGGCTAATTTATAATCGACCTCTGCTCAAAATCTCCTCCGACTAGCAACCCCAGCATCTCGGGTTTATCCCATTGGATCGCGTATGCGCGTCATTTGACGCTAGTTAATATTCACAAAATTTTCCACCAATTAAAACGAAGAATTGCCCTTCATAGCGAACTTTGATTTGTTTACGTATCATGCAGGGATGGCAGGGATGGCAGGGATGCATCCAGCACGCGCGATTGCGGCAATCCCCCTTAATTATTGTCAATGCCGCAAATTATTGATTGTCTTGCGCCCGACATCGCGCAAATAATCACGGATGGGCCCCTTTTTAAATGACCAGTGCGCACATTAAAAAAACGTAATTGACTATTTAAACGCGCTGCGTATTTAAATCATTGGAAGGCGTGCAGTTCAATCGAGTTTGTGCGGCCGTTGAACGTAAGCTTCGAGTCGATTTAAACCATTTAAATCGATAAACAAGGGATAAACAAGTGACAACGTTAACCTGTTATGCTCCATTAAGAAATAATAAGCTTATGGCAAATCATATTACTTTGGGGCCGAGCTACTAAAGTGACTGGTGTGGCATGGAAATATTGAGTTCTGATTTTGGGAATTTTCCTCATCGTGGACCCGTTTAATGACATTGCGGGATAGTACAACCCGTTGGCCCGGCCTTAAATGACCTTAGCTGTTGATAGGCCGTTAAACACCAATACTCACTCGCTCATTCATTCCCCTCTTCCCCCCCCCCCCCCCCCCCCCCACCCCCCCCCCCCCCCCCCACCGAGACTCAGTAACTACTAAAATGCGGACATATATTGAACCCTGATTTGATCGGCTAATAACATCATGCTCTGCATGACTTTTCATGTTTGAATAGTTTCTTGGTCATTTATCTCAGGTGATAATATCTGTTCGACATCGCATATCACACGACTATAGATCAGAATGATCAAATGCCTGATTTACAGTGAAACCTATCTAAGCCGGACACCCTCCAGTTTTGATTGGTTTCACTGAAAATATTCTCTTTGGCTTTGTCGTAAGGTATCTTTTCCAGCCGGTGGCTCAACTTATAAATATTTTAGCGAACTGAGGACCGATGTTAAGATTGTTCTTGTGTTGTATACACCGGGCAGGGTGTCGAAATTCGTAAATATATTGGGAAACTTGGTTCAAATATGAAACACCACGTGCAACTCGGACAGACCTACCATCGTAGAACAGTTCCAACTTCTACAAATTACATAAATTCGTGCCAAAATCACTTTGTACACAAAGAAGACATATATATCTACTGCAGAACAGAGCCCGATTTTCGAGAAAGGGCCCACGTGTATGAAATAAATATAAAAATGTCACTCGTACTCACCTTGTTTACAAAGTTTTTGGGCCACCGGACGTTCACGGAAGTTGCCACCGGACAGCTTTCCACATACACAATATTGGGAAGGTCTGGTGGTTTCCCACCCGTGCAATTGAAACGCCAAAGACACACAGGAAGTATTTTAGGGGAAGTTACTCGTGATTACAGGACTGAGGTCTTGTACATAATTTACTCACACTAAATCAAGACATATCTACGGAGCCCCGCAAGGGACGTAGAATTCTTTTTTTTTATTAATTAGTTCCCACGAATTAACATTTCGTTCCCTCAATTTAACAATTCGTTCCCACGAAATAACAATTCGTTCCCACGGGAACGAATTGTTAATTCGTGGGAATGAATTGTTATATCGTGAGAACGAATTGTTAATTCGAGGGAATGAATTGTTGAATTGAGGGAATTAATTGTCATTTCGTGGGAACGAATTGTTAATTCGAGGGAACGAATTGTTATATCGTGGGAACAAATTGTTAAGTCGAGGGAACGAATTGTTAAATTGAGGGAACGAACTGTTATTTCGTGGGAACGATTTTTTTTTAAAAATCCATGTCTCCTGCGGCGCTCCGTAGGAACGTAATTTCAAACCGACAACTTTAACTTGAACAACCAATTGAAACGCCAAAAACACACAGGAGGTATTTTTGGGGAAGTTTTTGGGGAAGTGATTACAGGACTTCTCTTGTACATAATTTACTCATACTAAATCAAGACAGATCTACGGAGCCCCACAGGGGACGTAGCATTCCCACGAAATAACAATTCGTTCCCGCAATTTAACAATTCGTTCCCACGAATTAACGATTCGTTGCCTCAATTTAACAAGTCGTTCCCACGAATTAACAATTTGTTCCCACGATTTGTTCGTGGGAACGAATTGTTATATCGTGGGAACGAATTGTTAATTCGAGGGAATGAATTGTTGAATTGAGGGAACGAATTGTCCTTTTTGGGAACGAATTGTTAATTCGAGGGGACGAATTGTTATATCGTGGGAACAAATTGTTAAGTCGAGGGAACGAATTGTTAAATTGAGGGAACGAATTGTTATTTCATGGGAATGAATTGTTAAAAATATCCATGTCTCCTGCGGGGTTCAGTAGGAACGTAACTTCAAACCGACATTTTTTAACTTGAACAACCAATAGAAAACGCCAAAGACGCCCAGGAAGTCCAGATAATTTAGGCCCGATACACGCTTTGCTAAAATAACTATGACATCACAATTCAAACACTATAGGAGGATATTATTGTGATTCTATATTTGTCCATAATGTAGGTATCTTGTTACCTGTATAACGATGTATGACTATGACGTTTGTGGTATTGTTAAAGAAATAGAGGATCTTATATCAGTGATGATTTATTTGAAATATAGAAATTTGGGCACACCAAATCTATGTCACACGCATGTACTGTCTTTGATATATTAAATTTAAAAAATATGAAGTTGTGTTTTCTTTAAATCTCAAAAATGTTGTCACTAAGCCCTGCGTTACATACAAACAATTTGGGTTATCACGTGACGTAGTTTCATTTCATTTCATGGATTTATTTATATTTATTCGTTCCGACGAAATAACAATTCGTTCCCTCAATTTAACAATTCGTTCCCTAGAATTAACAATTCGTTCCCATGATATAACAATTCGTTCCATCGAATTAACAATTCGTTCCTGCGAAATAACAATTCGTTCCCTCAATTTTCCGTGGGAACGAATTGTTATTTCGTGTGAACGAATGGTTAAACTGAGGAAACGAAGTGTTAATTTGTGGGAACGAATTGTTAAATTGAAGGAACGAATTGTTATTTCGTGGGAACGAATTGTCAAATTGAGGGAACGAATTGTTAATTCGTTAATTCGTGGGTCAACTTTTGTTAGCGTTTATATTATTGTTGTAGACCGTTCAAGTGGCTGTGATGTTGGCGCTACCATGGTCACGCTGGTCACCAACGTGCTGACCATCTCGCTGACCGTCAACTGGTGCATATTGTCCGTTAATATCGTGCACCGACTACAGGGGTTGGTGGCTGACGGCCCACGCTGTGTGACATTCAAGCCGCTGAAGGATCTGTGTAGGCGCTATGCAGCCACGCCCTGGGTACTGGCGAGAACGTACGTACAGTGGGGCACCGCATTGGGGGTGGCTGTAGCTACTGTCTGTTCCACGTTTTTCTGCCGACGAACGTTTGGCTATTAAACACAAACAAAATCATCTAAAAACTATTTAAATGTAAGTAGTTTTTCATCAATAACAAAATAGTCACCCTCCCCAAAAATATTATTTGATGAAATTCCATCAAATATTGATTTTATTGCGAAAAAACGATTTTCCTATGGGAATTTAACATGGGGAGCTAATAATAGATTTCTTTTAAATATGTTTTGAATTTGTGGACCGATTATCAAAATCTAACTTTTGTTTTCTTAGTTCTTAGTTTTCCAAGCTATCACGTCAGGTTTCGGAGTCAAATTCCAATTATTTTCGTTTTTCGACTCTCACCGTCACTCCGTATTACTCTTTTTGCCCCATGTTTAATTTCCATGGTTTTTGTTTTGCAATAACATCAATATTGGATGAAATTTCATCAAATGAACAAATTGAAGGAGGGTGAATTTTTTGTTATTGATGAAAAAGTACTTCTGAGACTTAATGTGTTTAATAGTCAAAAGTTCGTCGGCAGAAAAAAAGGTGGAACAGACAGTAATGTTGATATAACTTCTAGTAAAACACAACTGCCTCTTAGGTAGTCGTCTCACGTGCTAGTTGGGGCCCGTTTCACTGAACTTCGTACGACTAAAATAATTTAGGATCGTCGGGGAATTTCAATTGATGGATTTACATTTATTGAGCATAGGCTGCATATGCAGCCTATGCTCATTAAATGTAAATCCAATAATTGTTTACAATAAAACAGTGTTGATGTGAAATTTACACACTATCATAATTTTGCACTTACGAACATTTTAGTCGTACGAAGTTTAGTGAAACGGCCCCCTGGTCCCTGAACGAGACAAGCCATGTGACTTTATACCTAAGAAGATGTGCAATTTTATCATAAAAAATATTTACAGAAACTGTAATAGTTTCCGTAAATCACGTCGAAAGTTGACGAAATTGTCATCGCAACAGTGGGATTATATATCACATTCGCTCTGAAACTTCCGTGAACTTGTGACTTCATTTACGTAAAACATTGCGAATTTTGTGAATATAGTGTAGGTACAAACCCACTTGACACATCATATCATATGTTTGACGGTTACCATTAGAATTTCACAATTACATACTAGGGGAGCGTTTCACTAAACTTCGTACGACTAAAATGTTCGTAAATGCAAACTTTTGATAGTCTGTAAATTTCACATTAACAATGTGTTCTTGTAAACAATTATTGGATTTACATTTATTAAGCATAGGCTGTATGCAGCCTATGTTCAATAAATGTAAATCCATCAATTGAAATTTCCAGACGATCCTAAATTTGCACTTACGAACATTTTAGTTGTACGAAGTTTAGTGAAACGGCCCCCAGTACTCGCATATTTCACTTATAATTACATCTGCTTCCAGAATCACAGAACAGTTCATCGTCTGGTTGCTAGTGACAATGGCTGTCGTTGCCATGGGCGTAACAGACGTCATTAGGTCCCCTTTCCGAATGCAGTCGAGCGAAACGAACCATTTATTGCTGGAGATAATATTTGCTGTGAATATAGGGAAATACATATTTATAACGTGTCAGGCAGTGTTCGGGAAACACACCTCGGGACCACTGGCGTACCGGGTAACCCTTCTACACCACGTGGTGACACTGGCCTGCTACGCGTGTGTGCTCGCCTACCGACAGATGGCGCTACTGGGCCTGGTGGGGATCCTCATGGAGATAACGACAGCCATAGACGCCGTGGGCCGCCATCTGAAGGCCCGCGGTGTGCAGTACCGGCTGGTAGCGGCACTGCGCTGTTTGGGCACGTCGGTCATCCGCGGTATCATCCCACTCACCTTCCTCATCATCAGCATGCTCCATCAGTCACCGTTCATCATGGATTACGGGCCATTGACGATCTTCTTTCTGAGTATTGTGTTCTTCTCGGTTGTGAATGTCTGGCTGATTTTGACATCGGTAAGGAGATCCGTCAGACACTGTTACTCCAACGAGCCCGATCTACCGGCGTATGTTGACGATTCAGCTATCCCGGCGAACAGCCATGAATATTCATTGACAGCGGCTCAGCCATACCCGGGCAGGAAGAGGAACACACGCCAGTTTCCGTTTCACAAGAATAACCTAGGCTGGATACGACCATGTGATAACAAAAACCTTACAGATAATCAAGAACATTGTGATAAAACAAACCTGAATAACAGGAAGGAATATTTGAAGGAAAACATCGAGTTGAATCTCCAAGCCATGGCACTCTCAGCGCTGGGTACGGTCGCATACAGGGTTCACCCTAACTGTGGTACCGGGAACGCGGAGCGAGATGGCGGGCGCGGAGCGGACCGTGAATACCCCGCCATAGCAGCCACGCCGACACCGGAACAACTGCGGACTAGTGTGGACAGCACGGACTCCGCGGCGTCAGATCGCCCGCTATTTGTACACAATGACAATAATTCCCTGTCGCTGAATAATATACGTGGCCAACCCATTATTCATAGTGAGACGCACATCGATATGCAAATCAACACGTTTGACAGATGCTCTAGATCTGCTATACCCTTGTATACAGAGAGAAGACTGGTCCGAAGTCAGTCCATGGTAGATGTACATATAGTAACGACTGACTGTGATAATATATCCTCAGCCGGGCCGTCGGGTCATCTATAGGCGTATGTTATTTGATTTGTATGCGGTGTAGAGCCGACTATTGTTCATCCGGACTACTATCGTTCACGTGTATGATTAAGCCGGGGAAAATAACTTCAATGGCTTCAGAAATAGCTAAGTTATTTTCCCCAGCTTAATTATATACACGTGAACGATAGTCGTCGACGAACAATAGTCGGCTCTAACATCAACGACTGTTGTCGACGACTAATGTTCACCGTTAGTGAAGTTTCTTAAAAATTGTGTAAGTTGTTCAACGACGCACAGTAAATGTGAAATGGCTTCAGAAATGTTATTTTCCCCGGCTTAATTATACACGTGAACGATAGTCGTCGATGCCCTGGCGTATGGCTTAGCCAGAACGATGTTAATGCTATCTGGCTGAGCCACTACGTCAGGACTCCGCTTCAGAACCAGTTTATTCAGTCATGGCTCACCAGCATCGATTCATCTTCAAGTGGAATTACGTATAGAATCTTTAAAACAGAGTTTGGATTAGAAACATATTTAATTAATCTCACGGAAAGGTTAAGAAAAACATTGACCAGATTTCGAACTTGTAATCATAGACTGGCAGTCGAAACTGGTAGATGGACAGGTGTGCCGAGAGCAAGCAGGGTCTGCAACAAATGTGTGGCGCTGGTGCTCTCGGTGACGAGTTTCATTTCCTTTTCGAGTGCCGCTTCTATGATGAAGTTCGAAAACGGTATATCAAGCCATTTTATTTTAGAAGACCAAATATTTTAAAATTCGCACAGCTATTTGAGAAAAAATCTGGAAAGCAATTAAGAAATTTAGCTATTTTTATAAGAAATGCTTTATGGTTATAATGACTAGTGAGCTTATACATATGCATTTTGTATTTTTACCCATCGTCGTATTATGTAATCTATTGTATACCTCGTGTGTCACGTATGTGGCTTAGAGTGAATAAAATGTATTGTATAACAATAGTCGGCTCTATAATGCGGATATATGCGCGAATTTATGAGCGCAATATCGTTGAGAGTCGGAACGAGTGGCATATACACACATACAAATCAAATAACCTTGTTATTATATACGTACATCATTCACAATGTACATGCGCTTCAAACAATATGCAGAATATAAATAAAATAAACAAAGTAGTGGCGATTTAGAAGGAACTATTTTGCAATGTGAAACGTAGTTCCGGCACTTACCAACATGAACTCACGAGACGTCAATATGGCAAAAATAGTGACGTCTTGCGTTGCGTTGCTTAGCTAGATATATGCCTTTATATTATTCTAGATATATGCCTTTATATTATTTCTACCGACTTTCGTTTTCCATCGATCGAAACGATCGATGGAAAACGAAAGTCGGTGTAAATAATATAAAGGCATATATCTAGCTAAGCTAACGATATCAGTAACACACCACCACCTGCGTTAATCTTGCCATTATTTCAAAATACTTGAATATTGCGATTGAAATTAAGCAGCTTGATTGGCTGAACCTGAGCTGTGCTACAGCTCAGGTTCAGTCAATCAAACTGTTTGTTTGCGAGTCGCGATTGATTGCCAATAGGTGTTCAGAAACGACATGTCACATTGGCAAGATTAACCCTTTGAACCCGAAATCCCGCTATATCGGTTTATGCAAAAAGTGCAGATCCAGATGAGCCGGCTCGTAAACGAGCCGTCTCATCAGGATCCGCACTTTTTGAAAGTAATTTTAATATTTTTGAGAACAAAAAAAAAACCTTTTCATAAATGGACGAATCTGAAAATCATTTTGTGACCATTGGATTGGTCGGAACATTAGCATATCACAGTCCATTCCAGATCCTTAGGGTTGAAAGGATTAACGCAGGCGGTTGCGTAGTTGTTATTGAATCTTGATAGTGCAAGTCTGAATGTAACTTGCGTGTCAATTGTTTGTTACAAGCAAACTTTACTCCGTATTACGGAGCCCCGCAGGGGACGTAGAATTCCTTTTCTTTATTAATTCGTTCCCACGAAATAACAATTCGTTCCCTCAATTTAGCAATTCGTTCCCACGAAATAACAATTCGTTCCCACTGGAACTCAATGCACACAATGTTCTTTATATTGGAGACATTTTATAAATATTTATTCACCATTACCCCAACTATTGATTAGCATTATTATACATTTTATATCAGACGTAAATTTCTACTGACATCAAGGGCGATAATCGTGTTTCCTTAAAATGTTATACTCTGTATTTATATTTTGATGTGCAACGATCATACTTTATAATCTGTGGAACATATTTTTCAGGTGACGCATTTAAAGGTACATGCCCACTCAGTAGGCACAAACTGTTCTTAATAGGAATTAAATAAGTGTATAATTGTGTCACTTTTCCACCAGTTCAACTCTCACACAGCCCCACTTATTGATTGGAAGTATTATACATTTTATATCTGACGTAAATGTCCACACTGATATTAGCGGCGATAACCGTGTTTTCTTAAAATGTTAACGGACATTACTATGTATTATCTGTATTTAGTTTTTGATGTGCAATGATCATACTTTATAATCTGTCAAAAAATATTATTTGTTTCAGTTGACGCATTTAATTAGTATAGATAATTAAAAAATATCATGCCTCATTTTCATATGAAGATAGCCTGATACCACCGCGAGTCAAAAAAATGGAAATTGTTTTTTTTGCAATACAAACAATATTTGATGAAATTTCTTCAAATAATTATTTTTGGGGAGGGTGACTTTTTGTTATTGATGAACACGTACTTACATTTAAATATTTGTAAGACTGAATACGTTTAATAGCCAAACGTTGTCGGCAGAAAATGTGCAACAGACTCCACTATTATATTACCATGATGAGTGGTGCTACATTCATGTATATTTATGTTTTATGCAATTATGCAATGCATTCATTTCGTCCATAACTCAATCGTCTGTATCAATACTACTGTTGTTTTCATACGACCTTCACAAGCCATATTCGAGTACACCGCCCACTATGTTCAGTAGTGTATTAACTCTTTGCATGCTGGGAAATTTGTGGGCTATAAATAGTTCAAAAATAGCAGATGACAATTCATTATATTTTCTTTTATTTGTCCTTATAAATGTCACGAATATGTCTTGGAATTTCATTAGAATTGTGTCCGGAGTCCAAGACATATTTACAGAGGGAAATAAAAAACATACTCGTAATTTGTTGGATGTTATTTTCACCGCTAGCATGCAATGAGTTAAGTGTGGACATTCCATGTTTGCAATGTCCATATGTGTAACAATTCTGCAAAAAAAAACAGGAACCAAGTTTCCGACGTTTCGGCGCAAGGCCTTTATCAAGGAATTGGTTTCTACTAAACGCTAAGTGGCATCCATTATTTAAAATGGATGCCACTTAGCGTTTAAAACGCTAAGTGGCATCCATTTTAAATAATGGATGCCACTTAGCGTTTAGTAGAAACTTATTCATTGATAAATGCCTTATGCCGAAACGTCGGAAAAGTGGTTTCCTGGTTTCCTGGTTTTTGCACAATTGTTGAACATATTGTATTATTGCGGAAAGATTACATATGTGTAACATCATTTCAGGTATGTCTGTGAAAGCACCATCATACAAAGATTACCCGGAATACTGACTTAGCCCTTTCAACTCAACAGACCTCCATCATATTGTTTGCAAACAGTTTAGATTCAAATGAGCCGGCACGTGACGAGCCGTCTCATCAGGATCTACATCATCAGTGGATATTTTCTGACGTCTAAACACAATACCTCTTTCTGATAAATGGAAGGGTCTGAACAAAATAACATGGGAGTGTCCATTTCAATTGCTCAGGGTGAAAGGGTTACGTGTGTGACTGTGACAGGAAAACAAATCGGGTTTATTGCATTTCCGGCCAGTCTAGCTTCTGGGGGCCGTTTCACTAAACTTCGTACGACTGAAATGTTCAGAAGTGCAAAATTATGATTTCACATTAACATTGTGTTCTCGTAAACAATTATTGGATTTACATTTATTGATCATAGGCTGAATATGCAAATACATGAATTGAAATTTCAAGACGATCCTAAATTTGAACTTACGATCATTTTACCCGTACGAAGTTTAGTGAAACGGCCCCTGACCTACAAGCGCAGTCTTGTAGTGCTATATATGGTTTGTTAAAAGCATAGTGTTTTTACGGAGTGAATGGCGAACAATGTATACCCGATCAGACGGCGCTGATGCGCAGGCTGATCCGGTGTGCACTGGTCGCAAAATGTCCAATTTCCCCATATCATACCATACCATTAATTACTCGTACTTAGTTTCTTCGGGTCTTAATGGTTTTTACTTAATGTTATATATATATATGTGTTACATGTGCATCTGTGCGCATGCTTGTTGTTTGATGTTGGACATAATACCGCAGTATGTATGCTCGAATTTGATACCAATACAAGTTATTTAAATATCGTGTGCACGCATTGTCGTTGGCTTCCAGTGGCCAGTTTCACTGAACTTCGTACGACTAAAATGTTCGTAAGTGCAAATTTAGGATAGTCTGGAAATTTAAATTGATGGATTTACATTTATTGAGCATAGGCTGCATATGCAGCCTATGCTCAATAAATGTAAATCCAATTATTGTTTACAAGAAAGCATTGTTGATTTGAAATGTACAGACTATCATAATTTTGCACTTACGAATATTTTAGTCGTACGAAGTTTAGTGAAACGGGCCCCTGCTCCCTACAACGTTCAACGATTAAGAAGTTTTTAAGTGACAGAAACAACGTTTACTAAACTGTGTACGATTAAGAAGTTTGTAAGTGCAAACTTACTATTTAGGACGACATTTGCTCCTTCAACCGATGTTGGCAAATAACTAGCTGGGTGGAGTCGCCACGTGTATTATATTATAAAATGAATTCAAAACAAACATTTTTATCGTATGAAGTTTAGTCACTGGGGCCCGTTTCACTAAGCTTCGTACGACAAAAATATTCGTACGAAGATTTCTATAAACTCTCTTCAAACATTACCGTGGTTCATTAAAACTACCATATTCCACCTACATTTAGGGGTAATTAAATCTGAACAAGTCCACCAAGGAATTCCCAAAATCGGCTGCTAATGCGCACATTGTTGTACATTTTATTTTTTCCCTTACAAACTTCTTAGTCGTACGAAGTTTAGTGAAACGCACCCCCTCCCCCCCCCCCCCCCCACCCCTCCCCCCCCCCCCCCCCCCCCCCCCCCCCCCCCCACCCCACCAGAAGATGCGCGATTTTTCCTTAAAATGTTTATAAAACCTGAGTTTCCATAATATAATAACGCTGACGAATTTCCCGCAGTTGGTATGAAAATGTTAAAGATCGACGTCTTTTACAGATTATACTGAATTTATTACATTATCACAGCCAAAATGGCTGTGATAATGTAATAAATTCAGTATAATAAAAAAAGTGTAAATAATGTTCATGAAATAATCGCACATCTTCGGCACAAAACCACGTGACCTGTCTCGTGTATGATAGTGCCATGGGCGGATTCAGGGAGGGGGGCGGACCCGGCGTGTCCCCCCCCCCCCCCCACCCCGCCCTGAAATTCGCCGAGTAAAGATTTTTTTACAAGTTACAAGGCACGTTTCATGCCAAGTGCCATGTATTCCATGCATTTTTCGGTCGTTTTCTTATTGTTTCAAAATTTAAACGTTTTCAATCAAAAATCATTTCTAAACATACATGTACTGTGACAGTAATATAGTCAAGTATTGCAAAATAGTTACGCCCCCCCCCCCCCCCCCCCCCCCCCCCCCCAACCCGAAATCCTGGATCCGCGCCTGAGTGCCGCTCTAATGAAAGGGTCAGCCATGTTTCCTACTTACGAAACACTCTGGCGAATAAGCAGTACTTTGCCATTCCCGTCCGTTATGTGGGAAGGTAGGCAATTGGTACAATTCAATCTAACTAGCTGGCGGCTCACCAAACGGCAGGTTTCGTCCGAGTGAAGACTGGAACCTTCAAGCGCCCAGTTGCAAGACGGATGCACTAGTGAGTGACTGTTTGACTACAAAGTGAGCAATATATGATTTCTGTTACCACGGTTACCATAACCGTGATTCCAGACAGAGCAGTCAGGAATGATGCCGAAATGATGTTCCGCTGAATGTCCTGTGTATATGATTTGCATTCACCGGCCGCCTACATTGAAGGATCTCAAGCTGTTTTAAAAACAATGTGAATATTACGGAGCCCCGCAGGGGACATGGATTTTTTTTTATTAATTCGTTCCCATGAAATAACAATTCGTTCCTTCAATTTAACAATTCCACGGTTCCCACGAAATAACAATTGGTTCCCTCGAATTTACAATTCGTTCCCACGAAATAACAAGTTGTTTCCTCGAATTGACGATTCGTTATCACGAATTAACAATTCGTTCCAATTCGATCGTGGGAACGATATGTGGGAACGAATTGTTATATCCAGGGAACGAATTGTTAAATTGAGGGAACGTATCGTTATTTCGTGGGAATGAATTGTTATATCGTGGGAACGAATACATATTTCATGGAAACGAATTAATAAAAAATAAGTATACGTCCCTGCGGGGCTCCGTAGAATAGTGAATGCCAGGGGAAAATCAGAACTGAATATTTACAATAACAGTAGTTTATATTCAGCCCTGAAATCAGAATAATCCTGATCTGATTCCAGGTCCTCGCCTCACTTGGCCCCCTCCCAAAAGCAGTAGCAACAGTACATGTAACTTTAAAGCATCAGTACTAGCCGCCCATATTTTTCATTAAAATGCCATACTTTTTAAGGTTACTCATTTTTGCACAAGGGTTCAGAAAAAAATTTATATAAGGGTAAGTAACTTTAGGACTACAGATTTTGCTGACGATCACAAAGCACATGCGAAGGTCTTTGAGTGCCAATTTGTCTGATTTACAGTGGAACATCTCTAAAGTGGGTCCTCCCAGGGTGTCCGCTTTAGAGAGGTTCCACTGTATTTATTTCATTTTCCGTGAGAGGTTCCACTGTATTTATTTCATCTATCCGAGGCCCAGTGCCATTAACAGGGGTTAATGTGAGAGCACTATACGGTATACGCCATATGCGACATATACATAACGGCAGTGTCTGGCAACCTTACGGCACCGGGCGACTTGTTATTTATGAGAAAATGATGCCCATTTACGAGACCCGATTCATGTCATAAGTACGGTGGCACAGAGGGGACATGGACATATGTTTTACTATTGCGTGCGCACGTGATAGCTATGTCCCCTCTGTGCCACCATGCATAAGTGCCCTTCCTAGCGCGTTACTTTTTAGATATATACTACGTGTATATGATAATCAATAAATAAATAAATAAATAAATAAATAAAAATCAATATCGAAAGTGTACTAGTACATGTAACGGGTTTCTAACAAATCTGAGCCAACTAACGCGTTTATAAAGCAAGCAAATAACGCTTTACTCGTCCAACTCCAACGCGATACATGTAGATATTGATATTTTATTACATTGTATAATACTATATCATACATTGCCAACTCGTTACTTTTAATCAGTAACGCGTTATAATCGATGCATGTTCCACGAATCGCCATATGAACGTGTTTCAATTGTAACAGCCGATTTCAAACGCGTTACGCTTCAGCAGTTTTTCTAGTATTTTTACCAGATTTTTTCCAGTTCTTAGAGATTATCAGATACGAGTTATTCCGGATTTTCTCACCATTTCATTTTTATTTCATGACGTACCTGTTTTTCGAATTGTCATTTTTATGTATAATATTTTAATACTATCTAAGAAATTAAAATACAAAATGTACACTCACCCTAGTATCCGTTTCTGAATGTTTTTGGTTATTCTTGGGCAATTTTGCGATACCGCACACCAAAGAAGTTATACGATGTTTTAGAAGATAAAAAATGTGAACCAATAGATTTATTGGAGTTTGTCACATGACCATTGAAGTGCCAAACGATTGGCTAAAATGTCCGGTATTTTCGCAGATAACGTATTTTGATATGGACTAAATGTTTATCATATAATAATGTTGGCGCCAAAAATGAGTTATGAGGTTTTCGAAGAACAGCGACGGAATGTCCGTTTGTGATGCTCCGATTAAACAATGCACGTTAACCATTTATGATTGCCAAATAACAGTGTTTCACTTTTATCATTTCGTTAAAGGGCTAGAAAGTAACGTTTGTACATACGTTTTATTTAATTCAGCATCCATTAAACATTATTTATCATGATAATAAACAATCATATGACGTTTCAAGTTAATCAGACTTATAATCGAGAAGATAAGTCACGTATAAACATAAACGCATATTCTGATTGATTGCATTATTGATGTTTAACGGCCTATCAACTGCTAAGGTCATTTAATGCCGGGCCAACGGGTTCGATCCCGTATTCAACCTGCTGCATTGGGGAGAAACTCCCAAAATCGGAACGGGATATTTACATTGAAATAAAAATATATTCAGCCCTGCAATTAGAATAACCTGACCTGGTGCCAGGTCCATACCACACCAGTCACTTGGCCCCTTCCCCTAAAAGTAATAGGATTAGGAATAATCGTATTACTCATACAAGGGGTATAACCAGAATAATCCCTCACGTACAAGAATACCAAGCCCAAATACGTACATGAGGGCCAAACCAGTAGCCTATTTCATCAACATTGCAAAGTATACTTTAGTAACAAAGTATACTTTGAGGGAGAAATTTTCAATTTTTTTTTAAATTTATTAATTTTTATTATACTGAATTTATTACATTATCACAGCCATTTAATGGCTGTGATAATGTAATAAATTCAGTATAATAATTCTGCATACTTTTAATCATGAAATATATGCATTTGTTAGTTCTATATGAAATAATGCATTTCAGGAAAAATAAATGATTACTCCCTCAAAGTATACTTTGCTAGTAAAGTATACTTTGCAATGTTGATGAAATAGGCTACAGGCCTCCGTTCGGGATACCGGTATGGATGAATCCCGATCGTTAAATTACCCATCGCATGCTCCCACATGCCACCCACCAAATGCAGATTATGGGCGCGGACGTCATTGAGATTACTATTGCAAGCCACTTTTAATCGGATGCAACAAACAAGAGGCCAAAATGGGCCTGTATCGCTCACCTGAAATTATTATCCCCCATTGTCTGGCGTTTCGTGAGATGACATTTTAAGAATTTGACATTAACAACAACAACAAGTACCGATTCAAAGTACGTATTATTTTATAGTGTCCTTATTACGGAACGGATTTTGATGTAACTTTTCTATGGCGGCCATCTTGGATCGAGCGATGACCTCTATTTTAACAAATTTGAAGAAAATATTTTACTCACGGGCCATAACTTTGAAGTTTGGCTAATTATTGGCCATGCGGTTCACGAGAAGAATATGTTTGAAATATCTATTAAAAGAACCTTTTGACCTTTTGGCAGCCATCTTGGATGAAATAAGAATCTGATTCCGAAAAGAAATGCTCAAAACTAATCGTCTTGTCGATACCTCCCATTTGATGCAAGACATGACCATATTCGGTCAAATGTGAAATTTTACCCCTACTTGACCTCTCCGGCCACACCCATTTTTGACCCCGGGGCCACTGTTTTAACAAATATGAAACAGTGGTAACTATCATTCATTCCTACCAAGTTTCGTCAAAATTCGTCTTGAAGGTTCGTGAGAAGATTTTTTAAACAATTTGACCTACTTTTCTATGGTGGCCATCTTGGATTAGGCGATGACCACCATTACAACACATATCAAAAGGCTTCACCCACGGACCATAACTGTGAAGTTTTGCCAATATTGGCTAATCGGTTCACAGGAAGACGTTTGAAATCTTTATTAAAAGAATGAAGTTTTGACCTTTCGGCGGCCATCTTGGATGACGTAATCATCTAATATTGACCAAAAAAAATGCTCCAGTGTGATCGTCTTGTCTATACCTTCGATACGATATACGACACGACCACATTCGGTCAAATGTGAAATTTTACCCCTAATTGACCCGTCCTGCCCCGTCCATTTTTGAACCAGGGGCCACCATATGAACAAATCTGAAATCCGGGCATTAACTATCGATCATTCATACCAAGTTTCGTCGAAATCGGTCTGGCAGTTCATGAGAAGATATTTTGAGAATTTGACATACTTTTCAACGGTGGCCATCTTGGATTAAGCGATGACCTCCATTTTAACAAATATGAAGAGGCTTGACCCACAGACCATAACTGTGAAGTTCAGCTAATAATGGCCAATTGGTTCACAAGAAGAAGACATTTGAAATCTTCATTAAAAGAACAACCTTTTGGTGGCTATCTTGGACGACGTAATCATCTAATTTCTCCAGAATTATCGTCTTGTCAATACCTTCGATGTGATATATGACATGACCACATTCGGTCAACTGTGGAATTTGACCACAATTTGACTCATCTGGTCCGACCCATTTTTCACCCATGGGCCACCATATGAACAAAAATGAAACGGCGTTAAATGTCGATCATTCACACCAAATTTCGGCGAAATCGGGCCATCTGGGATTAGGCGATGACCTCCATTTTATCAAATATGAAAAGGCTACAACAACAGAGCATAACTGTGAAGTTTGGCAAATATTGGCCAGTTGGTTCACAAGAAGAAGACAGTTGAAATATTCATTAAAGGAACGACCTTTTGGCCATCTTGGATGACGTAATCATCTGGTTTCGGCAAAAAATGCTCCAGTGATCATCTCGTCGATACCTTTTGATATACGACACGACCACACTCGGTCAAATGTGTCAACTGACCCCTACTTGACCCCTTCCATTTTTGAACTAGGGGCCACAATATGAACAAATCTGAAACAGCGTTAACTATCGATCATTCATACCAAGTTTAGTCGAAATCGGCCTGGCAGTTCGCAAGATTGTTTTAAGAATTTGACCTACTTTTCAATGGTGGCCATCTTGGATTAGTAACAACCTTCACTTTAACAAATCTTAAAAGAAGTAACGCATAGACACTCCATGTGAAGTTTGGTCAACATCGGGCAAGCGGTACGGAAGAAGAAGACGTTGAAATAGTGTTGACGGATGGACGACAGACGAAAAGCGGTAACAATAGCTCACTTGAGCCTTCTTTGGGATGGGTCGTGGCCTAGAGGTTACAACACCCGACTTTCAATCCGGAGGTTGTGGGTTCAAACCTCACATAAGGCATCAAAAATACTTTCATAGTATTTCCATCCCACTGGTCTGTCGGATGGGACTTTAAACTGTGGTCCCCGTCTCTATATGACCTTAGCTGTTGGTGGGACGTTAGACCCTTTCACTTTCACTGGAGCCTTCGGCTCAGGTGAGCTAAAATATATATCATGGTACAAAGTAAGAACAAGACATATTAATTTGCTCCATACCTGCATAATTTATTTACTCTGAAAATACCCGTCTCCAGTTGAGAAAAGTTACAGTGGGTTTTTTGTTAAGAATTAAGGCAAAAAATGAAAAACAAAACACAAGTTTCGTCTCCCGCGTAGTGAGAGTTAAACATGATAAAATACATATTAAATCAAATTTGAAATGTGTTTTAACATACATCACGCTTGATAAGTGGAATTAATATTGTCTTAATTTTGCAGTCATAATTAATTATTGGAGGCAAAATATGGCAGCTATCTCATAGCTTGAATGGAGAATAGTGCAGACCCTGATCAGACCGTGTGTATGCATAGCTTGATCCTGGTCTTTCGAGGCTGACAAGCAGACTATTTGGATCGGGCTCTGGAATTACCTCCCTTATCGCATTGTAATATTTTGGCGGTATCGATTTTGAAAATCATCCATATTTTTCGTAAATGACATCTGAACATAAATTTCAGAGCTTGTGCGGAATTTAATTCTGATATTTATGTCAGCTTTCAATGTCAGTTACAGGGTTGTCCAATTAGCCCAAGTGGTAACAAACGCTCTTCTCACCACTGCGGCCCGGGTTCGATCCTCGACCGGGGAAGTATGTGAGACGGCATGGTGGGCGCCAGACCGGACAAGTGGGTTTCCTCCGGGTACTCCGGTTTCTTCCCACATGCAGCATCACCTTTACGCCTCCATCTGTGCCAACAAAAGCATTTGTAGTTTTGTTTGTTTGTTTGTTAGGGTTTAACGGCCTACCAACAGCTAAGGTCATTTAAGGCCGGGTCAATGGGTTTAGTACTAAATCCCATATATTACCTGTACAAATGGGGGGAATATCCCAAAATCAGAACTGAATATTTACAATAAAAAATCTATATATTCAGCCCTGAAATCAGAATAATCCTGATAAGCTGCCAGGTCCTCACCACACCGGAATCACTTGGGCCCCCTCCCAAAAGCAGTATCATCAGTAGTAACCTTACTACTTTTATAATGGGCAATAACCCAATTCAACTCCCAGGTAACAAAAGAGTCAAAGATGAAAACGTACCTGAGGGCCAAACCAGGCAAAATCGTGATTCCTATAAGGAGGAATACCTGCTGTTCATTTACGCCGTAGCTTTCGCCCGACCAACCACCCACTATTTGTTTAAGTGTTCTCGTGCTTGTTTGTAGTCGTTGTAAAATATGAAGTTTTAAATGTCAGTTACAGTAAATATTGCATTTTGTCCAAATCAATATCGGCGGCAATCGGAGATGCGATACGGGAGATAATACCAGAGTTGGGACCATTGCAATAACGAACAATTTCATTTGATTTCATTTAATAGTGTTTAACGGCCTCTCAACAGCTAAGGTCACTTTAGGCCGGGTTAACAGGGTCGAATCCAATAGTTCACATGTCTTGCTGGGGGAAAAATCCCAAAATCAAAACTGAATATGTACAGAAACAATAATAGTCGGCCCTAAAACTAGAATAATCTGATATGGTGCCAGGTCCTCACCACCCCAGAGTCACTTAGCCCCACTCTCTAAAAGTAATATGATTAGTACTAATCTTACTACTTTTATAATATGGGTACAACCAAATTCAACTCTCACGTACCAGGGGGCCGTTTCACTAAACTTTGTTTGTTTGTTTATTGGTGTTTAACAGCCTATCAACAGCTAAGGTCATGTAAGGCCGGGCAAACAGGTTCGATCCCATTTTAACCTGCTGCATTGGGGGGAAAATCCCAAAATCAGAATGGAATATTTACATCGTGCAAAAATATATTCAGCCCTGAAATTAGAGTGAGTGAGTGAATAGGGTTTAACGTCCGCTTTTCTGACATAGAGGTACAAGCCTCAGGGAGTCTACACGCAGACGGGTCAACGGGGTCGAGTCCCGTATCCACCTGTCCAAGGGGGGTAAATCCCAACTTCAGAACTCAATATTTACAATCAAAATATATATTCAGCCTGAAATTAGAATAACCTGATCTGGTGCCAGGTCCATACCACACCAATGTCACTGGGCCCCTTCCCCTAAAATAGGATTACGAATAATCGTAATACTCATAGAAGGGGTATAACCAGATTCAACTGTCACATACAAAATACCAAAGACATATGTGAGGGCCAAACCTGGTCTCCAGACGGAATTCCGGTAAGGATGAACTCCGATCGTTAAATTACCCATCGCATTCTCTCACCCACCACTAAACTTTGTACTACTAAAAACTATGTAAGTGCAAAATTATGAGTCTGTAAATTTCACATTAACAATGTTTTCTTTTAAACAATTATTGGATTTACATTTATTGAGCATAGGCTGCATATGCAGCCTATGCTCAATAATTGTAAATCCATTAATTGAAATTTCCAGATGATCCTAAATTTGCACTTACGAACATTTTAGTCGTACAAAGTTTAGTTTGTTTGTTTGTTTGTTGGGGGGGGGGGGTGGGGTTTAACGGCCTATAAACAGCTACCTCATTTAAGGCCGGGTCAATGGTGAAACGGGCCCCAGAAACCCAAACATGTACCTGAGGTCCAAACCAGGATATGTACTGAACAAAGACTAGGACATCATTATAATCTCCAACACGTACATTGAACCTTAGAATGTGGCGGTAGGTGTAACAAAAATTGTCGTCTGCTTGTGTTATATATTATGTCTTCTTTCTCAATAAAAACATGGTTTGACAGCACTTAAGAATCATTTCCATTGGAAATGATTCTAAAGTGCTGTCAAAGCATGCTTTTGATGAGAAAAAAGGACAATACAAAATAAACAGCAGACGCGAAAAATTAATTCAGCATTGTATTTAAAGGGTTAACCCTTAAGATACTGAATTAATTTTTGCTGTGGGCTGTTTATCTTTGATCATCTCTTTTTCTTGTAAAAGCATGATTTGACAACACATTAGAATCAATGGAAATGATTCTAAAGTGCTGTCGAACCATGTTTTTATTCAGAAAGAAGACACAAATATAAAAACAAGAGACAACTTATTTCGTTTCCCACATTCTAAGGGTTATTAAGTAAGCTTACTTGGAAATAAATCAAATCAACAATACAAAATTAACACATGCACAATTTTAGAACTCCTTTTAGAAATTACAAAATAAAATACAATCATGATAATACACAATATATAACATATTTCTATATTTTGCACAAAAAAAATTTGGCACAAACATATTCATACAGCACGGAAATTGTACATATACATAAGTGGATGTAACTGGAGAAATGCGGCTTATGGTTTTTGTGACCAGTGTAGATCCAGATCAGACTGTGCATCAGTCTGATCAGGATCTGCACATTTTGCCATTCCATCAATGACACACCCTTCATGCTTCTAACAAGCAATATAGATCGTTATCAGGCAACTTTGTGCAATTTGATCTGGATTTACAGGGGTCACCAATCCCATAAGCCCCAATACTCTAGTCACAGCCATTATATGAGACGGGCCGTGTGATTTTGAACCTAAGAACATGTGCGATATTTTTCATGAAATATATTTTCAGAAACTGTGATATTTTCAGTAAATGACGTCAGAAGATGATAAAATTGTCGTAGCAAATGCGGAATAGAATTCCGTCCGCATCTGCTATGAAAATTTCATCAACTTTTGACGTCATTTACGAAAAATATTGTTAATTTTGTAAATATTTTTCAAGAGATATCGCACATGTTCTTAGGTTAAAAAATCACATGGCATGTCTCAAACGTGGATAGGGGTTCTGCATGCAATAACCAGTGGGCAAAAGGCTCGGTGTTGCAGATTTATAACTGCTGTCTGTTACACGTTTTGCTGCCAAAAAACTTTAAATATAAAGTACGACTAAAATGTTCGTAGGTGCAAATTTAGGATCATCTGGAAATTTCAATTGATTTACAATTATTGAGCTCAATAAATGTAAATCCAATAATTGTTTAAAAGAAAACATTGTTAATGTGAAATTTACAGACTCATAATTTTGCACTTACGTAGTTTTTAGTAGTACAAAGTTTAGTGGTGGGTGAGAGAATGCGATATAAATATAACATTAAATATAAAAAAATAGTTAAATATAAGTACTTTTTCATCGATAACAAAAGTCATCCTCCCAAAAAAAAGTCCCTATAGGAATTTAAAGGTACATGCCCACTCAGTAGGCACAAAATGTTCTCTATAGGAATGAAATAAGTGTATAATTGTGTCACTATTCCACCAGTTTTAACAATTACGTGTGCCTGCTATACAGATAATAATTATTTAGTAATGTTTATTTTACTGATAGTGACGCCCAGTGGTATCAGGTTATTTTCATATGCAAATGAGGCACGACATTTTTTAATTATTTATACTATTTAAATGCGTCACCTGAAAAATTAATATTTTCGACAGATTATAAAGTATGATCATTGCACATCAAAAAATAAAAACAGAGAGTAAATAGTAATGCCCGTTAACATTTTAAGAAAACACTGTTATCGCCCCTGATATCAGTGTGAAAATTTACGTCTGATATAAAATGTATATTAACGCCAATATATACGTGGGTAATGGTGAAAGAATGTTTATTTGGCAAGGAAATGTCTCACATGATTCTCTGGTATAAAGAACAGTTTGTGTCTACTGAGTGGGCATGTACCTTTAACACGAGGGCTAAAATAAAAATATTTAACACTAATTTTCGAATTTGTCGACAAATTTTCAAAACTTTTTTCTTAATAGTTACATAATTTCGAAGATACCTAGCCAGATTTAAATATTTTTTAGATTTACCTGCTAATGGAAAAACGTGGAACAGACAAAAGAGTAAGTGAACAAGTGCTTTAGAATCATCTCATCGAGACACTCCCAACTTGCCATGCTCACGGATACCCCCGGCAGCCGCCTGGACGACAAACACAAAAACTTTAACGCAAATCCTATGTTGCTCGGCTAGCTCTGTAATCATTGAATATAAATATTTAGATAAGAACAGGAAATGCCTGACCACCCTGGCGGGTGGATTTCAAGAAGTGATCCTTTTAGCCAATAGTTTCATGTTAGAGAGGAAACCGAGCAACAATATGTAAATTACATTACAAACATGTACAACACATAGCAAACAAACAATATACGACTTATCTAATATCACTCCAACATGTATTATTTATCAATATTTAGAAATGTGATAATTGATTTAATGGAGTTTTATGTCCATTCACAAGCAGTGTCATACTATACAGACGGATGGATAAACAAACAAGGGCATCATTTGCCTTACAACAAGGTGAACACAGTCCTCAGTGACCTTGACCTTGCGCGGTATGACCAGTAGCCTATTTCACCAACATTGCAAAGTATACTTATCTAGCAAAGTATACTTTGAGGGAGAAATTTTCAATTTAAGGATAAATTTATTAATTTTTATTATACTGAATTTATTACATTATCACAGCCATTCTGGCTGTGATAATGTAATAAATTCAGTATAATAATTCTGCATACTTTGAATCATCAAATATATGCCGTGGTTGGTTCTATATGACATAATGCATTTTGGGGAAAATAAATGATTACTCCCTCAAAGTATACTTTGCTAGACAAGTATACTTTGCAATTTTGATGAAATCGGATACTGGGGCATATGCAAAACAAAGCACCATACCTAGACACACATTTTGCTACATATTATCAAAATCGGTGATGCGGTACATAAGTTGTTGAAAACTGAAAGGTGTTACTAATGCACGAAAGTACAGACATACATGGGATAACGTTATATCCCCTCTTGCTATCGGGGAGGGGATAATTATCAAATATCAAATGTAACCCAGGTAGGATCAACCCATTGCAGTCTGAAATGAGTAAAATGCATGTATACGGGAAAATAGATGACAAAATACAAATACCTGTAGTTATTAAAAATAAATATTAAGGTAACAGGAAACAATTTGACCATAGGGAGTGCAATTTCGAGATGTGACATGATGTTAGATGTTTGTTTGTTTAATGGTGTTTAACTGCCTATCAACAGCTAAGGTCATGTAAGGCCAGGGTAGAATAACGCATGTACAGATGACCAACATATGCGTGAATGAAGAAATCTGTATACAGCGGAACCTCTCTAAACCGGACACCCAGACAACACATGTGATCTTATTTTTGATGAGTTTCTTGGTCATAATGTCTGTTCGTGATCACATAGCACACAACTATGGCTCAGAATGATCAAATGCCTGGTTTACAGTGAAACCTCTCTAAGTCGGACACCCTGGGGACCTCCCAGGGTGTCCGGCTTAGAGAGGTTTCACTGCACGCAATGACGGAAAGAATAAACTAAAGCTTTAATAAGAAAGCACAGAATGCACATATATTAGCTGCCATTTATTTCACTGGTAAACAATTTGATTTAACGACGGCACTGGCTCGATGAGCTTGCATGTCTGGACCGACTTTTTAAGTCCCCGTCCGATAGGACTAGGCTAGCACGAAGTTGTCTTGCCCAAGGAGACATCAAATCGGCCACAGGTCGAGGTGGGACTCGAACCCGGATTCTCCAGATCCGCAGTCCGATGCTCTACCAAATGAGCTTACCCGGCCACCTTGTTTCAATGGTGCAAGTAGACATGTCATACATGCAGTGGCCACCTACATGTGTGTGGGATTGATTTTCTGGCATCTGTAGCCTATTTCACCAACATTGCAAAGTATACTTTCCTAGCAAATTTTCAATTTTAGAATAAATTTATTAATTTTTATTATACTGAATTTATTACATTAGCACAGCCATTTTGGCTGTGATAATGTAATAAATTCAGTATAATAATTCTGCATACTTGTAATCATCAAATACCGTAAAGATTCTAATAGACGCCCGGGCCCGGGCGTCTATTAGAATCACCACTGGCTCCGAAGTCCAGGGTGGGCGTTTAATAGAGGCAAGTGTTATTCAGCAAAGGGAAAATGATAAAAAAAATATATCTGAACAAAAACATAACTAAGGGACGTTACTCTCAAACGCCAGACTTGATTGTACTGTCTGTCAGTTTATAAACATTTGGGCCAAGACGTTTCGGCCCACTCTGGTCATTATGGTACAGTCGGTAGAAATGTTAAATTTAATGGTAATGTATATCAAGACAGCGTCAATCATTAATGCTGATCAGATTTACGCCTACGGACGTTTCGTCAGCGTTTCGGATCTGTCGGGTTTGAGATGCTTTGAAAATGGCGTCTCCGTAACCGTGTAAATTCTGATCACCCTGTGTCCGTGCAAATAGCTACTGCTGATGAGGAATTTACTGTGACACCGGAAACAGTCGAATTTCGCTTCCGCTTTTGAAAGTGAAAGTAGCAATTATGTTTTTTCCCCGATTTTAAAGGAAGTTGCTTTCGAAATAATGGAGAAAAAAAATAATCTAATTTGACAATTAGCTCCGATTTTGTTTCAAGTCGGTACTGGGCGTTTATTAGAGGCACTAATTTCGTGAAAATCGGCCAAAAAATGTGTCATTTTCAACGTAAAAAGTGGGGGGTGGGCGTCTATTAGAGCATGGGCGTCTATTAGAATCTTTACGGTACATGCAGTCGTTAGTTCTATATTAAATAATGCATTTCAGGAAAAATAAACGATTACTCCCTCTAGAAAAGTATACTTTTGCAATGTTGGTGAAATAGGCTACTGCTATGATCATACGTGGCTGTGATCAAATGGCCCACTCCTGTTAGCCTGATAACAATCTATACCGCTTGTTACAAGCACGACGGGTGTTTCATTGATGGAATGCCGAACAGTGCAGATCCTGATCAGACTGTGCGGATGCACAGGCTGATCTGGACCTGCACTGGTCGCAAAACCCATGAGCCTGATTTTGTCAGTTACAGCCAAGATTAACAAGATGGTAACAGTGATTGTTTTGCAACACAGGCTGTGACATATCAGTTCAGTGTAAATTCTCATTTACTCAACTTCCACAAACAAATATATTCATTAGAATGACCAATTATCAGGAGTGGGAACAGTACCAAATGACAATTGCCGACTAGACGGTCGCGGCCCGCATGTCGCGCGCGCCGAGGCTTCGATAGCACGTACGCCAATGTGCCGACTATATCGCGCTGTCAGCAAGCAGGCACGACAAAAATCATTTTAAATCTAACTTTGTTGCATATGTCCGTATTCCGTAATAGATTTTAGGATAAAGTGTTCAATTAAACAATGTTTAAACCAGTAGTCATATATAAATTCAAAACTTCTGATGCAACGCAACACATGTATGCAATTGATGAATAAAATTAATACATAAATGTAGCATATCATTACAAATTTATCAATACAGGCCGAGCACTACTTCACCTATGTCAAACTGGATTTCAGAACTGCTGGGGCCCGTTTCACTAAACTGCGTACTACTAAAATGTTCATAAGTGCCAATTTGGGATCGTCTGGAAATTTCAATTGATGGATTTACATTTATTGAGCATAGGCTGCACATGCAATAATTAGTTACAAAAAAATATTGTTAATGTGAAATTTAAAGACTATCCTAATTTTACACTTACGAACATTTTAGTCGTACAAAGTTTAGTGAAACGGCCCCGTGGACTTCAGCAAATTCCGAGATAGCTGTGTGTAGCAACACGAATTCCTGACTGTAATAATGAATAAGATACCAACACTACCAATAACTCCATAGGAGCTGCCATACTGATGAATGAAGAACTGGGGTCAAGATCTGACAACACAGCAGCTACGAAACATCGTCATTGAAAAACAATAATAAAAATATTACATTTTTTATATATAAATCAAAATGGTAATCCTGAAAATATAATTTAATTCTACATACGAAAACCAGTATTCCAAATACAACTCGTTTTAACCCTTCCAACACTACAGACCTCTATAATAGTGATTGCAGACAGTGTAGATCCAGATGAGCCGGCTCGTAACGAGCCGTCTCATCAGGATCTGCACTTTTTGCAAGTAATTTTCATATTTTTAAAGAAAAAAACAACCCCTTTTTATAAATAGACTCGTCTGAAGTTCATTTTGTGATGATTGGGTTGGTCCTTAAATTAACATGTCGCAGTTCATTACAGTTATTTAGAGTTGAAAGGATTAAGCCATGTTTTGCCAGATCTTAGAAAAATGTACGAGTTCAGCTAAACAGGACACTGATACAGTAGTTTGTGAGTTTTGTAAGATCGGTTTCACCCTCGTGGTTCGACAATACTTGACGCAGCTTATCCTCCTGATGCTCCTCTGGGAATATTGTCTTCAGTTCACGATACAGACCGTCCGTCGCATCGTCTGAACGCACCCGCAACTTGTGACCGTGACCTTGACCTTCAGTTTGCTGTGGTTTGGGGTAATCCTTTCTGAACTGTGCCTGATTTCTCCCCGATTGTGTATTGTGCACTTGCCTGCTACCACCATCCGCTACATTCTGTGACAATGCGCCATGTGCCGGAGCATTCTGGTGACGTGCAGGACCAGTATTACTGTAACCTTGTCTAGGATTATCTGTGGCTATCAAATCTTGACCCTGCCACTGATTGTACGCTGGAGTCTGACCTTGACCCCTGCCGTAGTTGAACTGTGACCCCTGGTTTCCAGAGAATGTTTGAAGCGGGTATTCAAGGGCGTGTGGTCTGAAAATAATTCCAATTATTATTACTTTGATACGATTTATTTGATTTATTCGTGTTTAACGGCCTATCAACAGCTAAGGTCATTTAAGGCCGGGCTTACAGGTTTGCTCCCACATTTAACCTGCTGCATGTGGGGAAAAATCCCAAAATCAGAACAGAATATTAGCCCCGACATTTTAAAATAACCGCACTTGTAGCCTATTTCACCAACAATGCAAAGTATACTTATCTAGCAAATATACTTATCTAGCAAAGTATACTTATCTAGCAAAAGTATACTTATCTAGCAAAGTATACTTATCTAGCAAAGTATACTTATCTAGCAAAGTATACTTATCTAGCAAATTCTAGCAAAGTATACTTATCTAGCAAATATACTTAGAGGGTGAAATTTTCAATTTAAGGATAATTTTATTAATTTTTATTATACTGAATTTCTTACATTATCACAGCCATTTTGGCTGTGATAATGTAATAAATTCAGTATAATAATTCTGCATACTTTTAATCATCAGATATGCAGTCGTTAGTTTTATATGAAATAATGAGCCGTCTCATCAGGATCTGCACTTTTTGCAAATAATTTTCATATTTTTAAAGAAAAAACAACCCCTTTTTATAAATAGACTCGTCTGAAGTTCATTTTGTGATGATTGGGTTGGTCCTTAAATTAACATGTCGCAGTTCATTCCAGTTATTTAGAGTTGAAAGGATTAAGCCATGTTTTGCCAGATCTTAGAAAAATGTACGAGTTCAGCTAAACAGGATACTGATACAGTAGTTTGTGAGTTTTGTAAGATCGGTTTCACCCTCGTGGTTCGACAATACTTGACGCAGCTTATCCTCCTGATGCTCCTCTGGGAATATTGTCTTCAGTTCACGATACAGACCGTCCGTCGCATCGTCTGAACGCACCCGCAACTTGTGACCGTGACCTTGACCTTCAGTTTGCTGTGGTTTGGGGTAATCCTTTCTGAATTGCGCCTGATTTCTCCCCGATTGTGTATTGTGCACTTGCCTGCTACCACCATCCGCTACATTCTGTGACAATGCGCCATGTGCCGGAGCATTCTGGTGACGTGCAGGACCAGTATTACTGTAACCTTGTCTAGGATTATCTGTGGCTATCAAATCTTGACCCTGCCACTGATTGTACGCTGGAGTCTGACCTTGACCCCTGCCGTAGTTGAACTGTGACCCCTGGTTTCCAGAGTATGTTTGAAGCGGGTATTCAAGGGCGTGTGGTCTGAAAATAATTCCAATTATTATTACTTTGATACGATTTATTTGATTTATTCGTGTTTAACGGCCTATCAACAGCTAAGGTCATTTAAGGCCGGGCTTACAGGTTTGCTCCCACATTTAACCTGCTGCATGTGGGGAAAAATCCCAAAATCAGAACAGAATATTAGCCCCGACATTAAAATAACCGCACTTGTAGCCTATTTCACCAACAATGCAAAGTATACTTATCTAGCAAATATACTTATCTAGCAAAGTATACTTATCTAGCAAAGTATACTTATCTAGCAAAGTATACTTATCTAGCAAATATACTTAGAGGGTGAAATTTTCAATTTAAGGATAATTTTATTAATTTTTATTATACTGAATTTCTTACATTATCACAGCCATTTTGGCTGTGATAATGTAATAAATTCAGTATAATAATTCTGCATACTTTTAATCATCAGATATGCAGTCGTTAGTTTTATATGAAATAATGCATTTTGGGGAAAATAAATGATTACTCCCTCAAAGTATACTTTGCTAGATAAGTATACTTTGCAATTTTGATGAAATCGGCTACTGGTGCCAGCCAGGTCCATACCACACCAAAGTTACTTGACCCCTTCCCATTCCGCTAGAATTAGGAATAATAGTATTACTCTTATAAGAGGTATAACCAGATTCAACCATCAACCTTCAAATACAAGAATGCCAAAGACCAAGGTGCATGATCGCGTGGTTACAACAACAACAACGTCGCCCACTCCAAAGTAAGTATTATTTTATATTTTCCTTAATATGCAACGGATTTTGATGAAATATGGCGCAGCAAACGCGTCTTCATGGGCTGCATTTGGTGGTCTAGGGAGATTGGCACACACTTATGTCGTTTTTGATAAGAATCGATTTCCACCAAATGCAGCTTAACAGGACACGTATTACATCAAAATCCGTTACGTAATACGGACACTATAAAAGAATACGTACTTTGAATCGGTACTTGTTGTTGTTGTTAGTATCACTTGATCATACACCTTGAAGACGTACCTGTGGGTCAAACGAGGTCTCTGGTCGGGATGCCAGTAAGGATGAATCCTGGGCCCAGTTGCTCAAAACCTCTGTTAGCTTAACAGACTGTTAAATCCTTAGCAATGCTAAGGATTTAACAGTCTGTTAAGCTAACAGAAGCTTTGAGCAACCGGGCCCAGATCATTAAATTACCCATTGGATGCTCCCAACGAACCAGCGCAGTACGTTGATATGAAAGGATTGATCTTTGCAGATAGAAAATAGGTAGATCAAACTATTCCAAATGTAGAAAGAAGTTTCCGTAATAAACGCTGGTGTAATTACTTTAAAAAAATGATTTAGTATAGGAATGAATGGCCTTTTTGTGGAAAAGTCGCGGGAATACTGGACGAGGCCTTCCGGGCACCTAGTGTGCTCCCCGCTTTCTGCAAGGTCGTAGCATATCACGAACAGTGATATTTTTCAATACGTCAGCAGGTTGTTGTCGTCATCGATAGATAACCGCCTCACACCAAATTAATTTAATGAAATGTAACTCCGCCGAAGAATATTCCCATTTCAAATAGAGATTAACGGGACTTTTCTAAGACATCTATACATTTATTCAACTGTAATGATTATTTTAACAATTGCATTTGAGCACTTTATTAAATTCTTCTGTATTTTGGGCGGGTGGGGTAATATTTTTGGGAATTTGTTGAAGGGCCACCACACTGAAGTCACGTTTGTCAGTCGTTTGTACAGGTCACTATGGCAGTTTGTTTGTTTGTTTGTTTATTAGTGCTTAATGGCCTATCAACAGCTAAGGTCATGTAAGGCTGGGCAAACGGGTTCGATCCCATTTTAACCTGCTGCATTGAGGGGGGGGGTTGGGGAGGGAATCCCAAAATCAGAACGGAATTTTTTTAAATATATTCAGCCCCTGAAATTAGAATAACCTGACCTGGTGCCAGGTCCATACCACACCAAGTCACTTGGCCCCTTCCCCTAAAATAGGTTTACAAATATCGTAATACTCACATAAGGGGTATAACCAGATTCAACTGTCACATACAAAATGCCAAAGAAGTATGTGAGGGCCAAACCAGGTCTCCAGTCGGGATTCCGGTAAGGATGAACCCCGATCGTTAAATTACCCATCGCGTGCTCCCACCTGCCACCCACAAATATATATATGGCAGGCAGAATGGATAACCGAAAATGTACCGAAATTAATTTGGAAATAATTGCAAGCCATTGTTTACAAAAGCGCGTAGGGTTACATAAATCTGTCAAGTTGTAAAACACAGACTGGTAAAACGGAGATTTTATATGCTGTGATTTTTCATATTTTATAGGCTCTGATTTCAATTGACCAATCAGATGCTTTCTATTTTCGGTGCATTAGAATGGCCTTTTTGTGGAATTTATCGGGGTATAAACTTGGAAAAGTCGCGGGAATACTGGACGAAGCGATAAAAAATTACAATTTTCGAAAAAAAAAGATTTTTTTTTTTTTTTTTTCGAAAATTGTAATTTTTTAAGGCCTCGTCCAGTATTCCCGCGACTTTTCCAAGTTTATATCCCCGATAAATTCCACAAAAAGGCCATTCATTCCTTATAATTCCAGCATTTGAAATAAATTCATCAAGAAAATGTGTTTATTTTCACAGACGGCAGCCATTTGTTTACATTGACAGCACTGACAGCGCACCTGTAGAAAGTAGTTCGGCGTGGGAGTTTACTGGGATATAAATTTTGGACAGAGACTTGCTACAGGCCAATCAAATGTTAGGGAATTGAGTAAATATTTTTGTGCTGGAATTATTAATCATCGATTGAACAAACATGTTTATAATACTGAAAAATAACTAGCATTGCAAACGCTAGTTATTTTTCAGCAATATAAACATGTTTTTTTACCAATTCACATTTTTTTTAAAAATAACCCGACCTGATGCCAGTTCCTCACAACACCAGAATCACTTCGCCCCACTCCCTAACAGTCATAAGATTACTACTAATCTTACAATTTTTATAAAGGGTAGAACCGGATTCAACTCTCAGATTACAAGACAGCCATAAATAAAATGTACCTGAGGGCCAAACTAGGGATATCGGGATTCCAGTAAGGCTGAAAACTTGTTAAATTTACTCTTCACATGCTCCCAACCAGCCACCCACAGATCTAGGATAGCCTGACCACAGGTGGAAGACTCAGACCTGTGACACAAAAAAAATGCCCATTAAAAAAATATAAATAGAACATAGTGCTGTACGAGACCGTGTGGGTGGAGTAAAGGATTTTTTTAATGGCCATTTTTTTGTGTCACAGGTCCGAGTCTTCAACCTGTGAGCCTAACCAGCCAAACTAGTGGATTATCAGGTGGACTACCAGACAAGGTATTAAGACATTGCAGGTCATCTGTAGTAGGTGTATATCCTGATCATCATGTGTGCATACACATTCACTGCATCTAACTGTGACTGTGACTGCAGAAATGGGGCTTATGGCATTTGTGAATATTCAATCAAAATTCTGAAGCCCGATATCTATAAGTTAGCAGCATTACAAGTGCTTCTTTAACTGAACAGAGCAGACCCTGATCAGACTGTGCAGATGCTCAAACTGATCTTGGGCTACGCTGGTCGCATAACATCATCAGATAGACCAGTGGGATGGAAATACTATGAACGTACAATGTAATAATTCCAGCACAAAAATATGTACACAATTCCCTAACATTTCATTGGCCCGTAGCAAGTCTCTGTCCAAAATTTATATCCCAGTAAACTCCCATGCCGAACTACTTTCCGTAACCGTGAGGCGCAGTTAAAATAATTCTTAAGAAAACGGAAAATAAACACATTTTCTTGATGAATTTATTTCAAATGCTGGAATTATAAGGAATGAATGGCCTTCCGGCCTTCGTCCAGTATTCCCGCGACTTTTCCAAGTTTATACCCCGATAAATTCCACAAAAAGGCCATTCATTCCTATATTGTTCATCCCTAGGGAGGGGATTGAACCCACAACCTCTGGTATTGAAGTCCAGTAGCGGATTTCATCAAAATTGCAAAGTATACTTATCTAGCAAAGTATACTTTGAGGGAGTAATCATTTATTTTTCCCGAAATGTATTATTTCATACAGAACTAACGACTGCATATATTTGAGGATTAAAAGTATGCAGAATTATTATACTGAATTTATTACATTATCACAGCCATTTTATATACTGAAAGGGCTGTGATAATGTAATAAATTCAGAATAATAACAAGAAATGAGGCAAAGCCACGATGGCCGGGTTTTTTCAAGGCATAGATACTTGAGTAACAGATAATACAATGGCACAAACATGACAAAATACTAATACTGTTTTCTGCATCGGATGATTTAATTTGCACGTTGTGTTTGGGCAACTTCCTGAAGGAAAAAAAATAGACGCCAAAATCTAACCCTGTAGTTATGAAGCAGTCAAGTATGGTGGTTCCAGGTTGTACAGAAACAGAGAAATGGACTTAAACACGAAAACTTACCACTGTAAAGAGGAAAACTTTGAAAAAGTCGTTCAAGCGGAAAAAATAGATGAAGGTAAAAAAAAAAAGGTCACATGTTGGATAGTGGTATGTGCACAGGTGGAAGACTCGGACACTTTTTTCTAATTTTATTGACTTTCTTTCATGATTCGCGTACTATCAGATTATGTCTTCCGGAAACCCTGAAAAGGGAAAGTCCTCGCGTCTATTTTTAGGTTTAACCAATCAGAGATGTTCTTACATAGACGCTTCGGTGGTTGTATTATGGAAGATAGTGCATTGACCCAGTTCCAGATAATGAACGAAATTATAGAAAAAAGTGTTTTTTAGATCGGCGAACGATCACAATTGGACGAACTTTGTATGGTTGGAGTCTCTAATGTATATGATCATGGTGCACGACTTTAGTTTGAGCTGGCGATCAGCTATTGGCCAAATATGACCGATAATCCAGCCGGACGGCCTCCGATTCTGTGTGAGATTCTTTCGTACACGCAACTTTCGCTTTGGATGGGGTAATCAAAACGCGAATAACTCAATAAATACTTGAAACAGCGATTTGAAGTGAGTATATTCACACACCTAATACCTTTATCGATTGCCAGAGACATATTTCATACATTCAATCGATGTTTATTGTGTTTGTGCGAGCCGGAAAAAAGAGGGCTCTTTCTATAATAGCGCTATTTATACTCACCTTGAATTAACGTATAGTACTGTACGAGACCAAGTGGGTGGGGTAATGGGATTTTTTTTAATAGGCATTTTTTTGGTGTCATAGGTCCGAGTCTTCCACCTGTGGTCCTAGGTTGTACAGTAACAGAGAAATAAACATTTCACAGAAAACTTAACATTGATTGTGGACGCCGCCCGCCGCCCACCCACCCGCCTGGCTTTCGCCAATCCAATAGCCAGGACTTAAAAAAAAAAAAAAAAAACGGCTAAAAAATTGAATTGAATTGAATTGAAAATTTCTCCCTCAAAGTATACTTTGCTAGATAAGTATACTTTGCAATGGTGGTGAAATAGGCTACCGAGCTCCAACCTCTAGGCCAGAACCCATCACGCCATAGGTTCAAAATCACATGGCTTATCTCAAATGGGGCTTATGAGATCAGTGTAGTTCATGATCAAATAGCAAACACCTGTAGCCGGATAATGATCTGTTGCTAGTTATAAGCATAACAGGTGTATGTTTGTTTGTTTATTGGTGTTTAACGGCCTATCAACAGCTAAGGTTATGTATGGCCGGCAAACGGGTTCGAGAAAAAATATATTCAGCCCTGAAATTAGAATAAGCTGACCTGGTACCAGGTCCATATCACACCAAATTCACGTGTAGGATTATGAGTAATCGTAAAACTCACATAAAGGGTATAACCAGATTCAACTGTCATATACAAAATGCCAAAGACGTATGTGAGGGCCAAACCAGGTCACCTGTCAGAATTCCAGTAAGGATGAACCATAACATGTGTAACATTGACTGAATGACAAGCACTGCAGATCCTGATCAGACTGCGCAGACGTGCAGGCTGATCTAGATCAACACTGGTCGTAAAACCCATAAGCCCCATTTCTCCATTCACAGTGACGGTCAAACCTTGCGAAACCAGATGATGGCTGCTTTGGGTGCTTCCTGAGAAAATCGTCCAAACAGGGGCCGTCTCGCCCTAAAGGGTCGCTAGGAGGCATAAACCGGTCCTGCACAAAGGAGTACATCAGCAATCTGAAAAATGTGGTCGAGACTGGAGAAATATAGTATTTGTGACCAGTACAGTTCCTGGGGCCAGTTTCACTAAACTTCGTACAACTTAAGTGTTCGTAAGTGCAAATTTACAATCGTCTGGAAATTTCAATTGATGGACAGCCTCCAGATAAGCTGCATATTTGCTTAAATACCCAATTAAAATTGCCAAAAAACCCAATTGAAATCAGAAGTAGCGAGTATCAAAAAGCAATTCAAAATGTATGGTACATTTATCATGCTGCAGAAAACAATAAACAGACCACAAATTTAGCATGTTTTTCTTATTTTTCATGAAAACACATCTTGGTATTACATTAGCATTGTTTCAAGGAGACATACCTCACCACAATGCTAATGAAATGCCAAAGACATGTTTTTATTTCGAAATTTATGTGTAAACAGTAGTGTGATTTCATTTTACCCAATTAAAATGTTGAAATACCCAATTGCTTCAGAAATTATGGACTGACAATACTCAATTACTAATTCCTTATCTGGAGCCCTGGATGGATAATTGTTTACAATAAAACATTGTTAATGTGAAACTTACAGACTATCATAAGTTTGCACTTACAAACATTTTAGTTGTACAAAGTTTAGTGAAACAGCCACCTGATCAAACAACACACTCATGTAGCCTGATAACGATCTATATTGCTGGTTAGAAGCATGACTGGTGTTTCATTGATGGTGAATGTGAAAGGGTTTAACGTCCCAGCAACAGCTAAGGTCATACAGAGACGGGACCACAGTTTAAAGTCTCATGCGACAGACCAGTGGGATGGAAAACACTATGAAAGTATTGTTGATGCCCATAGGCGAGGTTTGAACCCACAACCTCCGGGTGTTCTAACACCTAGGTCACAACCCATCCCTTTCATTGATGCAATGGCGAATAGTGCAGACCGCCATCAGACTGTGCATTAACTATGATGTTAAAAATACCTCCAAAACATTCAACAACACAATTTTTATGTATTTCTGGAACAATGAGGGTACATACCTCACCACAATGAGGGTACATACCTCGCCACAATGAGGTACATACCTCACCACAATGAGGTACATACCTCGCCACAATGATGGTACATACCTCACCACAATGAGGATACATACCTCACCACAATGATATACATACCTCGCCACAATGATGGTACATACCTCGCCACAATGAGGTACATACCTCACCACAATGATGGTAACAATGATGGTACATACCTCACCACAATGAGGGTACATACCTCGCCACAATGAGGGTACATACCTCACCACAATGAGGGTACATACCTCACCACAATGAGGTACATACCTCGCCACAATGATGGTACATACCTCGCCACAATGAGGTACATACCTCACCACAATGATGGTAACAATGATGGTACATACCTCACCACAATGAGGGTACATACCTCGCCACAATGAGAGTACATACCTCGCCACAATGAGGGTACATACCTCACCACAATGAGGTACATACCTCACCACAATGATGGTACATACCTCACCACAATGAGGTACATACCTCACCACAATGAGGATACATACCTCGCCACAATGAGAGTACATACCTCGCCACAATGATGGTATATACCTCACCACAATGAGGATACATATTGTGGTGTGGTATGTACCTCATTGTGGTGAGGTATGTACCCTCATTGTGGTGAGGTTACATACCTCACCACAATGAGGTACATACCTCACCACAATGAGAGTACATACCTCACCACAATGATGGTACATACCTCACCAAAAATGTGTTACATACCTCACCACAATGATGGTACATACCTCACCACAATGAGGTACATACCTCACCACAATGAGGACACATACCTCGACACAATGAGAGTACATACCTCGCCACAATGATGGTATATACCTCACCACAATGAGGATACATATTGTGGTGAGGTATGTACCTCATTGTGGTGAGGTATGTACCCTCATTGTGGCGAGGTACATACCTCACCACAATGAGGTACATACCTCACCACAATGAGAGTACATACCTCACCACAATGATGGTACATACCTCACCAAAATGTGTTACATACCTCACCACAATGATGGTACATACCTCACCACAATGAGGTACATACCTCACCACAATGAGGATACATACCTCGACACAATGAGAGTACATACCTCGCCACAATGATGGTATATACCTCACCACAATGAGGATACATATTGTGGTGAGGTATGTACCTCATTGTGGTGAGGTATGTACCCTCATTGTGGCGAGGTACATACCTCACCACAATGAGGTACATACCTCACCACAATGAGAGTACATACCTCACCACAATGAGGGTACATACCTCACCACAATGAGGTACATACCTCACCACAATGATGGTACATACCTCACCACAATGAGGTACATACCTCGCCACAATGAGGTACATACCTCGCCACAATGATGGTACATACCTCATCACAATGAGGATACATACCTGACCACAATGAGGATACATACCTCACCACAATGATGGTACATACCTCACCACAATGATGATACATACCTCACCACAATGGTACATACCTCACCACAATGTGTACCTCGCCACAATGATGGTACATACCTCACCACAATGTGTACCTCGCCACAATGATGGTACATACCTCACCACAATGAGGATACAGTGTAACCTCCGAAAACCAGACCCTCTGAAAACCGGAATACTCTCTAAACCGGACGATTTTCTAAATCCCGATTTGATCCCTTCTTTATTTAATATACGAAAATACCCCTAATACCGGACCTTCTGCATTCCGGATACCGGACAATTTTTTTTAGCTTTTTTGTCCGTTTTCTACAGAAATCAACCTCTCCAAACCGGACCGTCCGGACCGGTGACATTCAACAATTTGAATCTCAAATTATTATTTTTTACACCCGTAGTGCAAATTCAACTATTCCCAAAAACTGGCGTTGAGATGTCGCAAACAATGGCATGCCTTATTATGTAAACACTCGCCTGTGAAGGACCACTCCTTAAAAAAAAGTTTCATTGAGGTTTCGGCTAATTTCATTGTTAAATTGTCAAATAAATAAATAAATAATTAACCCATACAATAATTACGTGAAGTACGAATATAGCATGCGTAAATCGGTAAATCTTCCCCACTGAAATAATTATGCTGTGCATCTCGTGTCAGAAATGCATTATCCAATTAAAACGCTCGATCGATAAAATTCGGAAAGTTGACGCCCGCCTACTAAACACGGAAAAACACGGCTGTAAGCTAATGAAAATCGTTGTTACTACTGGCGTTTGGAAAGACGTAAACAAAGATGATGATCGAGTTTTTATTTTCTTTGAAGTGCACGGTTCCGATTGATGACAACTCACTTTGTTTGAGGTAATTATGGGCTTAAATGATGGGACGGGGGGGGGGGGGGGCGGGGGGGGGGGGGGGGGGGGGGGGGTGGGGGGGGGGGGGGGGTAATGATCTTCATTAATTTACTGACTAATTGGGGTTAAATCTGATGCGTTAATACGCTGTTTGTTAACCCCGATTGACGATGAAATTTGTGGTAATAAATCCTTCAAACCTCTGAAAACCGGACACCTCTCTAAACCGGACTTTTTGGCTGATCCGGAGCCTGTCCGGTTTAGAGAGGTTACACTGTAATATACCTCGCCACAATGAGGTACACACCTCACCACAATGAGGTACATACCTCACCACAATGAGGGCACATACCTCACCACAATGAGGGTACATACCTCACCACAATAAGGGTACATACCTCGCCACAATGAGGGTACATACCTCACCACAATGAGGTACATACCTCACCACAATGAGGTACATACCTCACCACAATGAGGTACATACCTCGCCACAATGAGGGAACATACCTCGCCAAAATGAGGGTACATACCTCTGCACAATGAGGGAACATACCTCGCCACAATGAGGGTACATACCTCTGCTCAATGAGGGAACATACCTCGCCACAATGAGGATACATACCTCTGCACAATGAGGGAACATACCTCGCCACAATGAGGGTACATACCTCTGCACAATGAGGGAACATACCTCGCCACAATGAGGATACATACCTCTGCACAATGAGGGAACATACCTCGCCACAATGAGGATACATACCTCTGCACAATGAGGGAACATACCTCGCCACAATGAGGGTACATACAGTGCAGTCTCCGTTTTTGTTCCACCGTAGATAACACTTGCAAACTCAACGCAAACGCAACGCGAACGCAACGCGAACGCAACGCGAACGCAACGCGAACGCAACGGTTTGCTGTAGCATTGTATACGTTGTTTAAACGTATAATACGGTTCGTACACGTGTAATACACATTGTCAAACCGTTTAGTTTAAAAGCGTTGTATACGTTGTTTAAACGTATAATACGGTTCGTACACGTGTAATACACATTGTCAAACCGTTTAGTTTTAAAGCGTGTAATACGTTTAGCTTCAAGGCGTATAACACGCTTTGGCGTATACGTATGTAGCGAGGTGAAAGAGTTGAAACGTGTACAATGGTTACACGATTTAACGTGAATACCTGTTCGGCCCCGATCGCTTCGAGGCGTCCTTGTTTCGTCCCTTTTAAAATATCGCGAATACATACCCTCAGATAGAGTTGAAAGTACATCGGCGGTGTGATTTAGCACTTCGATTGATCCCTAATCCCTGATGCCTAATGAGTCACGCTTTTAACACGACAGATGTACCTTGTCGTTTATCAAAATGTTTGCGAATTGTAGATCACGAGCCGGCTCATCAGGATCTGTTGCATTCCTACGTACATGTACATTTGATATACACAAAAATGACCCATATACAGCGTAAATGTAACAGTTCCTAACTTAATATGGAATAGCCCGGGCCGATAGTCCGTGTCGGTTACTTGGGGTTAAATATTACGAACACAGATAAACACGGTGCATTTTATTTTAACATCATCAGAAATGGCGAGTCTAGGAACTCTCGTATCTTTACGCTGAAGCCAGTCTATTTCAGTCACTAATCCGCTATATACCTGTCCCACGCGTGTTAAGAAAAATCGATATTTGGCAAAACTGAATACACAGCGAGCTGCACACTGGTTTAACACGGATATGGCCCGCGGATATGTGTCATAAATTACTTGGTGGTCAAAACCGGTAAATTTACAAGGTTTATAGCGAAATAGCAGCCGACTGGCAATTTTTCTCGGACCGATTTTTAAGACTAGTTTTCAAATCTCAATCGGTCTGAGAGTTCAAAAATCGGTCCAGAACCGGAAAACTGAAAATTTTAGAAGCCCTGCAGTCTAGAAGTATATATACACACACGAAGAACGATCTGAGAATGCGCATTCTACGCGATACACGGTTGGCATACCAAAACGTGTAATGCATTAAAACCCGTGGAAACGTGTTATACGTATAACACAGTTTCATACGGTGCTGTGTACATGTAGAAGCGTGTAACCATTCGTCAAAGAAAGCGTTAAATCGTTTAAACGGTTTACCTTAGCGTTGTATACGTTTACAACCGTTGTATACGTTTACAACCGTTGTACACGGATTACACGCTTTTGAAACTCAATGCGTTGATCACGGTTTGTTCGACTTTCGCGCATGCGCAAGAGTGGGGAAACGCAATGCATGGCCGAAAACCTATTACACGTAGACGACACACGGTTTGAAACGCAACTAACGGAAACTCCACGGATACGCAACGCACAACACTTTGTACACGTATAAACCCGGAACATTTTGACAGAAACGACTGTACCTCTGCACAATGAGGGAACATACCTCGCCACAATGAGGGTACATACCTCTGCACAATGAGGGAACATACCTCACCACAATGAGGATACATACCTCTGCACAATGAGGGAAAATACCTCGCCACAATGAGGGTACATACCTCTGCACAATGAGGGAACATACCTCGCCACAATGAGGGTACATACCTCTGCTCAATGAGGGAACATACCTCGCCACAATGAGGATACATACCTCTGCTCAATGAGGGAACATACCTCGCCACAATGAGGGTACATACCTCACCACAATGAGGGTACATACCTCACCACAATGAGGGTACATACCTCACCACAATGAGGGTACATACCTTACAACAATGAAGGTACATACCTCGCCACAATGAGGGAACATACCTCACCACAATGAGGGTACATACCTCACCACAATGAGGGTACATACCTTACAACAATGAAGGTACATACCTCACCACAATGAGGGAACATACCTCGCCACAATGAGGGTACATACCTCTGCTCAATGAGGGAACATACCTCGCCACAATGAGGGTACATACCTCACCACAATGAGGGTACATACCTTACAACAATGAAGGTACATACCTCGCCACAATGAGGTACATACCTCACCACAATGAGGATACATACCTTACAACAATGAGGTACATACCTCACCACAATGAGGTACATACCTTACAACAATGAAGGTACATACCTCGCCACAATGAGGTACATACCTCACCACAATGAGGATACATACCTTACAACAATGAGGTACATACCTCACCACAATGAGGTACAAACCTCACCACAATGAGGGTACATACCTTACAACAATGAGGTACATACCTCACCACAATGAGGTACATACCTCACCACAATGAGGATACATACCTCACCACAATGAGGCACATACCTCGCCACAATAAGGGTACATACCTCACCACAATGAGGGTACATACCTCACCACAATGAGGGTACATACCTCATCACAACAATGAGGGTACATACCTCACCACAATGAGGGTACATACCTCTCCGCAACAATGAGGGTACATACCTCACCACAATGAGGGTACATATCTCACCACAACAATGAGGGAACTCGCCAAAATGAGGGTACATACCTCTGCACAATGAGGGAACATACCTCGCCAAAATGAGGATACATACCTGTGCTCAATGATGGAACATACCTCGCCACAATGAGGATACATACCTCTGCTCAATGAGGGAACATACCTCGCCACAATGAGGGTACATACCTCGCCACAATGAGGTACATACCTCACCACAATGAGGGTACATACCTCACCATAATAAGGTTATATACCTCGCCACAATGAGGATACATACCTCTGCTCAATGAGGGTACGCCAGCTCGCCTTCTCCTGCATGAGATCTCGGTACTGATCGTTGGACACAACGATGCCATCTTCTGCCTCCGCCAACTCCAGCACATATCTGATACACAGGCACAGCCAGTAATATACATACCAGTCTAGTGTGTTTTGATATCAAGTTTATCTGGCAAGGCTAGGAAACATGTATGAATTCCGAGGCTTGCCGAGGAATTCCTACCGTTTCCAAGCCGAGCCCGATAGAACTTGTTACCTAATAAACAGGCACAGATAGTAATTATAACGTTTGACAATGTCCAGCCGTGGGTAAACATTTGCTGTGGAACAAGGGAACTGTTTGAACCCAAACAGAATTAAATTCTGCCATCTGCTGTTTATTTATATTTCTCAACAAAAACATGGTTGGGCAGCACTTCAGAATTATTTCCAAAACATGAGAGAAAGGACAATATATACAGGGTTTAAGCTAGCCCTACAAAATAGGGAGAATTTTTCACTATAAATTTGAGAAAATATACCAGACATAGTCAGACAATTTAACCTAGGGAGAGAATTTCGCCCACTTCGCCCTGTAAAATTATGTAAAACGTGGATATGCCCCCTTGGCATACTTGACTGTAAAAATGGCTAAGTGTTTCAGCAACCTTGTGACGGTAAAAACAAGGTCAAATTAATGGTGGCGCGAGTGTATGACAAATGATCAGGTGATTCAAATGTCAAAGTATCGAAGCAATCCTTCGCTTACATGTTGGAGAAACTCTTACAAGCTTTCGAACTAACAAATGGCTAAGTGTTTCAACAACATTTTGAAGGTGACAAAGGTCAAGGCCGTGTTAATGGTGGCGCGAGTGTGTGACAAATGTTCAGGTGTTCAAGTATCGAAGCAATCGTTTGTGTAATATTGAAGATATAACATGTTGGAGAAACTCTTACAAACATTTTGACGCAAGCAAAATACTAAGTGTTTCAGCGACATTTCGAAGGTGACCACGGTCAAGGTCGTGTTACTGGTGTCGCGAGTGTGTGACAAATGTTCAGGTGATTCAAGTGTCCAAGTATCGAAGCAATCCTTCTTGTAATAACTAGATTGGTCAGTAAGCGAGGCTTACAGAATACCCCCCGCGTGGGCCCAGGTACCCCTAAAATATGTAAAAATGTCCAAGTGTGTGGGCTTGTGACCTTGACTCTGGGATTAGCGCGAGCGGCATGAACATGAATTTGTCACAGGGTGGTAGAGGTCCATTGGAGCAATGAGTGTGTGAAATGTGAAGCAGATCCGAGCAAGGAAATAGAAGTTATAACCGATTTCTCTGATGTTAAGTTTTGTAAAGAGACTACCGTATAACCTCGAATTAACGCCCCGGGAGGCGTTACATTTTACAAAAGAGGGGCGTTTATTAGCCAGTAAAGATTACCAAGGACCGCCAATTTCAAACACAAATAAGGATTTAAGGATTATTTGTGTTTGAAATTGGCGGTCATTGGTAAAAAATATTATTTTTTAATTTTTTTTAATTTGTGGGGGGGGTGGGGGGGGGGGGGGGGCGTTTATTAGGAGGGGGGCGTTAATTTGAGGTTATACGGTATGTATGTGACGTTGACCTCGAGATCAGCGGGATTTGTCACAGCATATGAAATATTAAGAATTTCAATGAAAGAAATAGAAGTTATAACATATTTCTCTGATGTTAAGTTTTGTAAAGAGACTAAGTATGTGACCTTGACCTTGGGATCAGTGGGGGTTGGACAGTCATAGATTTGTCACAGCATGATAGTACAACCTTTAGAGGAATGCACAAGTGAAATAATAAGAATTTTCAATGAAGGAAATAGAAGTTATAACTTATTTCTCTGATGTTAAGTTTTGTAAAGAGACTAAGTATTTGACCTTGACATTGGGATCAGCGGGGGTTGGAAGGTCATGGATTTGGCACAGCATGGTATTAGAGCCTTACAGGAATGCATGTATGAAATATTAAGAATTTTAGATGAAGGAAATAGAAGTTTAGAACAATATTTCTCTGATGTTAAGTTTTGTAAAGAGACTAAGTATTTGACCTTGACCTTGAGATCTGCGGGGGTTGGACGGTCGTGGATTTGGCACAGCATGGTAGTAGAGCCTTACAGGAATGCATATGTGAAATATTAAGCATTTTAGATGAAGGAAATAGAAGTTATAACAATATTTCTCTGATGTTAAGTTTACGGACTAAGTATTTGACCTTGACCTTGGGATCTGCGGGGGTTGGACGGTCGTGGATTTTGGCACAGCATGGTAGTAGAGCCTTACAGGAATGCATGTGTGAAATATCAAGCATTTTAGATGAAGGAAATAGAAGTTATAACAATATTTCTCTGATGTTAAGTTTACGGATGCACGGACGGACGGACGTACACACGAGAGCTACATTACGGGGTGCATGAACTTAGGGGTGCACAAATATTCATTGCGGGGTGCAAAATTGCACTGTGGGGTGCAAAATTGCACTGTGGGTTGCACACGTTCAGTACTACAACGTGTCCGAGTCATAGACAATAAAAGTGTCCATCGTGTCCATAGTCTCTATGGGGTGCGGTCCCAAAAATCACCTGCACCCCAGAATAACCGTTTAAACTCATTTAGAAAGATGTCATTGTGGGGTGCAACCCACAACAAAAAAACACCCCACTATGTACAACCTGACTCCAGTATACCCCCCCCCCACACAACTCGTTGCGGGGGGGTATAATGAAGATATTACACATTGGAGGAACTCAAATATATTACACGTTGGAGAAACTCTTACAAACTTTCTGACGTAAATGTACACAGACGGACGGATGGACGGAACCTCAAGAGCAATATGCCCCCCTTGGCATCGCATAGCGGGCATAAAACAGCAAACAATAATATTCATTTCCCACATTCTAATGGTTAATATTTAACCTCTATCGGCCATTTTGACCCTTGAATTTCTGACACTATTGAAACCCCTGGCGTACCTATCATCATATGCCGCAACAAGTTTACCGCGAATGCGGCGAGATGGTGTGAACACGAGACAGTCTTCATCCTTCAAGGTGTCTAGGATCTCCTGGTCTGTGATCAGGCTGTCGTCTCGCGGTCGTGCGCGCCGCCAGTGGGGCACAAACACCATGATCTTCGTGTGGCCCCGCTGCTTGAAGTAGTCGACGCAGATACGCAGCCCTTTACACGAGAAGTATTTCCCGTTCCCATGTCTGAAAAACACACCATAGAATACATGTACAGGTAGATATGTGGCTGTGACTGGAGAAATGGGGCTTACGGGATTTGTCACCAATGAAGCTCCTGATCAAATAGCAAACTCTGATAGACTGATAACAACCTACCGGTACATTTGTATATTGCTTGCCATAAGCATGACGGGTGTTTCATTGATCATGATGGAATGAAAGTGCAGATCTTCATCAGACTGTACGGCTGCACATGTTGATCTGGATCTACACTGCTCGCAAATGCCATACGCTCCATTTCTCCAGTCACAGCCACATAGAGAATACCAGGTTTTGCTATGATGCATGGAGGAAAATTGAGGCTTCTGAGTCGGGTCGGATGTATTGCTAGTTTCAGTGGCTAATAGCATTACTTCTGTAGTTGTTCTGAACATTCTGTAGAGAAAATTTGAACTAGACATGGATATGCCCACGTGGCAATCTGGGGGCTGTGCAAATTTAGGATCGTCTGGATATTTCAATTGATGGATTTACATTTATTGAGCATAGGCTGCTCTCAATAAATGTAAATCCAAAAATTGTTTACAAGAAAACATTGCTAATGTGAAATTTACAGACTATCATAATTTTGCACTTACAAACATTTTTAGTCCTACAAAGTTTAGTGAAAAGGCCCCCTGGACTCTAACGAGAAACTCTTACAAACTTTTCAACTTTTTGACGTAAATGTATAGACAGACGTACGGACGGATGGATGGACGGAACCCCAACAGATTCTCATAGGGGCATAATAAACATACATGTATTTGGAAGCCGTGTAAATTCTCTACAGAATGTTCAGACTAACTACAGAAGTAATGCTGCTAAATTTAATATCGTCAGACTCGAAGTGTTAACGGCAGGAGCATAGTCATCACCAAAAGGAAGAAACCGCAGTCGTATTGATGAAAAATACGATTTACCTCATGTGTTCCGCCATTACTCAAAATCAAACAATAGACCATGCGATCCCCCACCAATAATATGTAAGCACACAGGGCTCCAGATAAGGAATTAGTAATTGAGTATTGTCACTCCATCATTTCTAAAGCAATTGGGTATTTCAAAATTTTAATTGTGTAAAATGGAATCACACTACTGTTTACACATCAGCAGACCGCACTTATTCAATAGTTTGCTTCTAAATGAAAACACATCTTGGTATTTCATTAGAATTGAGACAATTCTAATTAAATAACAAGATGTGTTTTCATGGTAAAATAAGAAAATATGCTATATTTGTGGTCTGTTTGCTTAAAGGTACATGCCCACTCAGTAGGCACAAAATGTTCTTTATAGGAATTAACTCTTTGTATGATAGCGGCGAAAATATCCGCCAAACGAATTAGGAGTATATGTCTTGAAATTTCATTATAATTGTGTCCTCCGGACACAATTCTAATGAAATTCCAAGACATATCCATGACATTTATAAGGAGAAATAAAAGAAAATATAATGAATTGTCATCTGCTATTTTTGAACTATTTATAGCCCACAAATTTCCCAGCATGCAAATAGTTAAATAAGTGTATAGTTGTGTCACTATTCCAATTCCATACAGATATAATCATTTAGAAATATTTATTTTACTGATAGTGACTCGCGGTGGTATCAGGCTATTTTCATATGCAAATGAGGCATGATATTTTTTAATTATTATTATACCCACTTTTTTTGTAAAAAAAAACGGGTATATTGTTTTCGTCACGGGTGTCCGTCCGTCCGTACGTCGTAACGTCCGTCCGTACGTCCGTCACGTTTCTTGTAACTCTACTTTTTCACCTTCATACCTACGCGCCTGATATTTGGTATGTAGCTTCGTTATCATGTGCAGATGCGCAAAGTGAATTTGGATTTTTCATCCGACCCTCCATCATGGATTATCTCCCCTTTCGGACTCAGAATTTCCATTTTTTCCTCGTAACTCGAAAAACTTTTTCACTTCATACCTACGCGCCTCATATTTGCTATGTAGCTTCGTTATCATGTGCAGATGCGCAAAGTGAATTTGGATTTTTGATCCGACCCTCCATCATGGATTATCTCCCCTTTCGGACTCAGAATTTCCCATTTTTTCCTCGTAACTCGAAAAAAAACTTTTTCACCTTCATACCTACGCGCCTCATATTTGCTATGTAGCTTCGTTATCATGTGCGGATGCGTCGTGGATTGGATTTGAATCGACCTCCATCATGGATTATTTCTCTTTCGGACTCAGAATTTCTTTTTTCCTCGTACTCGAAAAACCCTCACTATTACTACGCGCTCATATTTGCTATGTAGCTTCGTTATCATGTGCAGATGCGCAAAGTGAATTTGGATTTTTCATCGACCCTCCTCATGGATTATCTCCCCCTTTCGGACTCAGATTTCCCATTTTTTTCCTTGTAACTCGAAAAACTTTTTCACCTTCATACCTCGCGCCTCATATTTGGTATGTACTTCGTTATCATTGTGCAGATGCGCAAAGTGAATTTCCCGGATTTTTCATCCGACCCTCCATCATGGTTATCTCCCCTTTCGACTCAGAATTTCATTTTTTCCTCGTAACTCGAAAAACTTTTTCACCTTCATACCTACGCGCTCATATTTGGTATGTAGCTTCGTTATCATGTGCAGATGCGCAAAGTGAATTCGGATTTTTGATCCGACCCTCCATCATGGATTATCTCCCCTTTCGGACTCAGAATTTCCCATTTTTTCCTTCCGTAACTCGAAAAACTTTTTCACCTTCATACCTACGCGCCTGATATTTGGTATGTAGCTTCGTTATCAGTGCAGATGCGCAAAGTGAATTCGGATTTTTGATCGACCCTCCATCATGGATTATCTCCCCCTTTCGGACTCAGAATTTCCCATTTTTTCTTGTAACTCGAAAAAACTTGTTCCTTCTACCTACGCGCCTGATATTTGGTATGTAGCTTCGTTATCATGTGCAGATGCGCAAAGTGAATTCGGATTTTTGATCCGACCCTCCATATGGATTATCTCCCCCTTTCGGACTCAGAATTTCCCATTTTTTCCTCGTAACTCGAAAAACTTTTTATCTTCATACTAGCGCCTGATATTTGGTATGTAGCTTCGTTATGATGTGCGGATGCGCATAGTGAATTCGGATTTTTGATCCGACCCTCCATCATGGATTATCTCTTTCGGACTCAGAATTTCCCTATTTTTCATTGTAAGTCGAAAAACTTTCTCACCTTAATACCTACATTTCTGATATTTGATATGTAGCTTCGTTATGATGCGCAAAGTGAATTCCGATTTTTGATCCGACCTTCCATCATGGATTATCTCCCCCTTTCGGACTTAGAATTTCACTATTTTTCCTCGTAGGTCGAAAAACTTTTTCACCTTAATACCTACGCGTCTGATATTTGGTTCGTAGCTTCGTTTTGATGTGCTGATGCGCAAAGTGAATTCGGATTTTTTATCCGACCCTCCATCATGGATTACCTCCCTCTTTCGGACTTAGCATTTGGGGAAAGTGGGTATATTGCGATGGCGCGCCATCGACTTTTTCTAGTTATACCCACTTTTTTTGTAAAAAAAAACGGGTATATTGTTTTCGTCACGGGTGTCCATCCGTCCGTCCGTACGTCCGTACGTCCGTACGTCCGTCCGTACGTCCGTCACGTTTCTTGTAACTCGAAAAACTTTTTCACCTTCATACCTACGCGCCTGATATTTGGTATGTAGCTTCGTTATCATGTGCAGATGCGCAAAGTGAATTTGGATTTTTCATCCGACCCTCCGACCCTCATTGGATTATCTCCCCCTTTCGGACTCAGAATTTCCCATTTTTTCCTCGTACTCGAAAAAAACTTTTTCACCTTCATACCTACGCGCCTCATATTTGCTATGTAGCTTCGTTATCATGTGCAGATGCGCAAAGTGAATTTGGATTTTTGATCCGACCCTCCATCATGGATTTATCTCCCCCTTTCGGACTCAGAATTTCCCATTTTTTTCCTCGTAACTCGAAAACTCACCTTCATGACCTTACGCGCCTGATTATTCTGGTATTTGTGCTTTCTTATCATGTGCAGATGCGCAAAGTGAATTCGGATTTTTGATCCGACCCTCCATCATGGATTATCTCCCCTTTGGACTAAGAATTTACCATTTTTTTTCCTGTAACTCGAAAAACTTTTTCACCTTCATTACCTTACGCGCCTGTATTTGGTATGTAGCTTCGTTATCATGTGCAGATGCGCCAAAGTGAATTCGGATTTTTGATCCGACCCTCCATCATGGATTATCTCCCCCTTTCGGACTCAGAATTTCCCATTTTTTCCTCGTAACTCGAAAAAAAAATTTTTCACTTCATACCTACGCGCATGATATTTGGTATGTAGCTTCTTTGATGATTTGTGAGATGGCGCGGATGCGCATAGTGAATTCGGATTTTTGATCCGACCCTCCATCATGGATTATCTCCCCTTTCGGACTCAGAATTTCCCTATTTTTCATTGTAAGTCGAAAAAACTTTCTCACCTTAATACCTACATTTCTGATATTTGATATGTAGCTTCGTTATGATGCGCAAAGTGAATTCCGACCTTCCATCATGGATTATCTCCCCTTTCGGACTTAGAATTTCACTATTTTTCTCGTAGGTCGAAAAAACTTTTTCACTTAATACCTACGCGTCTGATATTTGGTTCGTAGCTTCGTTTTGATGTGCTGATGCGCAAAGTGAATTCGGATTTTTTATCCGACCCTCCATCATGGGATTACCTCCACTCTTTCGGACTTAGCATTTGGGGAAAGTGTGTATATTGCGATTGGGCGCGCATCGACTTTTTCTAGTTTATACCACTTTTTTTGTAAAAAAAAATAACAGGGTATATTGTTTTCATCACGGGTGTCCGTCCGTCCGTGACGTCCGTACGTCCGTCACGTTTCTTGTAACTCGAAAAACTTTTTCACTTCACCTTACATACTTACGCGCCTGATATTTGGATATGTAGCTTTCGTTATTCATGTGCAGAATGCGCAAAGGTGAATTTGGATTTTTCATCCGACCCCCCTCCTTCATGGATTTTCTCCCCTTTCCCCCTTTCCGACTCAGAATTTGTTCCCATTTTTATTTTTCCTCGTAACTCAAAAAAACTTTTTTCACCTTCATACCTAACGCGCCCTGATAATTTGGTAATGTAGCTTCGTTCATCATGTGCAGATGGCGCAAAGTTGAATTTGGATTTTTCATCCGGACCCTCCATTCATATGGATTCATCTCCCCCGCTTTCGGACTCAGAATTTCCCATTTTTTATTCCCTCGTAATCTCGAAAAACTTTTTCACCTTCAATACCTACGCGCCCTAATAATTTGGTATGTAGCTTCGTTATCATGTGCAGATTGCGCAAAGGATTTTGGAATTTTGGCATTTCGAATCCGACCTCCGATCATGGATTATCTCCCCCCTTCCCCCTTTTCGGACTTCACAATTTCCCATTTTTTCCTTGTAACTCGAAAAACTTTTTTCAACCTTCATACCTACGCGTCTGAATTTATTTGGTTCGTCGCTTCGTTTTAGATGTGCTGATCGGCCGTTAAATAGTGAATTCGCATTTTTGATCCGACCCTCCATCATGGATTATCTCCCCCTTTCGGACTCAGAATTTCCCTATTTTTCATTGTAAGTCGAAAAACTTTCTCACCTTAATACCTACATTTCTGATATTTGATATGTAGCTTCGTTATGATGTGCAAAGTGAATTCCGAATTTTTGATTCGGACCTTCCTACCGTCATGGATTATCTCCCCCTTTCGGACTTAGAATTTCACTATTTTTTCCTCGTAGGTCGAAAAAAACTTTTTCACCTTAATACCTACGCGTCTGATATTTGGTTCGTAGCTTCGTTTTGATGTGCTGATGCGCAAGTGAATTCGGATTTTTTATCCGACCCTCCATCATGGATTACCTCCCCCTTTCGGACTTAGCATTTGGGGAAAGTGGGTATATTGCGATGGCGCGCCATCGACTTTTTCTAGTTATACCCACTTTTTTTGTAAAAAAAAAAAAAAAAAAAACGAAAAAAAAAAAAAAAACGGGTATATTGTTTTTCGTCACGGGTGTCCGTCCGTCCGTACGTCCGTACGTCGTACGTTTCTTGTAACTCGAAAAACAAAATTTTTCACCTTCATACCTACGCGCCTGATATTTGGTATGTAGCTTCGTTTTTCATCAGTTGCAGATGCGCAAAGTGAATTTGGGATTTTTATCATCCGACCCTCCATCATGGATTATCTCCCCCTTTCGGACTCGGAATTTCCCATTTTTTCCTCGTAACTCAAAAAACTTTTTCACCTCATACCTACGCGCCTGTAATTTGGTATGTAGCTTCGTTATCATGTGCAGATGCGACAAAGTGAATTTGGATTTTTTCATCCGCCCTCCATCATGGATTTATCTCCCCCTTTCGGACTCAGAATTTCCCATTTTTTGTCCTCGTAACTCGAAAAACTTTTTATTTTTCACCTTCATACCTACGCGCTGATATTTGGTATGTAGCTTCGTTTATCATGTGCAGATGCGCAAAGTGAATTTGGATTCATCCGACCCTCCATCATGGATTATCTCCCCCTTTCTTTTGGACTCACAATTTCCCATTTTTTCCTTGTAACTCGAAAAACTTTTTCACCTTCATACCTACGCGTCTGATATTTGGTTCGTAGCTTCGTTTTGATGTGCTGATGCGCAAAGTGAATTCGCATTTTTGATCCGACCCTCCATCATGGATTATCTCCCCTTTCGGACTCAGAATTTCCCTATTTTTCATTGTAAGTCGAAAAAACTTTCTCACCTTAATACCTACATTTCTGATATTTGATATGTAGCTTCGTTATGATGTGCAAAGTGAATTCCGATTTTTGATCGGACCTTCCGTCATGGATTTATCTCCCCCTTTCGGACTTAGAATTTCACTATTTTTCTCGTAGGTCGAAAAACTTGTTCACCTTAATACCTACGCGTCTGATATTTGGTTCGTAGCTTCGTTTTGATGTGCTCATGCGCAAAGTGAATTCGGATTTTTTATCCGACCCTCCATCATGGATTACCTCCCCCTTTCGGACTTAGCATTTGGGGAAAGTGGGTATATTGCGATGGCGCGCCATCGACTTTTTCTAGTTACTAATTAAATGTGTCACCTGAAAAAATAATATTTTAGACAGATTATAAAGTATGATTGATCATTGCACATCAAAATAGTAATGTCTGTTAACATGTTGAGAAACACGGTTATCGCAATGATATCAGTGTGGACATTTACGTCGTATATAAAATGTATAACAATGCCAACCAATACGTGGGATAAAGGTGAATGAATGTTTATTTTGCCAGAAAATGTCTCAGATGATGTCTCTGATATAAAGAACAGTTTGTGCCTACTTAGTGGGCATGTACTCATCGACAGACCAGCGGGATGCAACTACTAGGAAAGTATTTTCGATGCCCAAGGCGAGCTTTGAACCCACAACCTCTGGATTGGAAGATAAATGCTCTAACCCCTAGGCCACCACCCATCCCTCAATGAGAGTCTCAAGGAAGTTTTGCAATTGCACAACCTGATCTGTACAACATCCCAATGATGAGAAGTGAATTTCAACACTACAGACCATCATCCTATGGTTTACGAAGAGTGTACAGTGTAGGTCCAGATAAGCTGGCTCATCTGAATCTGCTCGGCTTTTATTTTGCAAAAAATTACTCCTTTCCCAATGAATAGATTAGCCAGAAATAACACAGGATATCCCATTCCATTTACTAAACAGTGTGGCCTGTCAGCATACCAATGCCACCAGTGGAAGATTGGAGAAGCTCCAGCAAACTTTTAACCAGACCCACGGACAGACGGACATACATGTACAGTCCAAACACTACATGCCTTCCGATGCTACAAAGACCTGAGGGCCGTTTCACTAAACTTCTTACGACTAGAACGTTCGTAAGTGCAAAATTATGATAGTCTGTAAATGTCTTAACAATGTTTTCTTGTAAACAATTATTGGATTTACATTTATTGAGCATAGGCTGCATATGCAGCCTATGCTCAATAAATGTAAATCCAACAATTGAACCAGACGATCCTAAATTTGCATGTACGAACAATTTAGTCGTACGAAGTTTAGTGAAACGGGCCCCAGGTTCATAAAAACTTAAAACATCTAACTTCAGATCAAAGAACAGCAAGTACTCACGTCATCGCCACATTGCTGCCATCAATGACGATGTAGCGGAGCTGGTCGGGGTTCAGTAAGGGTGGAGGATGGGGAGGACACCATGTGTAGTCTGTCGGCACGTTACTTGGGTTGACAACCTGAGTCGGCTTCGCCCGCACATTGTCCTTGATCCTACCAGGTGACGGCTGTCGTTGGTACGTGTTCACTGCTGGCACAGGATAATTTTGCTTTGTGGCCACCTGACCTTTGGATTGTTTTCGTTTTGGCGTTGTCCAATCCACCGGAGGCTGGGAGGTGTTTGTGCCACTCAGGTCCACACAGATAACATTGTCATCCGGCTGCCATGGAGTCAACACGCACGTTTCGTCGTCATCCTTTGGTTTTGATTTCTTAGCATCATCCCGTTTTTGTTTCTTACTCTGTTTTGATTGTCGGTTCTTTTTACCTGGTGACTCGGTATGCGTGTCAGTCGCCTGTCCCTTGTGTTTGTCCTGGGTGCCGGGTTGTGTCCTAGCGGCCTGTTGCTGTTTTGCGGAATATTTTTCACCAGATGTACTAGCCTCCTGTTGCTGTTGAAAGTTCAGTTTTAACAGCTTCTGTCTTTCTCTGTTGCGTCGCTTCAGCTCTTCCACGGAACAATTATCATCCTCTTGGAAAAAGTCCATCAACAATTGCGCCTTGTATTTGTCAGGTAATTCTGTAGCGAACGAAGCCTGGTCTGCTGCTGCCTGCTCAGTTCGTCCAGGAGTGTCTGCCGAGAGGCTTTTATTAGTGAGATCAATGGTTTCAGTTTCCAGAATAACAACATCGGGTTCAGATTCTGTAGACTGGTTTACTTCAGACTTCTGTTTAACACTGTTTAAAAGGTCAAGGAAGTCAGATGGTCGAGTTTTCTCGTCCACAAACATCAAGGCTTCATCGACTTCTTCTTTGCTGTAGCCAACCGATGCTCCAAAATTGCGCAGGTATTCCTGTTGTTTGGATAGTAATGGTGTTGTTGCAGGACCAGTGGTGAGAGTCACTGACAATTTGTCTGACAATCCCGGAGATTTCCTTTTCCGAGCTTCCATATCCGCGTCTCCATCTATGTCTATGTCTGGAGAGCTGCCTAGAACATGTGCATTTCTTCATGATACAGTGGAACCTCTCTAAACCGAACACCAAGAAAACACATGACTTACTTTTGATGAGCTTCTTGGTCATTTATCTCAGGTGATAATGTCTGTTAGTGATCGCATAGCACACAACTATGGCTCAGAATGATCAAATGCCTGATTTACAGTGAAACGCCTCCAAGCCAGACACCCTGGGGACCTCTCAGGGTGTCCGGTTTAGAGAGGTTTCACTGTATATATGTACAGAAACTGTGATATTTTCAGTAAATCATGTCGACAGTGGACGAAAATTGACGAATCGTCAACTTTTGATGTTATTTGCTGAAAGTATCGTAAATTTTGTAAATTATGAGATATCGCAGGGCTCCAGATAAGGAATTAGTAATTGAGTATTTTCACTCGATCATTTCTGAAGCAATTGGGTATTTCAAAATTTTAATTGGGTAAAATAAAATCTCACTACTGTTTACACATCAACAGACAGCAATTATTGAATTAGTTTGCTTTGAAATGAAAACATATCTTAGCATTTCATTAGAATTGTCTCCTTGATGTGTTTTCATGGAAAATAAGAAAAATATGCTATCTTTGTGGTCTGTTTATTGTTTTCTGCAGCATGATACAGGTACCGCAAAATTGTTATTGCTTTTTGATACTCACTACTTTGGATTTCAATTGGGTTTTTAGGCAATTTTGATTGGGTATTTACGCAAATACGCAGCTTATCTGGAGCTCTGGATATCGTATATGTTTTTAGCTACAAAATCGCATGGCGTGTCTCATATAAGTGTCTCCATCTACGTCTATATAATCTCTGTAGACTTACCTGACATTGCTCTAGCATTCGCCCGACAACTGGCAGCAGCTCCTCCTGAGAACAATAAATCGTCGTCCATGTCATCGGTAGTTGTGTCCGTGAGACAGTTCACGAGAACACGCTTCACAGCGTCCGGCGTCCCATTGTAATCGTCAACGTGACAGACACCATCGCTGTGCTGGGACAGCGCTCGCTCTAGGGTGTTGGAGAGGCGGTGAGCGCCGGCCTGGGTGGACGGAGATATCAGGAGGGAACTCGTCTCCGCATCGCCGCCTTCTGTCTGCCCTTCTTCAGACACCTCCTTCGATCGCACTATCTCCTCCATCAACGATAGCGCCAGCGTAACCGCCAAGTCAGTGCCACAGATTTCAAACTCGGCAATATTTTTCAGTGGTTTTATTACGGCGTTTGTTTGCTTCTCGATATGCTCCAGAGTCTCTGCATCCATAAAGTCAATAAAGTCAACACAGGCCTTAGTTGGGAACTGGATCTCCTGACGCTCAGATGGATCACACAGGGCTGTTATGTAATTCTGGAAAGAAGAATGCACAAGTACATGTAAATAGAGAATACAAGGTTAGTGTCTTTTAATATGAGACACGCCATGTGATTTTTTACCTCAGTAGCCTATTTCACATTTCACCAACATTGTAAAGTATACTTTTCTAGCAAAGTATACTTTGAAAGAGAAGTTTTCAATTTTAGGATAAATTTATTATTTTTTATTATACTGAAATTATTACATTATCACAGCCATTCTGGCTGTGATAATGTAATAAATTCAGTATAATAATTCTGCATACTTTTAATCATCAAATATATGCAGTCGTTAGTTGAACTTAGTTCTATATGAAATAATGCATTTCAGGAAAAATAAATGATTACTCCCTCAAAGTATACTTTGCTAGAAAAGTATACTTTGCAATGTTGGTAAAATAGGCTACAGATCATGTGCGATTATTACAGAAACTGTGATACTTTCAGTAAATGACATCGAAATATATGACGAAAATTTCATAGCAAATGTGGAATAGAATTCCATGAAAATTTCGTCAACTCTACGGAAAATATTGTAAATATTTTTCACAAGATACCGCACATGTTCTTAGGTGCAAAATCACATGGGGTGTCTCATACGTATAATGTGGCTGTAACTGGAGAAATAGGGCTTATGGGATTTGTGTCCTATGTAGCTCCAGATCAAATTGCACAGTCTCGTAAACCGATTGCTTGTTGGAAGCATGATGGCTGTTTCATTGATGGAATGCCGAACAGTGCAGAACGCACATGCTGATCTGGATCTACACTGGTCGCAAAACCTATAAGCCCCATTTCTGCAGCCACTGCCACATATCAAGTTTATCAGGCAAAGCTAGGAAATGTGTAGGAATTCCGAGCTGCGCAAAATAATTCCTGCCATTTACCAAGTTTACAACCATGTTCACTATTTAAACTTTCCAAATTTAGGATCGTCTGGAAATTTCAATTGATGGATTTACATTTATTGAGCATAGGCTGCATATTCTGCCTATGCTCAATAAATGGAAATCCAATAATTGTGTACAAGAGAATATTGTTCATGTGGAATTTACAGACTATCATAATTTTGCACTTGCAAACATTTTAGTTGTACAAAGGTTAGTGAAATGGCCCCCTGATGCTGACTATTACATTAACAGTGCATCTATAGCTCGATCTCTGCCTCAAAATCTGCTATAAGATAATATTATATCCAGGGCTCCAGATAAGGAATTAGTAATTGAGTATTGTCACTCCATCATTTCTAAAGCAATTGGGTATTTCAAAATTTTAATTGTGTAAAATAGAATCACACTACTGTTTACACATCAGCAGACCGCACTTATTGAATAGTTTGCTTCTAAATGAAAACACATCTTGGTATTTCATTAGAATTGTCTCCTTGGAGACAATTCTAATGAAATACCAAGATGTGTTTTCATGGAAAAATAAGAAAATATGCTATTTGTGGTCTGTTTATTATTTTCTGTAGCATGATAAAGATACCACAAATTTTTCATTGCTTTTTGATACTCACTACTTCTGATTTCAATTGGGTTGTTGGCAATTTTAATCGGGAATTTACGCAAATACGCAGCTTATCTGGAGCTCTGTTATATCCCAAGTAAAACATAAGGGCGACAATCAGACAACTTGAAAATGAAACTTGGTTTTGACAGCACATGAGAATCGTCTCCAGTGTAACATACAAAAGGTCTGCAAATCAGCCTTGTGCCAACTTGGGAAATTAAGATGGTGTCCAACATGACAACCATTTTTCAATAATGTCCATTTTTCAGACATGTCGTTATTACTACATTATATCTTATAACTATTATTCAACTATAGGCAGATGTGAACATGCAAAATGTTTCATATATTTATACAATCATAATTCCAGCACAAAAATATTTACACAATTCCCTAACATTTGATTGGCCCGTAGCAAGTCTCTGTCCAAAATTTATATCCCAGTAAACTCCCACGCCGAACTACTTTCCGTAACCGTGAGGCGCAGTTAAAATAATTGTTAAGAAAATGGAAAATAAACACATTTTCTTGATGAATTTATTTCAAATACTGGAATTATAAGGAATGAATGGCCTTTTTGTTGAATTTATCGGGGGATATAAACTTGGAAAAGTCGCGGGAATACTGGACGAGGCCTTCCGGCCTTCGTCCAGTATTCCCGCGACTTTTCCAAGTTTATACCCCGATAAATTCCACAAAAAGGCCATTCATTCCTACAGTGTTGATTGATTTGATTTTTAAGTTGAATAACGGTGCTTAACGGCCAATCAACAGCTAAGGTCATTTAAAGCCGGGCCAACAGGTTCGATCTACATATGACATGAGAACAAAATTCAATGATTTTTGAAGGACCTTTTGTAGCTTTTCAAGGAGTGTTTCAGAATAAAAACAAGAGCTCCGCAGAGCAAGATGTCCCGCCTGGCGCAGTTTGATAGTACATAAGGAGCTTGTAATAACCTTGGGGTTAGTGAGCACCATGGGATTTCTGTAGAATGATGTGAGATGTTGTTAAAAATACACCTATGAAATATTAAAGCATTCAATGGTTGGAAAGAGAAGTTGTAATGAAGTGTAAAGTTTCAAAAACAAAACATTTTCTAAGTCCTTGACCTTGGGGTTAGCGGGCACCATACGCTTTCTGTAGAATGATGCAGGATGATGTTACAAATGCACCTATGAAATATTAAAGCATTCCATCAATGGAACCAGAAGTTATTGCAGATTAACCCCAATGTTAATTTTTGTGATGGACAGACGGACGAACAGACAACTTTTGCATCCCTATATTCCCTTTTCGCTAAACTGAAACCAAAACACTTATTTTCCAACAAACACAACTAAACACAAACAAGAATGCCGCCAACGACATGTATCTCCTGGAACCGATGATAAAAATTTCTATACTAGACATTTTTGAAGTCTGTGACCTTGACCTTGGGTTTACCGGACACCATGAACTTTCTTCTACGATTCGGAATGTGCTTACAAATGCATGTATGAAATATTAAAACATTCTATCACAGGAAACAGAAGTTACAATAAATTAACCCAACCATTAAGTTTTCAAAACTGAGCATTTTCTAGCCCTTGACCTTGGGGTTAGCAGGCACCATGGGCTTTCTGTAGAATCATGCTGGATGTTGCTATAGTTTACACCTAAGAAGTATTAAAGCATTCCATCAAGGGAAACAGAAGTTGTCACAAAAATTATATCGATCGTTAAGTTTTCCAAACCCGTAATTTTCTAAACCCATGACCTTGACCTATGGGGTTAGCGGGCACCATGGGCTTTCTGTAGAATGATGCGGGATGTTGTTTCAAATGCATGTATGGAATATTAAAGCATTCCATCGAGGGAAACAGAAGTTACAACGAATTAACACGAGCGTTAAGTTTTAGAAACATAGCCAAACGCAAAAACGTTGAATGCATGTGAAAAGTAGGTCAATGAACCATGAAAACTAGGCCAAGGTCACATGGGCTCCCTCTGTGTGAGATGGTTACACCACAGTGTTGATGTAAACCAAGTTTGGAGGTTGTAGGACTTACAGTTTTCCAGAAACTGAGCTAAATGCAAAAACATAACATTGAATGCATGTGAAATGTAGGTCAATAAACCATGAAAATTAGGTCAAGGTCACATGGGCTCCCTCTGTGTCAGATGGTTACACCACAGTGTTGATGTATACCGAAGCATTCCATCAAGGGAAACAGAAGTTGCAATAAATTAAACCCTGCGTTATGTTTTCCAAACCCGGAAATGTCTAAGTCAGTGACCTTGACCTTTGGGGTTAGCGGGCACCATGTTGTTTCAAATGCATGTATGGAATATTAAAGCATTCCATTGAGGGAAACAGAAGTTACAACGAATTAATCCGAGCGTTAAGTTTTAGAAACATAGCCAAACGCAAAAACTTAAGTAATTCAAGGTTAAATGTAGGTGAAGGTAAAATATAGGTCAGGGGTTATTGATGTACATCCCTATAGGGCCAGGAGTATTCCATCTACAAGCTTGACTAAAAACCTTAACCAAGGGGAATTAAGTAAGTAATTCAAGGTTAAATGTAGGTCAAGGTCAAATATAGGTCAGGGGTTGTTGATGTACATCACTAGGAGATGAAGTTGTCCAAGTAGGGCCAGGAGTATTCCATATACAAGCTTGACTAAAAACCGTAACCAAGGCGTGACGGTGACGCCGACGCCGGGGTGACTACATAAGCTCTAACTATTCTTTGAATAGTCGAGCTAAAAACTTAACGTTGAATGCATGTGAAAAATAGGTCAATGAACCATGAAAACTAGGTCAAGGACACATGGGCTCCCTCTGTGTGAGATGGTAACATCAGTGTTGATGTATACCAAGTATGGAGGTCGTAGCTTATAGTTTTCTGGAAACTGAGCTAAACGCAAAAAACTTAACGTGAAATGTTGACGCCGCCACCTACGCCGACGGAAAAGCTATGCCTAGCAGGTGGGACAAAAATCCAAACAATTCCAAAGTTACTGTTGTTGTTGTTACTGATATATCCGCTGGTTTTTTGCAGTCGCACCGCATAATGAACTAGGGATGCATATTTTTTTCGCATCACCCCGGCCAAAATTGGTAAATTTTATTAATAATAAAATATTTTAGCGACAATTCAAAACTTGTATGAGATTCAAGTACACGCTATACAAATTTAAGGAGTTTTTCCCAGGATTTAAGGACTTTTCAAGGACAAAAACCACCAGGACCAAATTCAAGGAGTTTTCAAGGTCTGTGCGAACCCTGCTGCTGTATTGGGGAGAAAATCCCAAAACCAGAACGGAATATTTACATCGAAATAAATATTATTCAGCCCTGAAATTAGAATAACCTGACCAGGTGCCACTTAGTAATACATTATGGAAGATATGGTAGAATTGCTGGGATTGTAGGATTCAAGATGACATGAGATGGCTGCCAAAACTGCTTTGTAGACAGATTTTATTGTATTTATATTAGCACTTGAAGAGAGACATATACATGTACATGTACATGAAAAATAAAACAAACTATTTACATGATGTAACCCGACATATTGCATTTAAATACATGTATATAATTCCAGCACAAAAATATTTACACAATTCCCTAACATTTGATTGGCCCGTAGCAAGTCTCTGTCCAAAATTTATATCCCAGTAAACTCCCACGCCGAACTACTTTCCGTAACCGTGAGGCGGAGTTAAAATAATTCTTAAGAAAACGGAAAATAAACACATTTTCTTGATGAATTTATTTTAAATGCTGGAATTTTAAGGAATGAATGGCCTTTTTGTGGAATTTATCGGGGATATAAACTTGGAAAAGTCGCGGGAATACTGGACGAGGCCTTCCGGCCTTCGTCCAGTATTCCCGCGACTTTTCCAAGTTTATACCCCGATAAATTCCACAAAAAGGCCATGCATTCCTATAATAGCATTGTGTTATATAATCAGGGCTGTACAAATTGCTAACCCTAACCCGGACAAATGACTTGAAGAAAAGTGACTTGCCCTAACTTGTCCAGTAGCCGATTTCATCAACATTGCAAAGTATACTTTAGTAACAAAGTATACTTTGAGGGAGAAATTTTCAATTTTATGATAAATATATTATTTTTTATTATACTGAATTTATTACATTATCACAGCCAATTTGGCTGTGATAATGTAATAAATTCAGTATAATAATTCTGTATACTTTTAATCATGAAATATATGCATTTGTTAGTTCTATATGAAATAATGCATTTCAGGAAAAAATAAATGATTACTCCCTCAAAGTATACTTTGCTAGTAAAGTATGCTTTGCAATGTTGATGAAATGGGCTACTGGAAAATATAATTTTCAGGGCAAGTAATTTTGAAAAAGTGACTTGTCCTCGTAAGATTTCCTATACGAAACTGTCCCAAAACAAAAATTATTATCATAGTTGTTAAATATAATACAATTGAGCACTTGGCACATATACATATTATATTAAATATCTATAATAATAAACATTGTATCGTACATTTTATTCTTGTGGTCTTTTGTCACTGTGCCCACCGCGGACATAACGTTGCGACGAGTGCATACTCAAAACACATTTATCGACAATAATAAAATTTGTTTCCTAAAATAATGAGAATCGTCTCGCGTTTTCGCGGTCTCGCCTTCCGCTTTTGAAAAATTCGGATTAGTTTTGCTCATGCATGTGCGGCGTGTTTGCAAAACGCGAGATTGAATATGATAGAATTTCGCGTTTTCGTCTCGAAACCTCGAAAACACGAGGTTGCCACATGTCCCTAATAGGACACTTAAACATTGTATTAGGAGACGATTCCCATGTGCTGCAAAAAACATGTTAATGTTTTTATTAAGAAATAGAACAAATGTGGACAAACATATATCTTTCTTGACAACAAAAACATAATTTGACAAAAAATGATACTCGTCTTAGGAGACGATTCTAATGTGCTGCCAATACACGTTTATTGAGCAAAAAAAACATATTTTGATACGTGTTATTGGTTAGGCTACTGCATCGCATTGTCGACCTATACACAAGATCGTGAAAATGCGAGACCAAATCGCGAGGCGAAAACGTGAGATTCTATTGTATTCATTCTCGCGTTTTCGCCTGGCTATCTCGCGTTTTCGCTTCGGCCTTTTCACGATGTCGCCTTCCGCTTTTTGAAATATGTTTGTTAATGTCATTATGTGTGTGTAGAATGCATTCGTGTTGAAATTGAGTTTTGCGCATATATTACATGTACGTACGTACATAGAATGCAATTCGAAATAGCATGCTTTATATGCATGTATGACATTGTACGTACGTAGAACGCAAATCCAAAACGCATGCCTGTCTACACATGCATGGGCAAATCGTATTTCAAAAAGCGGAAGGCGAGATCGAGATCGCAAAAACGAGAGATTGTAACATAAACAAAAATATGGCCGTACCCACCCATCCCAATTAGCACATTTGCGACATATCATTTTCGGTCTAGCTGCACACCTGATGGTGTTTACAATCATCAGTCGGTAATCCAGTTTCACATGCAAAGTGTGACTGACCTTTAGAATTCGGTGGAAACAAACATACCAAAACCACGCTATGTAGTCGCTCACGTCATTGCATCGCCGATGAATTGATAATTACGCATTAGCTTGTGCATTTTCACATTGGTTTGATTTCTTGATAAAACCAAGATTTGGCAGCACATGAGAATCGTTTCCTAAGACGATTCTCAAATTTTGTCAAAATATGTTTTTGTAAATAAATATCAATGTATTCGGGTTTTCTTTTCAAATTTGTCCAATGTCTTAATAAAACATGTTTTGGCAACACATGAGAATTGTCTCCTTAGACGATTCTAATATTTTGTAAAAATAATTGTCACATTTGTTTGATTTCTTAGACCGTACAAACAATTGACAAATTCAGAAATCCACAACTTAATTTGTGTTTCTCGAGTCGGGTTTCAAATGGTGGCAAGGAAATACGATCGAATACACACCGTGAAAATCTTGTTGGAACGTAAATGTCAATTGTCACGTAGGCCATTTCAGTTTACCGCGCGTTACGTCAGCTGTTATTCTAAGTACGTATGGCCGCTCGTTAGGAGCATTTCTTTCCTTCGTTTATAAGGTATGGGTTGTGGCCTAGGGCTTAGAATACCGACTTCCAATATGGAGGTTGTGGGTTCAAACATCGCCTTGGGAATCAAACATACCTTCATAGTATGTCCATCCCATTCAATTTCACTTTTTCCTTCGTTTATATGCCGCGTAGAAACGATAATTAAGAACCTTAAATTCCATTTCCACCCCGTGAAGGAACATGCATTTATTTCTCTAAAGTTAGGTGGCTTGGCCTGTCGACGCAGTGAGACGAAAACGTTAACATGCATAAAATAAATCAATAACGATCAATCGCCGCAGAATATTTTCGCTAATTCGCTAATTACTTTCAAATTGTATTACTAAGTGAATCTAATTGACGGTATAAATAAATGCAACAGTTTGCATGTTCACGTCTGCCTATAGCCGAATAACGGAAATTAATGAAAATTGTGGTCATATTGGACGCCATCTTGAATGTTTTTATACACTCATTAATACAACTTTCCTGAAAAGAAATCAGCTTGCTAACTTTTTTTCTACCTTTGGCAATACCTGAACATACAGTGGCCATCTTAGCAGCTATTTTCTTCTCATTAACTCTTTGCACGCTAGCGGTGAAAATAACATCCAACAAATTACAAGTATGTTTCTTATTTAATATGTCTTGGAATTTCATTAGAATCGAGTCTAGAGGACTCAATTCTAATGAAATTCCGAAACATATTCATGATACTTACATTGAGAAATCAGTAAACGAAAATATAATGAAATGTTGTCTGCTATTTTTGAACTATTTATAGCCCACAAGTTTCCCAGCATGCAAAGAGTTAATACTTTGGGTAGTGTTTTATGTATGCTATGAAAACATTATTGCTATTTACCACAATATATATAATTGAATTAATATGGTAATACTTTGAACGTATGGCAATAGGGTAAAGAGTTTGGCGGCCATCTTGGATTTATATGATTTTATGGAATTTATACAAGTTCCGTGATAGGATTCTATGGCACCATTTATTTTTATAGCATAGGAACGTTTCAACTGTTAAACGATAATGCCAAAAATTGACGCTAAGGCCCTGTAGACAGCTGGTCCGTATACCCACGGTACTAGTGCTTCAAATATCAATTATAAATGAAATAAAAAACAAATCATGAAAATAAGTCTTTTGTTTCTTACTTCCACATGTGATTCACATATTTTAATAAAAAAAAATGCTGAATACACAGCACAAAACTTGCTAGAACATTCATAGAGGAAATGACATGCATGCTATCATCCTCTTGCATATGCTCCCATATAGTCGAGGCAATCTCATGAAAGAGTTTTTGACGTACTATGATGGGCTATACAGTAGCGGAACCATTTGTCGGGATTACCCCCGCGTCGGGAATTTTCGTAAACCGCATTTGTCTCTAATCACGGAAAATTTCACGGTCAGTTTCCCGGACATTTTTTGCAGAAGACACCTATCTGTCAAATGGAGAGAAATATTCCACATCGCCCTTGGTCATGTAAGGTATTAATCAAAATTGTTAGAATACCTTCAAAATGTTGTATTTCAGCTATTCCCTCTTTTGTCCACTCATAAACATCATTATTGAAAAAGATTTACAAAGCATGGTTGTGTCAGTCTGCATCATTGGATTCTTTAGCTATTTTGAGAAGTCAAGGTCATGTAAACACAGACTGGTAGCATGTGCCAAAATTATCTGAATAAGCTTCCTCATTATATCTGTGGGGTCATATATGAAAAACAATAAAAAAAAACTAACACAGAATTATATTTGATTACACAGATGTAGATATAAACTCTGTGTTTTTGATATAATTTATTGTTCTGTTGATTATAAAAATGCTCAGAATAATAGTCTACAGTTCGTAGATTGTTATTATCTTGTTGTTGGTATAAATCCTGCCTGTAGTGTGCACCATAATGAATATGGTAAAATAGCATGTACCACAAATGAAAATTAAACGTGATCTGAAAGCATCTTGCATTATGATTATTATACCCACTTTTTTTGTAAAAAAAAACGGGTATATTGTTTTCGTCACGGGTGTCCGTCCGTCCGTACGTCCGTACGTCGTCCGTCACGTTTCTTGTAACTCGAAAAACTTTTTCACCTTCATACCTACGCGCCTGATATTTGGTATGTAGCTTCGTTATCATGTGCAGATGCGCAAAGTGAATTTGGATTTTTGATCCGACCCTCCATCATGGATTATCTCCCCCTTTCGGACTCAGAATTTCCCATTTTTTCCTCGTAACTCGAAAAACTTTTTCACCTTCATACCTACGCGCCTGATATTTGGTATGTAGTTTCGTTATCATGTGCAGATGCGCAAAGTTAATTTGGATTTTTGATCCGACCCTCCATCATGGATTATCTCCCCCTTTCGGACTCAGAATTTCCCATTTTTTCCTCGTAACTCGAAAAACTTTCACCTTCATACCTACGCGCCTGATATTTGGTATGTAGCTTCGTTATCATGTGCAGATGCGCAAAGTGAATTTGGATTTTTGATCCGACCCTCCATCATGGATTATCTCCCCCTTTCGGACTCAGAATTTCCCATTTTTTCCTCGTAACTCGAAAAACTTTTTCACCTTCATACCTACGCGCCTGATATTTGTATGTAGCTTCGTCATCATGTGCAGATGCGCAAAGTGAATTTGGATTTTTGATCCGACCCTCCATCATGGATTATCTCCCCCTTTCGGACTCACAATTTCCCATTTTTTCCTTGTAACTCGAAAAACTTTTTCACCTTCATACCTACGCGCCTCATATTTGCTATGTAGCTTCGTTATCATGTGCAGATGCGCAAAGTGAATTCGGATTTTTGATCCGACCCTCCATCATGGATTATCTCCCCCTTTCGGACTCACAATTTCCCATTTTTTCCTTGTAACTCGAAAAACTTTTTCACCTTCATACCTACGCTCCTGATATTTGGTATGTAGCTTCGTTATCATGTGCAGATGCGCAAAGTGAATTCGGATTTTGGATCCGACCCTCCATCATGGATTATCTCCCCCTTTCGGACTCACAATTTCCCATTTTTTCCTTGTAACTCGAAAAACTTTTTCACCTTCATACCTACGCGCCTGATATTTGGTATGTAGCTTCGTTATCATGTGCAGATGCGCAAAGTGAATTCGGATTTTTTGATCCGACCCTCCATCAATGGATTATCTCCCCCTTTCGGACTCAGAATTTCCCTATTTTTCATTGTAAGTCAAAAACTTTCACTTCTGATATTTGATATGTAGCTTCGTTATGATGTGCAAAGTGAATTCCGATTTTTTATCGGACCTTCCATCATGGATTATCTCCCCCTTTCGGACTTAGAATTTCACTATTTTTCCTCGTAGGTCGAAAAACTTTTTCACCTTAATACCTACGCGTCTGATATTTGGTTTGTAGCTTCGTTTTGATGTGCTGATGCGCAAAGTGAATTCGGATTTTTTATCCGACCCTCCATCATGGATTACCTCCCCCTTTCGGACTTAGCATTTGGGGAAAGTGGGTATATTGCGATGGCGCGCCATCGACTTTTTCTAGTTAGCCTTGTGATAATATTATTGTCATTTATAACTGGCAAATGAAATGGTGGAAAATTGTTTACTGTACACTTCTCTGATAATTTAGATAACCATTTTTTACTCTGATCCGATGGTGCGCCACACTACAGGATGAGAATAACCCAAAAACAAAAATCCAGAGTCTAAGGTCACAGTCTATTTTCTACAAGCGCCTGGATGATACGTTAACAAAATGGATGACATGGAAACAAGCAGGACTTTTAGATAAATCTGGTTTCACAGCACTTTTACGATAAGTTTATTGTTTTAAAAAGTTTTGAATAATTGTTTTTGTATGCTTATAGCTCTAGTAACTGGCCAACGAAGGCTTATTATCCAGAACCTCGGTATATCCACTGTACATGTGCTAAATGTGTTCAGGGTAACACAACTTGAAAAAGAAACATGTCAACAATGGGAACTATCTTGAAAACTTGAACAAACCAAATAAATTACACTTTAATTATTTTTCTAAACTGAAACATATCAGTTAAATTGTTTGAAATCATAAAAAAGTGTGCTTTATAATCCCACATAAGAAAACTTATTTTATGACAAGCAACAGCCCACCATAGGTTTCTGAAACTGTGTTACTATTTTTAGATATTCTAGGAAACCATGGTCTGATTTTCAGAGAATTCCGAAGGAAAACATAAATGTCATACAACATAGGACACATTGCTTGAAGTAAAAATAGATAAAATGTTACTAAAAATATATCATTTTAATCTTGCAATGAGTTTATGTTTTATTTTATTGTTCATGTGATAAAATCGATGTCGGACGATATCTTGCAACGCAGACTCGGATCTGAAAATTTTAAATTATGAAAAAGTATCAATAGTTTCAAAGAGTTGTATTTATGTTATTTTCTTTGTAATATAATTGTATCATTCAGAACTTACCAGGAAATGTTACATTTTGCATTATTTCTTGATTCAGTGCACAATCGTCCCAGTTATCCTAGTTACACATTTGCATGTGTAAACAACCGATATGTGGCACAGTTGTTTGTTTATGCCGGAAATAGTGTTTACCGCGAATAAATGGAACCCGCGGTTATACGGGACGCAACTATACTACGTAGATAGCTAATTCGTTATAACGGCATAGTAAGTCGTTATAACGGCATAGTAAACAACATAGCTAAGTCGTTATAACGACATAGTAAGTCGTTATAACAACAAAGTAAGTCGTTATAACGTAGTCAGTTGCTATAACGACTTACTATGTCGACATAGCTAAGTCGTTAAAACGACATAGTTAAGTAATTATAACAACATAGCTAAGTCGTTATAACGACATATAAAACAATTCTAGGTGACACCTATCGGCTTCCTTATTCTATTTATTGTCTATGAAAATTTAAATTGTTATCATCAGTGCAAAAAAATAGATTGTGAAAGTTGTGTACATTTGTACCTTAGCATTCCTTCTGTCAACTGGAACACCTTTTAACATCATCCATTGTCCACCTTCGACTTCATCACCAAACGACATTTCAACCTGATACATGCGTTCTACCTTCTCCTTGAAAGGACCGATCAACTGCAGTTTATTTTTGTTCATAAAGAACTCATCAGTAACTTGCAGGTCCGGTTTCCTTTGAAATTTTGGGACAAATTTCGTCGGAAACATGATAGCAATATGTTTCATGGAAAAAAAGATATAAAATAAAAATATTCGTCAATTTCGTAATGTTGTGGCTTATCTCATATGTCAATAACCAGGAAAAGATGAATAAGAATTTATTTTTGACCTGATGACGGACTTGATTATATTTTAAAACTGAGCGACTACCAGGCATAAAACACGTAACGTGGTGAAAAGCGGGCGCACGATTCACCCAAATCCTCCCCAAATCCTCATTTTCCCCCAAATCCTCCCCAAATCCCCATGTAATGAATAAGTTATCCAATTAATATGTCTCAAAACCTTTTAATATCGTTCTTAAGAAGTTATTGAACCTGATTTGAATACGTGTTTATGGTAAAAAGAGTCTTATTTCGATGTTTTAATTTAACTTAGGCATTCTAGCAGCCAAGGGAGATCATCCAAAATAAATTATGAGATAAATGCAAGGGAGATAAATGTTGTTTGACCCATTTTGGTCAATTGAAACATGCAAATTATTTACCATTCCAAATGTTTATTCATCTGTTTGTTTATCTCAACCAATCAATCAATCAAATTCAGCACATATAGCTTGAAAATATGACCACGTCCGTAAATGTCAAGTGTCTATGCAGTACGGGCCCGATATGCAGCAAATCATCACCATATCTTCCCCAAATCATCTTAATTACTCACTTTGTGATGTAAATACCAGCTTAAATTGTTACTAATCATTGAATAATACTATTTTCAGGTACCTAGCTGATGCAAGGAGTTTGGCTAAGAACGTGATATTAAAACGAAGCTCGCCAGAAAATGTCAAGGGTGGCCAATATATAGTCGAAAAACAAATATGTATCCAATAATGTTAGGACCCAGTCTTATTCACTGGGATGGGGAACAGTCAACATACAGTATCTTCCTATACTGTCTGTCACGTGCCAACACCTAGCTGCTACTATCTACTGCACGAAACCAATATCCGGAATCGTGTAGGCGACTAAAACTACGAGTATGAATTTAAGACTCTAAATTCGTTTGTGAATAATCAGCTCATATAAACCCGGGGACACTGTGGTATTGTCACTACATGTACTGTGTTGTGCGATAGTGAATAGTGTGCCTGTGGCACACTGAATAGACACTGAATTTGGGAATATTTACAGATGATGGTGATTAGACATGTAAACTGAAATGATGGTGAAATGAATTTAGTACTTTGATTACAAACATGTAATACAGAAAGTGGGAGTTATATCTGCTACGGAGATTATTATATGAAACTGGGTACTGCCCACTTGAAAACAACTGAGATGAAATGGAAACCACCTAGGAGTGTATGATATACCAAGACACTACTTCACCGTAGGTAGCGCGCGGCGAGCAGCTGTCGTCTCACCCAGTACTAACGCGACCCATGATTATCCGCCTGGGTAGCACCGCTATGGAGAGTCTAGCTCACGAGCTGTCTACGGCCACTTCCACCTGGTATCAAATCACCAAACTCCGAGCAGGATTCCTATATACCACTGCAGTAGAGCAACGTATACAGTCCGTGGAGCTGTATAATATTACATACTGCACGGCAACTCTGTATACGATGTCCGAAGCCCATGTGGACTTGTCTTATCCGGTCCTACTGAGAATTACCGAACATATAATTATGAATAATGGTGTATGAATTTCGTACACAGCGAGCAGATGAAATGTGGATGTTAATCAAGATGAATCGGAGTATATCTACAACAAGAGTGCCGCAAGTCACAAAATACGCCCGTCGAATATGGGCCAGACAGCGAAGATGCAGAAATGTGAAGCTGTCACCAGGGCAAGAAACATTAATGAGCATTTGAAAGTCTATAGCATTATTTCTTCATCTCGTTGTGCAAAACATGTATACTAATTTAATTAGGCAGAGATAGAAAAGTAGAGTGTAAAGTAGAAATGATAGGGAAGTGGATACAATAATGTAGAAAAAATGGCTAAGTTAAAAAGGTGATATTTTTGTTAAAAAATATGTTTTCGGCATAAAAACACAAGGTGCACATCTTCAATATGTGTAGAAGACACACACAGTGTGTATAGTTTCAGAACGATCGACTGAACGGTTTCGGAGGAGTTGTGTACACAAACTCTGTATAACCTACATAGAAAAATGTAGAAAAAATGGCTAAGTTAAAAAGTAGTTTTTATTTATGTGAACACTTTATTACAAACTTTAAATACGATTTTACTGTGATTTTAAAACATGTCTTACGTATTGTATACGGTGCTACGATAAGCCAGCGTGGGAACGTCAACAACAACAACAACTCCTAGTCGAGCCGTGGAAACACGTTGCATTCGGGTAATAACATAACAGTAAATCAATTGCCAGCTATGTATTAACTATGTATTCCATATTATATTGTTCTTCAGTAATACGTGTATGTTGTTAGAAATGTTTGTTTTGTTTTACTTATTTGTACGTTGGACAGAAACGACTGTCTGATAGTGACACGGTGTCTACCGGGTGAGCTGGTTGTGTACACGACATAGTGAGACGTGAGTGTTCATGATAACTGATCCGATCGCTACATTTAATTAAACTCTGTCCATCCAATTTGTTCTGTCCAAGATAATGTTCAGTTGGCTGACGAGTAGGTCGGTCCAGGTTTACTTTATGTTATCAGCAGACTTATGACAAACTTGTGTAATCTGATTACTAATCACAACCAATTTGATGATGCAATTTCATCATAACAATGAAATGGTTCATTGACATTGTCATATATCAGTGATTCTATATTTTATGTACATCTTGGTGCCGTTTTTCTAGTTTCGAGGTAGAACCAATAATTCATTGAACTGTGTTTATTCCATTGGATGACAGTCCAGCCTCCAGGTGTTACATTTATAATAGTATAGCCAATTGTTCTCATCGTTTTATATATTTTATTTCCACTTCAGGGGACCAGGGGTCTCAGAAATGTCATTTCAGTTATGTACATTTACATGACGTAAATATAGCTTTACATTTACATTTTTTTCTTTTCAACGGCATAAAACATAAAACTGAAGGGGCATCTATTTAGAAAAGTGTCAAGAATATGGTAAGCTAATTGTATTAGTTTGAAACAGAGAAATTTAGTATCAAGTGACAAGTCGTGGAATTTCTCATTTATGGTAACCCAACAACATGTATTTAATATGAATCAGTTAAAGAAAACAAAATAGCTTGGCATGTAACAGAATGCCGTGTTTTACCACATGTACCAAACATCGTTATAAAGCTACATTTAATTAATAGCACAGCCTCCAAAAATATGGGCATAACGGAAATGATTTATATAACAAACATATTTATACTTTGCATATGCTGTACAATATAACTTCAAGTTAATGTTTACTTTTAATGTGATTGCCAGTAGAAACCCACACTCCTGGAAGCTGTGTCTGTTTTTTGTTGTTTCAGAGCTTTTACTAATTAAATCCCGATATATAAATGTTGTAGGTCTGAAAAAATGTACCATTACTGACCGACAACTGATGGGACCTGTAGCCTATTTCAGCAACATTGCAAAGTATACTTTTCTAGCCAAGTATACTTTGAGGGAGAAATTTTCAATTTTAGGATAAATTTATTAATTTTTATTATACTGAATTTATTACATTATCACAGCCATTTTGGCTGTGATAATGTAATAAATTCAGTATAATAAGTCTGTATGCTTTTAATCATCAAATATATGACGTCGTTATAGTTCTATATGAAATAATGCATTTCGGGAAAATAAATGATTACTCCCTCAAAGTATACTATGCTAGAAAAGTATACTTTGCAATGTTGGTGAAATCGGCTACTGGTTTATATCTAATTGACGCATGAACTGACTGGTTAGTATGTTAATTGTATCCCCCGGACGAAAGTCGGGGGAATACTATGGATTTGACACCGAACATCGTCCTCGTCCGCCGCAGACACTTCTTGTCCGGAGCATAACTCGAACACCCTTTGGAATATTTTCATGAAACTTCACACGTGCATAGACCACGACCCGAAGGTGTGTGACACACAAGAATGACAACTCTTGCCTAGCTAATATTTTAGTTATCTCCCATTTTTGTTTCGCGCACTGATTTCGTGTCCGGAGCATAACTCGACCACCCTTTGGAATATTTTCATGAAACTTCACACGTGCATAGACCACGACCCGAAGGTGTGTCGCGCACAAGAATGACAACTCTTGCATAGCTAATTTTTGAGTTATCTCCCTTTTTTGTTTCACGCACTGATTGAGTATAACTCGACCGCCCTTTGGAATATTTTCATGAAACTTCACACATGCATAGACCACGACCCGAAGGTGTGTCGTGCACAAGAATGACAACTCTTGCATCGCTAATTTTTTTCGAATTCCCGCGACTTTTCCAAGTTTATATCCCCGATAAATTCCACAAAAAGGCCATTCATTCCTTATAATTCCAGCATTTGAAATAAATTCATCAAGAAAATGTGTTCATTTTCCGTTTTCTTCAAAATTATTTTAACTGCACCTCACGGTTACGGAAAGTAGTTCGGCGTGGGAGTTTCCTGGGATATAAATTTTGGACAGAGACTTGCTACGTGCCAATCAAATGTTAGGGAATTGTGTAAATATTTTTGTGCCGGAATTATTGCAAAGTATACTTATCTAGCAAAGTATACTTCGAGGGAGAAATTTTAGGATAAATTTATTAATTTTTATTATACTGAATTTATTACATTATCACAGCCATTTTGTCTGTGATAATGTAATAAATTCAGTATATTAATTCTGCATACTTTTAATCATCAAATATATGCAGTCGTCAGTTTTATATGGCATAATGCATTTCAGGGAAAATAAATGATTACTCCCTCAAAGTATACTTTGCTAGAAAAGTTTACTTTGCAATGTTGGTGAAATAGGCTACTGGTCTCACCCTCCACACGTCACAGTCAGTAACGATTACAACCGCACGTGCATATTATATACGCAGTGATCTGACAAAACCGGGCTTATTGTATATTATGCGACTAGTGAAGACCAAAACGTGTTCACCATTAGTAATAAAAAAACGCGAGATTGTAACGTGTCCCCAACAGAACGACACGATTCTCATGTGCTGCAAAAACATGTTTATTAGAAAAAAACATGAGAGGGGGTGGGGGGTAGCACTAATCATACCGGCTCCTTCGGGCCGACAATTATGTCCGGACCGATTGGCATTCTGAAATTTTAGAAGCCCTGAATTCCTGGAGGCGCTTAAAAAACATTGCATGAGAAAAGTATGACTGCCATTTTAGATCTAGGTGTCATTATTTGTTTTTAATAATTTAATTGTTTGAATAAAACATGTTTTGACAGCACATGAGAATCGTTTCCGAAGACGATGATTTCATCACATTTGTTTGATTTCTTAATAAAACATGATTTGACAGCACATGAGAATTGTCTCCTATTAAAGACGATTGTCATATGTTGCCAATATATGTTTTTGTTTAGAAATATGATGGTTCTTCTTAATGAAACCATGATTTTTCACATACCGGTATGTATATTTCTTAATAAAACATGTATTGGCAGCAGATGAGAATCGTTTCCGAAGACGTGTCTTTTTCACTTAATAAGACCTGTTTTGATAGCACATGAGCATCGTCTCTAAGACGATTTTCATGTGTTGTCAAAATAAGAGATTGTATAAGAAATATAGATTCTTCTTTTGTTCATAAATATTGTTGTTGCACCACTTGAGAATCGTCTCCTAAGACGATTTATTTTCACATTTGTTTGATTTCTTAATAAAACATGTTTTGGCAGCGCACAAGCATCATATCCGAAGACAATTTTTTTTTTTAAATGAATAAAACATTTCTTGACAGCACATGCGTATCGTCTCTCAGAAGATTCCCATGGTCACACAGTTTCAATATTCAAGCAACAAGTCTGTGAACACATCTACATGTTTATTCAACGATACAGGATAATGAGGTCGAAATCGGTACAGTCATGGATGTTCCGGTGAACATCATTTATTGCGTAATTTCCGTCAGTTGTACAGTAGACTGGTTGTTATCTACACTGTTTACATCTACACATCATAAGGAAGGTACATACCAAGTTTGAAGTCCCTACCTATTACGGTTAAAAGGTTTTACTTCTTAGAATAAACGTGATGGAAGGACATACATACCGACAGTTTAGGACCGTCCAAAAGGGGAGATAATCCATTTCCCAAGGGTCAGATTTAAAATTGAAATTTATTTCCTGTATCTACCTTCCGTTATAAAGAAATTATATACCAAGTATTAAGCTCCATCTATTACAGTTTAGGAGTTATATAATTTATAAGACAAATTTGCAAAGGGCCAGCCATGACGAAAACAATATACCCATTTATCTACAAAAAGTGGGTATAATTATTGGTGATTATGTCACCTTATGCCATACGTTATGGTCGTGGATTTGTTATGGTGATTGTGTCGTTACCAGGACCCACCCATCAGCGCCTCGTGCATCGACAGAATCAGCCAATCTGATTGGCTGATTCCGTCAATCCACGAGGCACCGATGGGTGGGTCCCAGTGGTAGACCTGGTAACGACAGTATTATGTTTTACAGACGTGTCATCTGAAATTCAAGTCTGCCTATGGCAATGTGTCCATTGTATGGCCTAATTTTGAACTAAATTCTTCTATGTATGGTGTTCTGCAGGCTAGTTGTACAAAGTAGCCTAAGCCAGTATTCTTTGTTCTTCATCTTGTTCTGGATTTTTAGCTTAGAGTTATTGTTACCGCAATGTGTCCGTTGTCGTCGTCCGTCGTCGTCGTCCGTTGTCGTGGTCATGTCTACATCAAATCGAAGGTATCAAAGGGGCGATCGCTCTGGTACATATTTTGTCGAAATTGGATGGTCATGTCATCCAAGATGGCCACCGAAAGGTCAAAAGGTCGTTCTTTTATTAGAGATTTAAAAATTCTTCTTCACACGAAACCGCAATGCCCATGGTGGTCCAAACCATTTCCACAGATTATCGGTCCATGGGTGAAGCCTTTTTAGATTTGTTAAAACGCAGGTCGTCGCTAATCCAAGATGGCCGCTGTCTAAAAATAGCACAAATTCTTAAAAAATCTTCTTCTCATGAACCACCAGCCGGATTTTGACGAAACTTGGTAGGAATGATCGATGTAGAATGCTTTTTCAAAGTTGTTAAAATGGTGACCCCGAGGTCAAAAATGGGCGTGGCCCGTGGGGTATAATTTTTTATTTTTGACCGAATATGCTCATGTCATATATCAAATTGAAGGTATCGATGAGACGATTGCTCTGGTGCAATATTTGTCGGAATCAGATGATTATGTCATCCATGATGGCCTCCAAAAGGTCAATTTTTCTCAGGAACCACATGGCCGATGCTGGCCAAACTTCATAGTAAGTTAAGATCCTTGGGTGAAGCATTTTCAGATTTGGTAAAATGAGAGTCATCGCTTAATCCAAGATGACCGCCATCTAAAAATAGCACAAGCGGAAAGCGAGACATAGGTTTTGCTTTTCCGAAGTCGGCATCAGTGTCGGCGTCATCATTCAATTTTAAGTTTTCCTGTTATGGTCATTACTTCAACACCTTATCAGCTACAGTCATCAAACTTTATACACACCTTTACTATATGTAGATGAATATAGGACTATTCCGGGCTCCAGGGTCAAGGTCAAACTCTTTCTTTCTATGCTACAAACTGAACATTAATGCATTAACCCGTTTTCTCGTGCGCTCTGTACACCTTACCTGTAGAGAGAACAATAACTTTCTCCAGTTGAACACTTGTGCATGTGCAAGCATGTGCAAATTTCCAGATTGACCACTAAATGTCCAGCTAAATTATTACAGGTAATTTATACAGGTAAATTATTATACCTGGGTATTACATTTCCGTAAACTGTGTTGACAATATTGTGGCAATATGTGGACCTGTGCAGATATGATATGTAGATAAATATAGGACTATTATAAACATTCTGGGCTCCAGTAGCTAGCATTATTTTTTTGTTAGTTTTTAAACTTTTTTTCCATTTTTAGACAGGTTTTTTTTGGGGAAAAAATCCAGGCTATTGGATTGGCGAAAGCCAGGCAGGCGGGCCGGCGGCCTCCACAATCAATGTTAAGTTTTCGTGTTTGAGTCCATTTCTTTGTTACTGTAACACATAGGACCAACAAACTTTCACAGCTTCATAACCAAGAGGTGCCCACCACATATCACTATCCAACATGTTACCTTTTTTTGAACTTGACCCATTTTTTCCGCGCAGTCAATGTTAACTTTTCGCGTTTACAATGTTAACTTTTCGTGTTTAAGTCCATTTCTTTAGTACTGTACCACCTAGGACCACCAAACGTTCACAGCTTCATAACCAAGGGGTGCCCACCACATACAACTATCCAACATGTGACCATTTTTTTTTACCATGACCTATTATTTCTACGTAATTGACTTTTTCAACGGTAACTTTTTAACGTACGTCTGGTTAAAGTTTTATGGTTAAAGTTTTTCGTTATACTATATCTCTGCAACTGCTTCGCCCATTACCTTGTAACTTTACATGGGTGTTTATCATCATCCATATTTTCGTTCTACCCCGAAACCGTCAAATTACTTTGATTTTTTTGTGTAATATATCTCTGCAACTGCTTCACCCATTACCTTGATACTTCACATGGGTGTTTATCATCATTGTCGCGCCCACTTGTGGAAAGCGCGATATAGTCGGCATTTTGGCATACGTCCGTCCGTGTGTCCGGTTAAAGTTTTTCCATCCACTATATCTCTTTTTTTTAGTGTCCATGCCATCTAGTCTACAAAAAGTGGGTATAATTATGTTATCCAAGTGTCTATGCTTGGAACAAACCTGGCCTTCGTGGCTTTGCCTCGTTTCTTGTTTTTTTTCTTCAAATTCTTTTTAAATTTTTGTCTAGTAGCATAAGGTCGTAAGTGCTATATACCGACTATTATCATATACTAAAACAATTATTGACTAGTGAGCCGTAGAATATAATCTGATATTCTATGGCTCACTGGTCAATAATTGTATAATATAAATTGCTTTCTGGCCCAAGCTCGAGGTCAAGGCGGCGGGACAAGGCGAGACATTTGATTCCGCGGTATTCTTGTTTTAAAACACACATGAACTCAATGTCACATTCTCCTCTGGTGTTCATGGAATCAGGTGAGCGAATTAGGGCCATCATGGCCCTCTTGTTTTTCAGATCACACCAGCATCAGACCTCATCTCGTCTATGATTATCTGTAGTATACAGTTTAACTTTTTAGGAAATAGAAGTGTGTGCCAGAATGGATACGACATTAACTGGCACCCAGGTGCGCGACATTTTCATCAATTTCTTCCGCGAGAAGGAGCACCTTTATGTACACTCATCGTCCACTATACCACTGGACGATCCCACTCTACTGTTTGCCAATGCGGGAATGAACCAGGTACGTTTATATTCCTTTCCATTATACGCAATGTTTTTAACTTAGTGTCATTCCACTGCAAGTTTTTTGCCTGAAAGGAAACATTTCTGAAAAATCGGTTTGACTTTCAGATTGTTTTATTTGTTTGTTATATTATATTTCAGTCCATGTTTCGTTTCTTGTTGGTACTCTTGTTATCATTTTTGTTTGCCATGATTTTATACATGGTATGCAGGGATTCCGCTGGGGAAAAAAAAATCGCCACTTCAAAAAAAAGGAATAAGAAATAGGATAAAAATAAACAAATATTTTTATATTTTTTTTCGAAAATTGTAATTTTTTATCGCCAATTGTTTATTTTTATCGCCAATTGCGAAAGTGGTGATCCTCTGGTCACAGCCACAAATCACGAACGTGTTTGCTTACAAGTATGTATCCGTGTAGACGCGGTAACGTAACTATGGATTATATGTGTATAATACCATAGCTCCAGATAAGCTGCATATTTGCTTAAATACCCAATTAAAATTACCAAAAACCCAATTGAAATCAGAAGTTGCGAGTATCAAAAAGCAATAACAATTTTGTGGTACCTTTATCACGCTGCAGAAAACAATAAACAGACGACAACTATAGCATATCTTCCTTATTTTCCATGAAAACACATCTTGATAGTTCATTAGAATTGGCTCAAGGAGACAATTCTAATGAAATGCCAAGACATGTTTTCATTTCGAAGCAAACTGTTCAACAATTGCTGTCTGTTGATGTGTAAACATTTGTATGATTTTATTTTACCCAATTAAAATTTTGAAATACCCGATTGCTTCAGAAATGATGGAATGACAATACTCAATTACTAATTCCTTATCTGGAGCCCTGACACGGTATGCCTATGTCAAGGTCAAGAACTTGACATCACGGCCCACATTGGCTGTATTCCGTAAGCCCTTGCTTACTGACAAATCTAGTTCATATTGTCGTTTTATTTCATTTAATTATTATAATGTTGAAGGTACATGCGTATTGTACTTGTATTTAACTCTTAGAATGCGGAAACTGAAAATAGTCGTCTGCTGTTAATTCATATTTTGTTTTTTCTCTCAGTAAAAACATGGTTTTGCAGCATTTTAGAATCATTTCCATTGAAAATTATTCTAAAGTGCTGCCAAACCAAGTTTTTGATGAGAAAAATGGAAAATAAAAAATATTCAGCAGACGACACAAATTAATTCAGCATTGTAAGGGTTAACAAGCTGGGGGCCGTTTCACTAAACTTCCTACGACTAAAATGTTAATACGTGAAAATTTAGGATCGTCTAAAAATTTCAATTGATGGATTTACATTTATTGAGCATAGGCTGCATAGGCAGCCTATGCTCGATAAATGTAAATTCAATAATTGTTTACAAGAAAACATTGTTAATGTGAAATGTGCAGACAATCTTAATTTTGCACTTACGAACATTTTAGTCGTACGAATTTTGTAAAATAGGTTGGGGCTCCAGATAAGGAATTAGTAATTGAGTATTTTTACTCCATCATTTCTGAAGCAATTGGGTATTTCAAAGTTTTAATTGGGTAAAATAAAATCACACTACTGTTTACACATCAACAGACAGCAATTATTAAATAGTTTTCTTCTAAATGAAACATGTCTTGGCATTTCATTAGAATTGTCTCCAAGATGTGTTTTCATGGAAAAATAAGAAAATATGCTATATATGTGCTCTGTTTATTGTTTTCTGTAGCATGATAAAGATACCACAAATTATTCATTGCTTTTTGATACATTGTACTCACTACTTCTGATTTCAATTGGGTGTTTGGCAATTTTAATTGGGTATTTACGCAAATACGCAGCTTATCTGGAGCTCTGATAGGTGGAGCTCGATACTGGCCAGCAATTGCATTAGCAAGTAGGGTGAACTATAAATTGCGAACTGTTCCAGTTTAAGCCTGTGTTCCTCGGTTCGGTAGACCCCAACAGTGACATGGCCAAATATGTCCGAGTCGTCAACTCCCAGAAGTGTATCCGCGCCGGCGGCAAGCACAACGACCTCGATGACGTCGGCAAGGACACCTACCATCACACGTTCTTCGAGATGCTCGGCAACTGGTCATTTGGTGACTATTACAAGGTATGGATGGACGCAGTCTGATCAGGGGCTGTACTGTTTTCCCTTCAGTCAGAGAAACACTGGCATACTTTTCCCATTATTAACCCATTTCAGTCTAAGTATACAATACATGTATTGTGAAAAAATGCTGCAATATTTATAAAATAAATTTTCAGTAGCCAAAAAGGTAATTTCTGATATATTTTATTAGTAGCCAAATGGCCATTTGAGCTGTCTCTGCGTGGAACTACTGTATATACATATACGTATGTATATGTGTGCACTACTGTATATACATATACGTATGTATATGTGTGCACTACTGTATATACATATACGTATGTATATGTGTGCACTGCTGTATATACATATACGTATGTATATGTGTGCACTACTGTATATACATATAGGTTAGAAGACACCAAATGGTGCGAAACCGCCCAGGGTGTATGCAAAAGTAGTCCGGTATAAAGTGCGGGTGTTTTGAGGTCACAGACACCGTTTGCTTGCAAATCTTGATCCATTACTACCCAGTTTCACTTGAGGAACATTTTGGGGTGCCTTCAACACCAGTTTTCAGCATATTTGTAGCATTTAAAAGAAAACACTGACCCTGTGGTCACTTGATGTAAACGGAGTTTCCGTGGCCAAAAAATGTACACAATATTGGAGGATATGACAAGGTTGGATTTTTCTTTCTTAGGAGAGTAAGTGAACCTATTGTTTAGTTCATGCAGAACCAGTACAGACTGGCTGCAGGTCATGTACAAGTGGGTCCCACAGCATCCATACGAATAGTGAAAGTAGGAGAGACTGGCCTTATTGGATGGCATTCGGTTAAATTATATAGTAAAACTATTTGGTGGTGTCTAACCTATAAGGTGTGCCTAGGCCCTATGTGAGATATGTTTGTTTGTAGAATTTGTAGTTGGAAGTTTATGTTTCTTGTAGCTATGTCTCTGGGAACAATAATTTAAAGTTACTGCGACAAGAATAATCGAGCGGACTCCGCGATGCAACATATTTGTTCTTTTTGTATCTCAGACGGACAGTTATCGGCTTCAAAATCTTCTAAAATCTTGATTTCTCAGCTTTTTTAGTGAAATATAATAAACCAGTGTATGCAAATTACCTGTAGGTGATTGGGCTTGGAATGTGACAGAAATATACACCGAAACAGTGATTATAGTGTGTTTTTCTTTTTTTTTTTTTTTTTTTCATTGATATTGGCTTGCTGATGGACAATTAAGAAGTTATGGAAAGTGGCGCGACATAGCGACGCTGTTCCAAAATTTGCCAAAATTAGGCGTAAGTGTATTGTTTTCGCATATCGGTATAGTACCAAGACACTAGTACTCAGAAAACATTGTTTTTCCTTTCCTCCTGTGTTATAAAGCAAATTTCTTGACTGACCGTTCCAAGCCAGTACCCTTTTGTCTGTCGACCATTCCAGAGTGGCATACATGTTGGTATAGTTTCAGTGATGAGTCTGTATATGTAGAATGGTTAGCTATATCACTATTTAGGGTAATGTTATGTGATTTTATGGAGATTTGTGCTTTTAATTCATCATCTATTAAAATTCTCCATAGTTCTGTAGTAGCTCAAATTAAGGCAGAATGTGGACAGTCACATGGTGGAGTTACACAGCTGCTGTGTGACAACCATTTGAGATATTTGCTCCAAACTTGGTACTGTATCCAGGAATAGAAGCTACTTTTTGAATAGTGAATATTGTAGAATGATTTGTAGTGGGACTGGTACACTTATACGTATGTATATGTGTGCACTACTGTATATACATATACGTATGTATATGTGTGCACTACTGTATATACATATACGTATGTATATGTGTGCACTACTGTATATACATATACGTATGTATATGTGTGCACTACTGTATATACATATACGTATGTATATGTGTGCAGAGCTGCAGTTAAGGTGCGTAATTTGACCAACTTGGGGTGAAATTTTGTTATTTCTTCATCAAAAATGGCAAGTTGGGAGTGCTTTAGAAGCGTCTTTCTTCATCAAAAATGGCAAGTTGGGAGTCCTTTAGAATCGTCTCATTGAGACGATTCTAAAGCACTCCCAACTTGCCATTTTTGATGGAGAAATAAGAAATTCACCTCCAAATTACGCACCTTAACTGGAGCTCTGTGTACCTGTGTGTATGTTACCAGAAAGAGGCGTGCGAGTGGGCCTGGGAGCTGCTGACCGAGCGGATCGGAATGGAGAAGGAGCGTCTCTACATCACGTACTTCGGGGGCAACAAGGATTTCGGACTCGAGCCGGACAACGATACCCGGGACATCTGGCTCAACCTAGGGTAACTCTCCCTTTATAGCTGTTGTAACTCCTTACCCTGGGCTTAACCCTTTCAACAGGGATGGGTTGTGCGCTAGGGGTTAGAACACCTGACTTCCATTTTGGAGGTTGTGGGTTCAAACCTCGCCTAGGGATTGGCCGTGGCCTCGGGGATATGGCATTGGTCTTCAATACCAGAGGTTGTGACTTCATACTTCACCAGAGGTGTGAAACATACAGTTGTTTCTGTCAAAATGTTCCGGGTTTATACGTGTACAAAGTGTTGTGCGTTGCGTATCCGTGGAGTTTCCGTTAGTTGCGTTTCAAACCGTGTGTCGTCTACGTGTAATACGTTTTCGGCCATGCGTTGCGTTTCCCCACTCTTGCGCATGCGCGAAAGTCGAACAAACCGTGTTCAACGCATTGAGTTTCAAAAGCGTGTTAATCCGTGTACAACGGTTGTAAACGTATACAACGGTTGTAAACAACGTATTGAGTTTCAAAAGCGTGTAATCCGTGTACAACGGTTGTAAACGATATACAACGGTTGTAAGCGTATACAACGCTAATGTAAACCGTTTAAACGATTTTAACGCAATTTTCTTTGACGAACGGTTACACGCATCTACATGTACACAGCACCGTACAGATGAAACCGTGTTATACGTATAACACGTTTCCACGGGTTTTAACGCATTTACACGTTTTGGTAATGCCAAACCTTGTATCCGCGATAGAATGCGCATGCTTTGATCATTCTTCGTGTGTGTATATTGACTTCTAGACTCACTGCAGGGCTTCTAACATTTTCAGTTTTCCGGTTCTGGACCGATTTTTGAACTCTCAGACCGATTGAGATTTGAAAACTAGTCTTAAAAATCGGTCCGTGAAAAATTGCCAGTCGACTGCTATTTCGCTATAAACCTTGTAAATTTACCGGTTTTGACCACCAAGTAATTTATGACACATATCCGCGGGCCATATCCGTGTTAAACCAGTGTGCAGCTCGCTGTGTATTCAGTTTCTCCAAATATCGATTAATCTTAACACACGCGTGGGACAGGTGTATAGCGGATTAGTGACTGAAATAGACTGGCTTCAGCGTAAAGATAATACGAGAGTTCCTAGACTCGCCATTTCTGATGATGTTAAAATATAATAAAGAAACCATGCACTGTGTTTATCTGTGTTCGTAATATTTAACCCCAATTAACTGACACGGACTATCGGCCCGGGCTATTCCATATTAAAGTTAGGAACTGTTAACTTACTCTGTATTAGGCGTCATTTTTGTGTATATAAAATGTACATAGGAATGCCGCAGATCCTGATGAGCCGGCTCACGTGATCTACAATTCTCAAACATTTTGATAAACGACAAGGTACATCTGTCGTGTTAAAAGCGTGACTCATTAGTCATCAGGGATTTGGGATCAATTGAAGTGCTAAATCACACCGCCGATGTACTTTGAACTCGATCTGAGGGTATGTATTCGCGATATTTTAAAAGGGACGAAACAAGGACGCCTCGAAGAGATCGGGGCCGAACAGGTATTTGTGTTAAAACGTGTAACCGTTGTACACGTTTCAACGCTTTCATATAGCTACACGCTTCCAGGTAAAGCGTTGTACACGTTTCAACACTTTCACCTCGCTACATATGTATACGCCAAAGCGTGTTATACGCCTTGAAGCTAAACGTATTACACGCTTTAAAACTAAACGGTTTGACAATGTGTATTACACGTGTACGAACCGTATTATACGTTTAAACAACGTATACAACGCTACAGCAAACCGTTGCGTTCGCGTTGCGTTCGCGTTGAGTTTGCAAGTGTTGTCTACGGTGGAACGAAAACGGAGACTGCACTGTACTTACATAATATTTCCAACCCAATGGTCTTTCGGATGAGACTTGAAATCGAGGTCCCATCCCTAAATGACCTTAGCTGTGGCTGGTACGTTAAACCCATTAACGTTTACTTTTGAATACTTTTAACACTATATACCTTCATGGCAGTGTTTGCAAACATTGTTGATCAAGATGAGATGGCTCATAACGAGCCTTCTCATCAGGATCTGCACTTTTGCAAGTAATTAGTATATTTTAGACAAAAAGAAAACAAATGGACTGGTTTCAACATCATTTTGTGATGATCGGAATGGTCTGAGAATTAACATATCGGTCCATTCCAGGGGTCCGTTTCACTAAACTTCGTACAATTGAAATGTTCGTAAGCGCAAATCGTAGGATTGTCTGAAAATTTCAATTGATGGATTTACATTTATTGAGCATAGGCTGCATATGCAGCCTATGCTCAATAAATGTAAATCCAACAATTGTTTACAAGAAAACATTGTTAATGTGCAATTTACAGACTATCATAATTTTGCACTTACGAACATTTTAGTCGTACAAACTTAGTGAAATGGGCCCCAGTTATCTAGGGCTGAAAGGGTTAATCTCCTTACAAAATCTTGTCAATTTCAGCGCTCCAGATAAGGCGCGTATTGGCGTATTTTATGCACTTCTTTTAGCAGAATACGCATTGATTATCAAAAGTGGGAGCACAAAATATGCTTTGAATTTGAAACATGGGGGTATAACACTCTTTAGATACAAACCTTATCCGGAGCACTGAATTTATGCTGACGATCTTGATGTAACTGAAACAACTATACCGTGGGTACCTGTAAAACTTGGGTGAAACTTGCTCAAAATTCAGGCAGTCTATCCGGCCGATTCTGAGCTGTGCTAATCAAGCTCCCTGCTTTCAATCATGAGAACTGAGAATGTACTCTCAAATTCCTTCTGTTTGATTGGCCGAGAATGAGCAAAACTCGTCTTATCAACCTTCCTGATTTCATCCATGAGAACCAACTATATGCTCAGAAAGTGATTTTCTGAGCACATTCTCAGAAGTTGTACTCGAAATAAGGCTGTTTAATTGGTCTAGAATGAGCACTGAGTATGTGCTCAGAAATGTTATGATCAGATACTCCAGTGCTCCAGATAAGGAATTAGTAATTGAATATTGTCACTCCATCATTTCTGAATCAAGTTCAAAATTTTAATTGTGTAAAATAGAATCATACTACTGTTTACATATCAGCAGACCACACTTGTTGAATAGTTTGCTTCTAAATGAAAACACATCTTGGTATTTCATTAGAATTATCTCCTTGGAGACAATTTTAATGAAATACCAAGATGTGTTTTCATGGAAAAATAAGAAAATATGCTATGTTTGTGGTCTGTTTATTGTTTTCTGTAGCCTGATAAAGATACCACAAATTTTTGTTGCTTTTTGATACTCACTACTTCTGATTTCAATTGGGTTTTTGGCAATTTTAATTGGGTATTTACGCAAATACGCACCTTATCTGGAGCGCTGCACCTTGTATCCATTATGCGATACAATCCACACCACAGTACAAAGCCTGATCCATGCTACGTTACAGTGTGCCACCAGAGCGTGTGCTGCCCTTTGACATGAAGGACAATTTCTGGGAGATGGGCGATGTGGGTCCGTGTGGGCCCTGTACCGAGATACACTACGACTATGTGGGGGGTCGCGATGTCAAGCACCTCGTTAACATGGATCACCCGGAAGTCATTGAGATATGGAACCTCGTCTTCATGCAGTTTAACAGGTAACATGTAACATCTGTAGCCGATTTCACCAACATTGAAAAGTATACTTATCTAGCAAAGTATACTTTGAGGGAGAAATTTTCAATTTAAGGATAAATTTATTAATTTTTATTATGCTGAATTTGTTAGTTCTATATGACATAATGCATTTGGGAAAACAAAAATGATTACTCCCTCAAAGTGTACTTTGCTAGAAAAGTATACTTTGCAATTTTAACATGTGACGTCTGAGGCATTGATTATAAAACTTTCTAAACAAGGTCAAAATTTATCAAGGCTGAGCTGTACTCATTCTTGGCCAATCAAACTGCTTCATTTCAAATACGAATACGAATTGTACCCCCTGGTTTCAAATTAAATGCGTAATATATTTTTACAAATCGATTATTTATTTTCTTCATTATTAAATAGGGCCCAAATGATCAAAACAAAAAGTGGATACTATGCATGAAAGTGTTAAATGTATCTGGCCCCTATTATTGTCAGGGAGCCAGGCAACATCCTGAAACTGTTACCAAAGGGTCACGTAGACTGCGGTATGGGGCTGGAGCGCCTTGTGTCTGTGATGCAGCGGAAAACGTCGAACTACGACACCGATCTCTTCACGCCCCTGTTTGACGCCATCCAGAAGGTAATCTGATGTTGTTGGTCTTATATGGTTATTGGGACATGTGGTATAGATTCACATCTGTTCATAATTACAAATCCCTGTCTCAAATAGAGCAAATCGTTTTAACAACTAAAATATACAGCCTTTTTGACGGGAAATTATCTATGTTCTTATAATTTTAACATGCAGCGATCAACTTTGGATTCAATGAGAAGAAGCCGCTGACGTTTACTACAGTATACTTTGAGAGTAATCATTTATTTTTCCTGAAATACATATAAATGGTGCCCTTGGTTGAGGGGGATATTGGGGAACATTATCTTCCGAGGCGCAGCCGAGGGAGATAATGTTCTCGAGGGGAGATAATCCACAATATCCCCCTCAACCAAGGGCACCATTTACTTTATTATACCGAATATAACTAACATTTCACATTGCACACAATATAACTTCCACTGGCTTCCGCCATCTTTGTTTACATCTGCGCAGCTGGTGCCCGGTTTACAATGCTTTACTGTTATAGGGGTAAGGGGATTGCAGCGTCTACTTTCATCTCATGCGGTACTTTCGGTTTCGATGCGCGATAAGCTACAAGGTACTCCAATTAATGTTCGGTAGTTTCCATGACCAGACTTCGGGTATCTTCGGGCGAAACGGTCCATAATTATATTATGTCATGGCATTATTGCCCTCAGGGTACATATGGCCAATTGCTTTATACCACGTGGTAGGGAATTGACCAATGCAAAGCGTCGAATTTACGATGAGGTATAATAATATTTCAACGACTGCATTAAAAATATGCAGAATTATTATACTGAATTTATTACATTATCACAGCGATAATGTTATAAATTCAGTATAATAAAAATTAATAAATTTATCCTAAGATTTAAAATTTCTCCCTCAAAGTTTACTTTGCTAGAAAATGAAACTTTGCAATGTTGGTGAAATAGGCCACAGATATCACTTATTTTTGCAATTTCATAGTAATTTCTTTTCAGATATTATATTTGTTGTGGCCCATGAGATTCATAATTCTGGACCATTTGTAAAAGGTATGGAGCATCATGGCCCCTCAATATTTATTGTTGGGGGCCATTTATGACAAATAGGGGCTAATGGCCCCTCCTAGAATGAACACTGCACTGTATTTGAGATACATCACCATGTTTAGTTATATCACCATAATGTGACTTTTGTGTTCGGGCTATAACTTTAATAACCCTTGGCCTATTTTCATTGAACGTCACACTTGCATTGACCATGACCCGAAGGTGTGTCACTCACAAGAATGACAACTCTTGCCAGGCTAATTTTCGAGTTATCTCTCTGTTTTTCACACAATGATTTCGTGTCCGGAGCATAACTCGTATACCTTTTCACACTTGTATAATCTATGACCCAATGTTGTATCATGCAATAATGACAACCTGACTAACATATTACAGAGCTCCAGTTAAGATGCGTAATTTGACCAAATATTTGAGGTATTTTTCTTAGTTCTTCACCAAAAATGGTAAGTTGGGAGTTCTTTAGAATCGTCTCAATGAGACGATTCTAAAGCACTCGCAACTTTCTATTTTTGGTGAAGAAATAACAAAATTGCCCCCAAAGTTGATCAAATTACGCACCTTAACTGGAGCTCTAATATTAGTTCCCCCTTTCTTATCCCCTCGCCAATAGGCAAGAGGGGGTATAGCATTAGTCCATATACCGGTACATACATACGTAACACCTATCACTTTTGTCGCGCCTGCTTTAGCAGAAGGCGCAACTATAGTCATTGCTTTTTCCGTCGTCCGCGTCAGCAATGTCAAAAAGTTGGTACAAGTTTCTTCATCATGATATAACTTTAATATTTCATTGCTTCAATATTTGGATACTTGATACATGTGAGCATATGGAACACACTCATACTGCCATTAACATGACCTTGGCCTTTGTTAGCTAACATTTTTGCGGAAATATTCTTTTTTTTGCGTCTAAAGGTTTGTACAAGTTTCTTCATCATCATATATCTTTTAGTATTACTTGATGGATTGCTTCAATATTTGGAAACTTGATACATGTGATCATTTGGAACACCCTCATGCCTCCATTAACATGACCATGACCTTTTTGACCTTCATATTTTTGTGGTAACACTTAGCCATTTTTACGTCAAAAAGTTGTACCAGTTTCTTCATCATATACCTTTAATGTTACATGTACTTGATACATGTGAGTATTTGGCACAGTTATGCCCCCATTAACATGACCTTCACGCTTTTTGACCTTCACATGGTTGTGGAAACACTTAGCCATTTTTTTACGTCAAAAGGTTTGTAGAACTTTCTTCATCATCATATAACTTTAATATTACTTTATGGATTGCTTCAATATTTGGACACTGATACATGTAAGCATTTGGAACACAATCGTGCTGCCATTAACATGACCTTGACCTTTTTCATGCCCATGATCATGTTGCAGTGAAATGCCTCGACAGGCGCGACACTGCTTCTGTGGCGGAATTCTTGTTCCAATTCACCAACTCAAAATGGTAGATATAACAATGCCACTCGGCAATATGTTACAGGGCACAGGCTGCAGGAAGTATGAGGGGCGTGTGGGGGCGGACGACAAGGACGGACTGGACATGGCCTACCGCGTCCTCGCTGACCATGCCCGCACATTGACCATCACCCTGTCTGACGGGGGCCGGCCGGATAGCACAGGACGTGGGTACGTCACTTTACACTGGTGCTTGGAATCAAGGGCCTGTTTCATTCACTAAACTTTGTAAGACTAAGAAGTTTGTAAATGCATCATTTAATTTTGGAATAACATTTACAGTGACAGTCGATGTTGAAAAATATTCAGGTGATATGTTACCATGTAATGATGTGTGCATGTAGGTGCAAAATGGTACGTTTACTTCACTTTAATGTGAGAAGCAAATTAATAAAATCGTCATACAAACTTAGTCGCAAGATGTTTAGTGAAATGGGCCCCAGAGTCTGAAAACCTTCTTTGATCATCGGATGTGTGTGCAATCGACCATCAATTAACCCTGTCACCCCTAAGCAGCTGGTATGGATTTTGATACGTTAATTTTGCATCCAATCCAATTGTCACAAAATGGTTTTCAGACTAGTCCGGAGGCGTTTTTCTCCTCAAAAATATGAAAATGACTTGCAAAAAGTGCAGATCCTGATGAGCCGGCTCATCATGAGCCGGCTCATCTGGATCTACACTGTTTGCCAATACCACCATACAGGTCTGTAATGTTGAAAAGGGTTAATAATCACGTTTAATCTGTTGTTGGTCATGATCATCATCCACACACTGTGATCATGGCCTCCAGTCGCTATTGTGATCGGGGAAACATTTCCAATGATAACAATGATCCATATTAGTTTGCACAAGTCTGCTAAATGCTTGAGGTCTACCGCCACCATTGATTTTTGTCACACCTTTTGAAGAAAGTTGTGCTTATGGCATACCTGCTGCGTTGTAGTCAGCATCTGTCCATCCGTCAGTCCGTCCGTTTTCAAAAGTTCAAAAACTTAACATTGGGGGAAATTTGTTATAATTTCTGTTTCCTTTCACCAAATGTTTTGATATTTCACACATACCTTTCCTTTTAATGCTGTGATAATTCAACGGTGCTCAGACCCCCACTAACCCCAAGGTGAAGGTCACAGTCTTAGTGCTTTCATAAACTTAACGTTTCCTTTCACCTAACGTTTTGATAGTTCACACATGCCTTTCTCTAATGATTCTCTATCATGCTGTGACAAATTTACGGTGCTCAGACCCCCGCTAACCCCAGGGCTCAACGTTAACTCTTTTTTTCACTAGACCAGTCGGGCTAGTACTTTTAGAAACTACTAGCCCTGACCTAATTATACCCCCACAAACAAAGTTTGAGGGGGTATTTAGGAGTCAGCTTGTCGGTTGGTCGGTCTGTCGGTCTGTTGCAAATTCCCTTCCGCTCTATATCTTCTACACCCATGCATGGATTATCAAATGGCTTGGCACAAATGTTTGTCATGATGAGAAGGTGTGTCGCGATCAATAACCACGCACCTACGTCCAAGGTGAAGGTCACAGTTGAAGGTCAAAGGTCAAACCTATCGAAATTCCCTTCCGCTCTATATCTTCTACACCGATGCATGGATTATCAAATGGCTTGGCACAAATGTTTCTCATGATGAGAAGGTGTGTCGCGATCAATAACCACGCACCTACGTCCAATGTCAAGGTCACAGTTGAAGGTCAAAGGTCAAACCTATTGAAATTCCCTTCCGCTCTATATCTTCTACACCGATGCATGGATTATCAAATGGCTTGGCACAAATGTTTCTCATGATGAGAAGGTGTGTCGCGATCAATAACAACGCACCTACGTCCAAGGTCAAGGTCACAGTTGAAGGTCAAAGGTCAAACCTATCGAAATTCCCTCGTTTTCTTTGGCTGCCAGTGGGGGTATTCGTGTGCCGACAGGCCACATTTCTAGTTTGTACTAGACCTGACCTAGTGAAGCATAACTTGCATGAATTTATCTAAGTTTTTATTATGCCCCCGCTACCGAAAGGTACGGGGGCATATAGTGTTACCGGCGTCCGTCCGTACGAGCAACCAAGGGTGTACAAGGGGCCATGGGGCGGAGCCTAACACAAAAGAATCCTTTGATTTATTCCGTATGGCCCTTGTTATACAAGGGGCCATCGCTTTGATCTAGAACAATGGAAATGGCCCCTTGTTCACTATTGGTCGTCCGTCCGTCCGGGCACACATTAGGGTACTTATGTGGCTAGCCCAACAGGGTTATGGACTTAGTAAAGGATAGGGTTGGTTACAATTAGCCACCTAAAAATCCTTTTATGTGGCTAAAAATCGTTTTATGTGGCTAATATTTAACATGTGATAAGCCACATAAGTATAGTACTGTAAGAACGTCCGTCCGTACGTCCGTCCCGTCCGTACGTCCCGATATTACCATATTCTTTACTAACTTCTACATGGCTTCACATATTATATCAATATTTATACACGTGATACATATGAACATGCCCTACACACTCCACCACCCAGTACTTCGACCTTGACCTTTGGCCTTGACCTTTTCCACTTTAAATGTTTGCTTGGCACTTTGGGACAAATCTACGTGCACGTTTCTCAATCCTACACTAACTTCTCAATACTTTTGCCAATCGCTTATATATTTATACACATGATACATATGAACATGCCCTACACACTCCACCACCCAGTACTTCGACCTTGACCTTTGGCCTTGACCTTTTCCACTTTAAATGTTTGCTTGGCACTTTGGGACAATCTACGTGCACGTTTCTCAATCCTACACTAACTTCTCAATACTTTTGCCAATCGCTTAAATATTTATACACATGATACATATGAAACATGCCCTACACACTCCACCACCCAGTACTTCGACCTTCACCTTTGACCTTCACCTTTTCCACTTTAATTGTTTACTTGCCACTTTGGGACAAATCTACGTGCGCGTTTCTCAATCCTACACTAACTTTCACACACGCATTGCTCCAATGGTCCTCTACCGCCCTGTGACAAATCCACATTCGTCCTGCCCCCGCTAAGCACAGGGTCAAGGTCACAGACTTGGTGCGTTTGAAACCTTAACATTCAGTTAAATGGCTTATAATTTGTGTTTCCTTGCTCGGATCTGCTTCACATTTCACACACGCATTGCTACAATGGTCCTCTACCGCCCTGTGACAAATCCACATTCGTCCCACCCCCACTAAGCCCAGGGTCAAGTTGCGTTCAAAACCTTAACGCTCGGGTAAATGGCTTATAATCAAATATGCCTCGTTTTCTTTGGCTGCCAGCGGGGGCATTCGTGTGCCGACAGGCCACATTTCTAGTTAACTTATACATGTATAGTTATTATCAACTAACGTTACATTGTACTTGTAGGAACTAGGACTCGATTGTATTGATTGTTTGGTACTACATGTATGTGCATATAAAGCATGTGTCAATGGTAATAAATTATGAAATCTGGAAGCGGACAGTTTTGAAACCTATTCAGTGTGCATTCCAGGAATGTATAAAGTTGGGCCAGTTGAGTTGTCCCACCTCATACACAGTAATAAGTCATTTTCAAATCGGCTAACATAGTGATCGTGATGGTACAGGTATGTGGTTGAATGTAATGAGTGTGTCCAACTGCTGCTTATGTCAACTATTGGTTATGCAACAATGTAATTTAATAGTTGTATCGTTGGAAGGTTTAATGTTCAAGAAACCAATTGTTTATTTCTGAAAGAGTAATAATAAACCTATAACTACACAAATTAATCATGGAAGTTTCTAGAATGCAGCTAACATTCACATCATTGCTGAAAAGAAGCTAAAAAACGTCAGCAGCAGGCACTTCCAGTTTGAACATTTCAATTTTTTTTTCTCAATTGGTGACAATTAAATTCATCTTATCTATGGTGTGAGATCAATATGAATAATTTTTCATTACATGGCAAATTATAATGTCCACTGATTCTGCCTCCCAGCACAACAAAACAAGAATTTTAAATGACTTAGAATGTTCCATATCAGTTGAACTCATTTTCACTATGCTCATATCAGGGCACAAGATTTATTAGCGATGTGGATGTTAATAGTAAAATGATGTGGATGTTAATAGTAAAATCACGTGCTCAGCAGCATGACTCAGCCAATACAAATGCTTTTTGGACAAGTTGTTTGACACATTTGATCCACTGTGTGTGATTGGCCGAGTCACAGGCCGATTACATGATCGGCGCAATGAGAATTGACTTTTTTTTTCAAGATAATTTTATGATCAATACGTACGGTACTCACTGTTTGAGTATATTTCTGACAGCTTCCAATAAAAATGGCTATTTGTTGAATGAAGCACCATCAACCAATCGTAGATCGTTCTACTTCTTATGTAAATTAGCTTTACTCCGGACTTGATTGTTATGATTTAGTTTGGTTCATTTATCGGGATCCGGTCAAAATTACATCAGAATATCATAATGCCGTGCGGTTTGCATTGTTGATAATAGATTTAAACTGTCCAGCAAAAAAAAATGAACGAACTAGAGACCTACATCATTGCACACATAATGTTAAATTCACTGACTAAATTATCATGTTCGATGGTAGCATTGATCCTACTGTTTAAAATGGGTACGTTTTGGTTTGGGTACGAAATACAGAGGCCTACTCCATTATCATACCTGAAACCGGAAGCAAGTCAAAAGGGCCCCTCGTCAAAACGGCCCCTGGTCACAACGGCCCGGTTTTGGCCAAAACGGCCCCTAAGTTTTGGGAATTTGGTCAAAACGGCCCCTACTACAATGGCCCCCTATTATATATATATATTTTTTTTTTTTTTCTACTCACATATATATATTCTTAATATTCATCTAAAATAACAATAATAAATGACCTTGTATTATGAACATTATTAAATTATTATATCTGTAGAGCGGGCACTGGTAATGTTTAGAACTGGTGGAATAGTGACACACTTATACACTTATTTAATTCCTATAAAGTACATGTTGTGCCTACTGAGTGGGTATGTACCTTTAATATGCATGCAATATATTGTTTTTATATTTATTATTTATTATTATCTTATTATCTTATATTTAAGGGTAGGAATTGGCTCGAGGACCTTCCAAACCTGGGTATTTGAGCCCAAAAATGCAGGCCAATGACCGTTGGCCCGTTTGTTTCCGAATTTACTAATATCTGCCATACAGACGAAATATGTGCATTAAATGAAGGAGGCAATGAGCGGTTAATTTAACCTAGCTAGTTCATTCTCCTCTCGCACGAAGCCGGTATGTAAGACCGTGAAAAGGGCTGAGTGTGGGTGCATGTGATCTATGGAGACTCAGCCGTAACAGTGTTATCCTATATGATAATGATGTTTGACGGTTGGTCAGGGAAAAACATATCGTGCCAGGGAATGATCGTTATTGGGCTATGCAAAGTATGATGTAATTCGCGGCTTATCGTTGTATATGAAATGCTATTATTCGAGTTCAGGTGTGGCGTTTATCTATTGTTATTACAATAGTAATTTCAAAGAGACACATTATATGTAGTTGTAATTGCCAATTACAAATTCGTGGATGGCACTTATAATGAATTTCAAAGAGACGCATTACATGTACCACACACGAACTCACAATTGGCAATTTCAGTTTTTGTCTCGCCCGCGAAGCGGAAAGCGAGACATTGGTTCTGCTTTTCCGGAGTCGGCGGCGTCGGTGTCTGCGTCATCATTCAATGTTAAGTTTTCGTGTTACAGTCATTACTTCAACACCTTATCAGCTACAGTCATCAAACTTTATGCATACCTTTACTATGATATGTAGATGAATATAGGACTATTAAAAAAAATTCCGGGCTCCAGGGTCAAGATCAAACTCTATTTATTTCTATGCTACAAACTGAACATTAATGCATGAAGACCCATTTTCTCGTGCGCTCTGTACACCTTACCTGTAGAGAGAACAATAGCCTTCTCCAGTTGAACACTTCTGCATGTGCAAGCATGTGCAAATTTCCAGCTTGACCACTAAATGTCCAGCTAAATTATTACAGGTAATTTATACAGGTAAATTATTATACCTGGGTATTACATTTCCGTAAACTGTGTTGACAATATTGTGGCAATATGTGGACTTGTGCAGATATGATATGTAGATAAATATAGGACTATTATAAAAATTCTGGGCTCCAGTAGCTAGCATTATTTTTTTTTTTAAACTTTTTTTCCATTTTTAGCCACGTTTTTTTGGAGAAAAAAATCCTTTTAAACTTTTTTTTTTTTTTTTTTTCATTTTTAGCCAGGTTTTTTTTGGAGAAAAAAATCCAGGCTATTGGATTGGCGAAAGCCAGGCGGGCGGGCGGCGTCCATAATCAATGTTAAGTTTTCGTGTTTCACTCCATTTCTTTGTTACTGTAACACATAGGACCAACAAACTTTCACAGCTTCATAACCAAGAGGTGCCCACCACATATCACTATCCAACATGTTACCTTTTTGAACTTGACCCATTTTTTCCGCGCAGTCAATGTTAACTTTTCTCGTTTACAATGTTAACTTTTTCGTGTTTAAGTCCATTTCTTTGGTACTGTACCACCTAGGACCATCAAACTTTCACAGCTTCATAACCAAGGGGTGCCCACCACATACAACTATCCAACATGTGACCATTTTTTTTTACCTTCACCTATTATTTCTACGTAATTGACTTAGCCATTTTCAACGTTAACTTTTTAACGTACGTCTGGTTAAAGTTTTTTGGTTAAAGTTTTTCGTTATACTATATCTCTGCAACTGCTTCGCCCATTACCTTGAAACTTTACATGGGTGTTTATCATCATCCATATTTTCATTCTACCCCCCAACCGTGCGGCCCCTGTGCCCAATGTCAAGGTCAAATTTTTTTGTGTACTATATCTCTGCAACTGCTTCAGCCATTATCTTGATACTTCACATGGGTGTTTATCATCATTGTCGCGCCCGCTTGCGGAAAGCGCCATATAGTCGGCATTTTGGCATACGTCCGTCCGTCCGTCCGTGTGTCCGGTTAAAGTTTTTCCATCTACAATATCTCTTTTTTTTTAGTGTCCATGCCTCGCCCCAAGGCGCGACATGCAGGCCACGGCCATCTAGTCTACAAAAAGTGGGTATAATTATGTTATCCAAGTGTCTATGCTTGAAAAAAAACCTCTCATTTCTTGTTTTTTTTTCAAATTCTTTTTCCATTTTTATACGACCGTTTTTAAAAAACGGTACGTATTATGTTTTACAGCGGGCGGGCGGGCGGCTGAAGAAAAAGCGCATAGTTCGTGTACACAACTCCTCCGAAACCGTTCAGTCGATCGATCTGAAACTATACACACGTCTTCTACACATATTGAAGATGTGCACCTTGGTGTTTTTATGCCGAAACAATTTTTTTTAACAAAAATATCACCTTCTTAACTTAATAGCCATTTTTTCTACATTTTTCTATACAGTTCTATATACGGTACAGAGTTTGTGTACACAACTCCTCCGAAACAGTTTGGTCGATCGATCTGAAACTATGCACACGTCTTCTACACATATTGAAGATGTGCATCTTGCTGTTTTTATGCAGAAAAAATATTTTTGAACAAAAATATCACCTTTTTAACTGAGCCATTTTTTCTACATTTTTCTATACAATTCTATATAGGGTACAGAGTTTGTGTACACAACTCCTCCGAAACTGTTCAGTCGATCGTTCTGAAACTATACACACGTCTTCTACACATATTGAAGATGTGCACCTTGGTGTTTTTATGCCGGAAACATATTTTTTAACAAAAATATCACCTTTTTAACTTAGCCATTTTTTCTACATTATTGTATCCAATTCCCTATCATTTCTACTTTATACTCTTCTTTTCTATCTCTGCCTAAATTAGTATACATGTTTAGCACAACGAGATGAAGAAATAATGCTATAGACTTTCAAATTCTCATTAATGTTTCTTGCCTTGGTGACAGCTTCACATTTCTGCATTTTTGCTGTCTGGCCCATATTCGACGGGCGTATTTTGTGACTTGCGGCACTCTTGTTGTCTAGTAGCATAAGGTCGTAAGTGTTATATACCGACTATTATCGTATACTAAAACAATTATTGGCTAGTGAGCCATAGAATATAATCTGATATTCTATGGCTCACTAGTCAATAATTGTATAATATGTTCGGGCCAGTGAAAATTGCTTTCTGGCCCAGGCTCGATGTCAAGGCGGCGGGACAAGGCGAGACATTTGATTCCGCGGAATTCTTGTTACTCCATAACAGCGTGTTCCGAACTTGTCAATGATTGGTCATTGTCTGAAATACAGTAGTATTTATCCAAATAATTGATCAGGAAATTATATGATTGCATTTAAAATTAGTGTCGACCATTATGAAAACCAGACACTATTGAAGTTATTTTGATTTCACATGAAGGCCTCTTTTTTGTCTGAAACGTTTTTGTTTGCTTTGTCACTTTCTTAACATTTAGAGCATTTATATTTTCTGGAAAATTATTTAATTGCTTGAAATGCAGTAATTATTTACTGGTTACATTCTTTCGGGATTTGTTAAGTAATTATCTGCATGTGGGTTATTATTTATGTCACCGACTACAAGCAGAATTGTTCCGTTAGAAAATTGTATAAACCCAGTATAATTATGTGTCAATAGTTTTCCATATGTACAAGGGCCTGGCTGATACACTGATTCAGTATAGCCCCATATCAGCATGGACATCCACTGATCAGGGTCTATGTTGCAATACTATCCCACCATTCGATAATTGGATTAATCCTGCTATGCAATCAATAAACAATAATTGACCATCATGCTAGTGACATAGCGTAGCGATTTTCACGAAAAATATGAAAATATTTTGTAACGAATACGGATAAAATACTAATACTGGTTTATTTCTGACATTTTTGGCAGTGACTTTGGTCAAATTGGAACACGACCAGTCGGGCTACCGACTATGGTATTCCGCAAAAATTGGCCCCGTGCAGGCACCGGGGCGGGATCAACTGATCCTGAGAATAGTGCTGCAGTAGCCATTGCTTGTCGTAAAAGGCGACTAAACTGGCTTAACGATTGGATTCATACTTTCCGGAACCCACTATACCGATTTGGCCCTCGTGTACATTTTTGGCTTTCTTGTATGTGAGAGTTGAGTCGGGCTATGCCCCATATATAAAAGTAAGATTAGCGCTAATCCTATTACTTTTAGGGGATTGGATAAATGATGCTGGTGTGGCGAGGGCCTGGCACCAGATCAGGTTGTTCTAATTTCAGGACTGAATATATATTTTGATTGTAAATATTGAGTTCTGAAGTTGGGATTTACCCCCCTTGGACAGGTGGATATGGGACTCGACCCCGTTGACCCGTCTGCGTGTAGACTCCCTGAGGCTTGTACCTCTATGTCAGAAAAGCGGACGTTAAACCCTATTCACTCACTCACTCACTCCGCAAAAATTGACACGACCGGACCAAATTTTTACTAGACTCGGTCGGTCGAACGTGCCTTAGTGTTGAGCCCTGAACCCCAAAGTCAAGGTCACACAGTATTAGTGCTTTTATAAACTTAACATTGGGGAAATTTGTTATAATTTCTGTTTCATTTCACCAAACATTTTGACATTTCACACATGGCTTTCTCTATGATTCTCTATCATGCTGTGACAAATCCACGATGCTCAGACCCCCGCTAACCCCAAGGTGTCTTTGTACTTTTATAAAATTAACTTTGGGGGAAATGTTGCAATTTCTGTTTCCTTTCACCAAACATTTTGATATTTCACACATGCCTTTCTCTAATGATTCCCTATCATGCTGTGACAAATCCACGATGCTCAGACCCCCCGCCCCTAACCCCAAGGTGTCTACTTTTTTAAAATTAACTTTGGAAATGTTGCAATTTCTGTTTCCTTTCACCAAACGTGATATTTACACCTGCCTTTTCTCTAGATTCCCTATCATGCTGTACAAACCCACGATGCTCAAAGAGCCCCGCTAACCCCAAGGTGTTCACAGTATGCTTCATAAATTTAATGTTGGGGAAATTTGTTATAATTTCTGTTTCCTTTCACCAAACGTTTTGATATTTCACACATGCCTTTCTCTAATGATTCTCTATCATGCTGTGACAAATCCACGATGCTCAGACCCCCGCTAACCCCAAGGTCAAAGTCGCAGTCTTAGTTCTTTTATAAACTTAATGTTGGGGGAAATTTCTTATAATTTCTGTTTCCTTTCATCAAACGTTTTGATCGCACAGGCCTTTCTTATTAATGATTCTCTATCTGATTTTTTCGCACATCCTTTCTCTATTATTCTATTGCTGTGACAAATCCATGATGCTCAGACCCCCGCTAACCCCAAGGTCAAGGTCGCAGTCTTAGTTCTTTTATAAACTTAATGTTGGGGGAAATTTCTTATAATTTCTGTTTCCTTTCATCAAACGTTTTGATATTTCGCACATGCCTTTCTCTATTAATGATTCTCTATCATGCTGTGACAAATCCATGATGCTCAGACCCCCGCTAACCCCAAGGGCAAGGTCTCAGTCTTAGTGCTTTCATAAACTTAACGTTGGGGGAAATTTGTTATAATTTCTGTTTTCCTTTTTTTGGTGTTTGTACCTAAGAATATATGCGATTTTAAAATAAATATATTTTACTGAAACTGTGATATAATTCTGCATTTGCTATGAATATGAAACTTTTGTCAATTTTACACGTTATTTAGGAAAATATCGTAAATTTTGTAAATAGTTTTCATGCGATATCGCACATGCACTTGGGTACAAAATCACATGGTGTGTCTCACATTAGAAGACACTATGGCATTCTCTATGTGTTTGCAGGTACGTGATGCGGAGGATACTGCGACGGGCCGTCCGGTACTCGAAGGAGAAGCTGGGAGCCAAGCCGGGGTTCTTCGCGTCCCTGGTGGACACGGTGGTCGAACTGCTGGGTAACGCCTTCCCAGAGGTCACCAAGGACCCAGACATGGTATGGCCTATAGTCTGTTTCACGAAAGCTGCCCAAATTTTACGGCCATATAAACAATTCAAAAACCATATTTTTTTCGATAATATTAAATTAAAGCAAAATTTAAGAATGAGCCTTCTTTTTATTTCGTGAAATTTGGTCAAATATTGATTTTATTACGAAAAATTGATTTGTCTATGGGAATTTAACATGGGGGAAAAAGGTAGAGGACTTGTGGGAGGAGTCAAAAAACAATTTTTTTGGAAATTGACTCCGAAACCTAGCTAGATAGCTTGGATATGATCTAACTAAGAAAACAAATGTTAAATTTTAAAAATCGGTCCAGTATTTCTGAAATTCTAAAAAATTTCCCCATGTTAAATCCCCATAGACATCTTCACTCCGTGATGTCTATGGGGATTTAACATGGGGAAATTTTGTTTTCGCAATAAAATCAATATTTGACCAAATTTCACGAAATAAAAAGAAGGCTCATTCTTAAATTTTCCTTAAATTTAATATTATCAAAAAAAATATGGTTTTTGAATTGTTTATATGGCCGTAAAATTTGGGCAGCTTTCGTGAAACAGACTTTAGTTCTGAGTACACAACTGTAAATACATTGCATTAGGCCATAAACAAATACCTTTGTTTTCAGACACGGGGTTTGCGGAATGTGACACAGGAACATGGATTTTTTAAATATTTTTTTGTTCGAGATGTATGATTCTGATTTTTTTTCAAGTCTGAAGTCACATAATGTTCTATGTTACTATGACCTCTTTAGGCCTGAACAATCACCAGATTTTTGTCTGACTTGGATTTAACATAATTTTGCAGGGCCGGATCCAGGATTTGAATAAAGGTGGGGGGGGGGGGGGGGGGGGGGGGGGGGGGGGGGGGGGGGGGGGGGCGTAGGTGAGGGGGGGTCTGGGGGTCCTCCCCCCCGAAAACCCCCCCAAAATTTAGAAAATTGAATTGCCTCAGATGCATTTTCCTGGCATATTAGAACAAAATGAGTAAAAAAATCATTGCTTCGTCAAAAATAGGGGGGGTGTACGCCCCCCACGCCCCCCCCCCCCCCCTGGATCCGGCCCTGATTTTGCATGGTAGTGTTTTTATTGATCATATGCCGAATTTACTGTACGATTCCTGTTTATATTTGATTATTTAAGTTATGCAGCAATCATATATATGTACTGTATTTATTACATTATCACAGTCATTGGTTTGGTAGACCAGAGCTCCAGGTAAGTTTTATAATTATTTTACCCCCAGATTTCAAATTCAATGTATATTTTACTTTTACAAATGTATTATTGATTTTCTTCCTTAGTAAATACTATAGGGAACAAATGATAAAAAAATAAAAAAGTTTAAAAAATCGCTTATTGAGCTGCAAAAAGTGTTTGCTTTTTGCAGCTCAAATAAATGAATATGTGCGTAAAATACACCAATATACGCCTTATCTGGAGCTCTGGTGCACTGAGCAATGTTGGTTAAATCTGCTACAGGTGAAGGATATAATCAACGAGGAGGAGCAGCAGTTCTTGAAGACATTATCTCGCGGTCGGCGTCTACTGGAGCGCACCATCCACAAGTTGGGGGACACGAATGTGCTGCCCGGGGATGTGGCCTGGCGACTCTACGACACGTACGGCTTCCCCGTCGACCTCACCCACCTCATGTCCGAGGAGAAGGGGCTCGCTATAGACATGGATGCCTACGAGAGTTCCAAGAAACTCGCACAGGTAGGTTGGTAGTATTGCAAATAATGATGTATTTAGATACCATTTGTTATGGGAAACCACTTGGGGTTCCCTTAGGGGTTTCCCAAGGCAAAGTGTGTCCAAACATTTACGGTTATTACGGTAATACAGTCAAACCTTAAGGATTCATATTCTATCGAGGGATTGGGCTTGCTATAGACATGGACGCCTACGAGAGTTCTAAAAACACGCACTGGTAGGTTGGTAGTACTGTAATAACTTGAAATATTGAGACACAAACCTGTATAAATATGTGGTTTGTATGTCTGTGCGGGGTCAGCAAAATAATGATGTATTTTTGGGGGAAACTATATTAGAGTAAGTGTACATGGCTTTGCACAGTGTACCTGGATTCGCACACCTCAATTTGTTACTTGTTTGATGACTGTTGTTGCAGTTTTCTACTCGTGTAAACACATCTGAATTTCTGAAAACACTTGCCTTCAGAAGACCGCATGAATATTAAAATGTGTAAACTATTGGTGTGTGCGAAGCCACATACACTGTGAAGGTATTTCACAGGTATGTCGGTCATAGAGGATCATACATGAGTGATTATTTTAACAGGTGTAATAAATATTTTAGTAAATCAACACAAATGTTATTGCATAAACACATCATCATTGACTGAAGCTGTATTACCAAGCTTTTTTCTGTAGCGGTCTCATTTGCTCATTATGTACCCTAAACTGTAACAAATCCCATAAGCCCCATTTCTCCAGCCATAGCTGTGACTGGAGAAATGGCGCTTTTGGGATTTGTGACGAACTCCTGATCAAATAGCACATTCATGTAGCGGGATAATATAGGAATGAATGGCCTTTTTGTGGAATTTATCGGGGTATAAACTTGGAAAAGTCGCGGGAATACTGGACGAAGGCCGGAAGGCCTCGTCCAGTATTCCCGCGACTTTTCCAAGTTTATATCCCCGATAAATTCCACAAAAAGGCAATTCATTCCTTATAATGCCAGCATTTGAAATAAATTCATCAAGAAAATGTGTTTATTTTCCGTTTTCTTAAGAATTATTTTAACTGCGCCTCACGGTTACGGAAAGTAGTTCGGCATGGGAGTTTACTGGGATATAAATTTTGGACAGAGACTTGCTACGGACCAATCAAATATTAGGGAATTGTGTAAATATTTTTGTGCTGGAATTATCAATATATATTGCTTGTTAGAATCATGACGGATGTTTTGTTGATGGAATGGTAAACATTGCAGATCCTGATCAGACTGCAGATGCACAGGCTGATCTGGATCTACGCTGGTCTCAAAACCCATAAGCCCCATTTCACCTGTCTTTCATAGTCATAGTATTTCCATCCTACTGGTCTGTTGGATGAGACATTAAACTGTCCTGTCTATATGACCATAGCTGTTGCTGGTAGGATAAACCCATTCACTTTTCATTTCTCCCGTCACAGCCCTATATCTGTCTGTATTTATGCCAGGAGCAGTCCCAGGGTGTTGGGGGAGTGACGGATGATCAGGTGAACCTTGATGTACATGGCATCTCCGAGCTGCAGGGTCGCGGCGTCCCACCCACCGACGACTCGCCCAAGTACCGCTACACCGCTGACGATAACGGATGTTACAGTAAGTAGTTCAGATACATCGCTACACCGCCGACGATAACGGATGTTACAGTAAGTAGTTCAGATACATCGCTACACCGCCGACGATAACGGATGTTACAGTAAGTAGTTCAGATACATCGCTACACCGCCGATGATAACGGATGTTACAGTAAGTAGTTCAGATACATCGCTACACCGCCGACGATAACGGATGTTACAGTAAGTAGTTCAGATACATCGCTACACCGCCGACGATAACGGATGTTACAGTAAGTAGTTCAGATACATCGCTACACCGCCGACGATAACGGATGTTACAGTAAGTAGTTCAGATACATCGCTACACCGCCGACGATAACGGATGTTACAGTAAGTCTCGTGGATATTGGGGCATGTTTCAGACATAATTGTGGGTCGTGTACCGGTGATAGCTAAATGGTACTCTTGACGTATGTCTGTATGTAACTATATACATCAGTTAACTTGCTACAGATAGATTGAAGACACTGAATAAAATGATGTATCAGGCACTGATACGGATATTGACTGTATCTGCAGGTTATGAGAAGTGCACCAGTAAGGTGATCGCACTGCGGCGCAGTAAGCAGTTTGTGGACGAGGTGACAACGGGACAGGAGTGTGGTGTCCTGCTCGACACGACAAGCTTCTACGCGGAGCAGGGTGGCCAGATCTACGACGAAGGCTTCATTGTGAAGGTCGACGAGGAGGTAGGCTGAACAGATTGTATAGCTGGCTAATTTGGTGAACAGAAATTCTCATGTACGTGAACCATAGTTGTCGGGGCATATAGTGTTTACTCCGTCCGTCTATCTGTCTGTAGACAGTTTTTGTTTCCTTGTGACTACCATATACAGCGATATCGCCACGCCAGTAGCCGATTTCACCAACATTTCAAAGTATACTTTTCTAGCAAAGTATACTTTGAGGGAGTAATCATTTATTGTATCCCCCGGACTTCGTCGGGGGATACTATGGGTTTGACACCGTGCCGCGTCCACGCGTCGGCCGCAGACACTTCTTGTCCGGAGCATAACTCGAACACCCTTTGGAATATTTTCATGAAACTTCACACATGCATAGATCACGACCCGAAGGTGTGTCGCGCACAAGAATGACAACTCTTGTATAGCTAATTTTTTATAGTTATCTCCCTTTTTTGTTTCGCGCCTGATTTCGTGTCCGGAGCATAACTCGATCACCCTTTGGAATATTTTCATGAAACTTCACACATGCATAGACCACGATCCGAAGGTGTGTCGCGCACAAGAATGACAACTCTTGCATAGCTAATTTTTTAGTTATCTCCCCTTTTTGTTTCGTGCACTCTACAAACTGGACAATAATGCATGAAGACCCGTTTTCTCGTGTGCTCTGTACACCTTACCTGTAGAGAGAATAGCCTTCTCCAGTTGAACAATAGTGACTGGGAGAACCATTCACATGTGCATGTGCTAGCATGTGCAAATGTCCAAACTGACCACTATTACAGGTAATTTATACAGGTAAATGATTATATTACATTTCCGTAAACTGTGTTGACAATATTGTGGCAATATGTGGACCTGTGCAGATATGATATGTAGATAAATATAGGACTATTAAAAATAAAAAAAATTCTGGGCTCCTGTAGCGAGCATTATTATTTTTAATTTTTAAACTTTTTTTTTCCATTTATTTTTTCTAATTCTTTTTCAATTTTTGTCTATAGCACAAGGTCGTAAGTGCTATATATATACAGACTATTATCATATAATAAAACAATTATTGACTAGTGAGCCATAGAATATAATCTGATATTCTATGGCTCACTAGTCAATAATTGTATAATATGTTCGGCCAGTGAAAATTGCTTTCGGGCCCAGGGTCGAGGTCAAGGCAGCAAATGTCCAGACTGACCACTAACTGACCACTAGCTTATTACAGGTAATTTATACAGGTAAATTATTATATTACATTTCCGTAAACTGTGTTGACAATATTGTGGCAATATGTGGACCTGTGCAGATATGATATGTAGATAAATATAGGACTATTAAAAAAAATTCTGGGCTCCAGTAGCGAGCATTATTATTTTTAATCTTTTTTTTTTCCATTTTTTTTTTCTCAAATTCTTTTTCAATTTTTATACGACCGTTTTAAAGAAACGGTACATATTATGTTTTACCGCACGGCGGGCGGGCGGGCGGGCGGCTGAAGAAATAGCGCATAGTTCGTGTACACAACTCCTCCGAAACTGTTCAGTCGATCGATCTGAAACTATACACACGTCTTCAACACATATTGAATTTTTTGTGCACCTTGGTGTTTTTATGTGGAAAAAATATTTTTTAACAAAAATATCACATTTTTAACTTAGCCATTTTTTCTACATTTTCCTATGCAATTCTATATACAATACAGAGTTTGTGTACACAACTCCTCCGAAACTGTTCAGTTGATCGTTCTGAAACTATACATACGTCTTCTACACATATTGAAGATGTGCACCTTGGTGTTTTTATGCGGAAAAAATATTCTTTAACAAAAATATCACCTTTTTAACTTAGCCATTTTTTCTACATTATTGTATCCAATTCCCTATCATTTCTACTTTACACTCTACTTTTCTATCTCTGCCTAAATTAGCATACATATTTAGCACAACGAGATGAAGAAATAATGCTATAGACTTTCAAATTCTCATTAATGTTTCTTGCCTTGGTGACAGCTTCACAATTCTGCATCTTCGCTGTCTGGCCCATATTCGACGGGCGTATTTTGTGACTTGCGGCACTCTTGTTGTCTAGTAGCATAAGGTTGTAAGTGCTATATACAGACTATTATCATATATAAAACAATTATTGACTAGAGAGCCATAGAATATAATCTGATATTCTATGGCTCACTAGTCAATAATTGTATCCCCCGGACTCCGTCGGGGGATACTATGGATTTGACAGTGCGCCGCGTCCGCGTCCGTGTCCGCCGCAGACACTTCTTGTCCGGAGCATAACTCGAACACCCTTTGGAATATTTTTTTCATGAAACTTCACACATGCATAGACCACGACCCAAAGGTGTGTCGCGCACAAGAATGACAACTCTTGCATAGCTAATTTTTGAGTTATCTCCCTTTTTTGTTTCTCGTACTGATTTCGTGTCCGGAGCATAACTCCTCCACCACCCTTTGGAATATTTTCATGAAATTCTTTACACATGCATAGACCACGACCCGAAGGTGTGTCGCGCACAAGAATGACAACTCTTGCATAGCTAATTTTTATTTGAGTTATCCTTTTTTGTTTTGCGCACTGATTGACCATAACTCGACCACCCTTTGGAATATTTTTATGAAACTTAACACATTCAATTAGACCATGAACCGAAGGTGTGTCGTGCACAAGAATGACAACTCTTGCATAGCTAATTTTTGAGTTTATCTCCCTTTTTTGTTTTCGCTCACTGATTTCCTGGTCCGGAGCATAACTCGACCACCCTTTGGAATATTTTCATGAAACTTCACACATGCATAGACCACGACCCGGAGGTGTGTCGCGCACAAGAATGACAACTCTTGCGTAGCTAATTTTTCAGTTATCTCCCTTTTTTGTTTTGCGCACTCTACAAACTGGACAATAATGCATGAAGACCTGTTTTCTCGTTGCTGCTCTATACCTTTTCTCGTGTGCTCTGTACACCTTACCTGTAGAGAGAACAATAGAAACTGGGAGAACCATGTGCTAAGCATGGGCTAGCATGTGCAGATGTCCAGTGCTTGACCACTGCTGACCAGGTAATTTATACAGGTAAATCACTACATTGGGTACTGTGTTGAAAATATTGTGGCATTATGTGGACCTCTGCAGATATATGTAGATAAATATAGGACTATTAAAAAAAATCTGGTCTCCAATAGCAAGCATTATTATTTTTAAACTTTTTTTTTTCATTTTTTTTTTTTTTTTTTTCATTTTTTTTCATTTTATTTTTTTTTTTTTCATTTTTTTTTTTTTTTCTTTTCATTTTTTTTTTCTTTTCTTTTTTCATTTTTTTTTCTTTTTTTTTTCATTTTTTTTTTTTTTTCAAATTATTTTTCAATTTTTGTCTAGTAGCATAAGGTCGTAAGTGCTTTATACAGACTATTCACCTGTGCATGTGCTAGCATGTGCAACTGACCACTGACCACATTACAGATAATTTATACAGGTAAATGATTATATTACATTTCCGTAAACTGTGTTGAAAATATTGTGGCATTATGTGGACCTGTGCAGATATATGTAGATAAATATAGGACTATTAAAAACAAATTCTGTGCTCCAGTAGCAAGCATTATTATTTTTAAACTTTTTTTTTCCATTTTTTTTTTTTCATTTTTTTTTTCAAATTATTTTTCAATTTTTGTCTAGTAGCATAAGGTGGTGGTAAGTGCTATATACAGACTATTCACCTGTGCATGTGCTAGCATGTGCAACTGACCACTGACAACTTACAGGTAATTTATACAGGTAAATGATTATATTACATTTCCGTAAACTGTGTTGAAAATATTGTGGGAATATGTGGACCTGTGTATATATGATATGTAGATAAATATAGGACTATTAAAAAACATTCTGGGCTCCAGTAGGGAGCATTATTCTTTTTCTTTTTTTAATTTAATTTTTTTTTTCCATTTTTTTTTTTACATTCTTTTTCAGTTTTTTAACTGACCACTAACTTATTACAGGTAATTTATACAGGTACATTATTACATTTCCGTAAGCTGTGTTGACAATATTGTGGCAGTATGTGGACCTGTGCAGATATATGTAGATAAATATAGGACTATTAACAAAAATTCTGGGCTCCAGTAGCGAGCATTATTTTTAAAAAAAATAATTGTATATTACATTTCCGTAAACTGTGTTGAAAATATTGTGGCATTATGTGGACCTGTGCAGATATATGTAGATAAATATAGGACTATTAAAAAAAATTCTGGGCTCCAGTAGCAAGTATTATTATTTTTTATTTTTCAACTTTTTTTTTCAATTTTTAAAAAAAAAAAAATTTTACATTCTTTTTTAATCTTTTAACTGACCACTAACTTATTACAGGTAATTTATACAGCTAAATTATTACATTTACCTAAACTGTGTTGACAATATTGTGGCAGTATGTGGACCTGTGCAGATATATGTAGATAAATATAGGACTATTAAAAAAAATTCTCGGCTCAAGTAGCGAGCATTATTTTTTTTATTTACATTTCTATATTACATTTCCGTCACTGTGTTGAAAATATTGTGGCATTATGTGCACCTGTGCAGATATATGTACATAAATATAGGACTATTAACAAATAATTCTGCGCTCCAGTAGCTTCACACATGCATAGACCCTAAAGGTGTGTCGCGCAAGAATGACAACTCTTGCATCACTAATTGTTTAGTTATCTCCCTTTGTCCGTCACCGATTTTGTCTCCGGAGCATAACTCGATCACCCTTTTTTCAAACTACTTGTGTATCTGGGGAGGGGGATACACATGCGCTTGTCGACAAGCGTCCATTTCTAGTTGTATAATATGTTCGGGCCAGTGAAAATTGCTTTCGGGCCTAGGCTCGAAGTCAAGGCGGGACAAGGCGAGGTATTTGATTCCGCGGAATTCTTATTTACTTATCTCCCTTTGTTGTTTCATGCACTGATTTCGTGTCCGGAGCATAACTCGAACACCCTTTGGAATATTTTCTTTAAACCTCACACATATATAGACCACGACCCAAAGGTGTGTCGCGCGCAAGAATGACAACTCTTGCATCGTTAATTTTTTTTTACTTATCTCCCTTTGTTGTTTCGTGCACTGATTTCGTGTCCGGAGCATAACTCGAACACCCTTTGGAATATTTGTTATTAAGCTTCACACATGTATAGAAGACGACACAAAGGTGTGTCGCGTGCAAGAATGACAACTCTTGCTTTGTTAATTTCTTAGTTATCTCCCTTTGTTGTTTCGTGCACTGATTTCGTGTCCAGAGCGTAACTCAAACACCCATTGGAATATTTTCATGAAACTTCACACATGCATAGACCACGACCCTAAAGGTGTGTCATGCACGAATGACAACTCTTGCATCGCTAATTTTTTAGTTATCTCCCTTTGTTTTTCCGCGCACAGATTTTGTCTCCGGAACATAACTCGAACACCCTTTTTTCAAACTACTTGTGTATCTGGGGAGGGGGATACACATGCGCTTGTTGACAAGCGTCCATTTCTAGTTTTTCCTGAAATGCATTATTTCATATACAACTAACGACTGCATATATTTGATGATTAAAAGTATGCATACATATTATACTGAATTTATTACATTATCACAGCCAAAATTGCTGTGATAATGTAATAAATTCAGTATAATAAAAATTAATAAATTTATCCTAAAATTGAAAATTTCTCCCTCAAAGTATACTTTACTAGGTAAGTATACTTTGCAATGTTGGTGAAATAGGCTACTGGCTGGTGTGGAAACCCAGTTGTGTGTAAGATTCAATTAAGCGAGCGAGGCGGGTCTGGGGCTTGCCACCCGCTACGGGTTTTTTGTTTTTTTCTGGCAAATATTTATCAAATTTAATTAGTTGCGAATGGTAACTTGCAATCTACTCCCGTACTGATATTTGCGATACTTCACATCCTGATCAGGGTACCGGCTACATACAGATTTGTCGTCCATTGTAGGATGTGGAGTTTACGGTGCGGAACGTGCAGGTCCGCGGCGGCTACGTACTCCACATCGGGGTTATGGAGGGCACACTGAAGGTCGGGGACACCGTGAAGCTCTCCATCGATGAGGTACGTACATGGGGCTGGAGTTAATGGGTGTGATATTAAAACCCCACTCACTGGTTTATGCAAATGTACCGTATTTATTATAATAGTAGCCCCTCTCCCATGTTTGCATTCTGAATATCATAAAATATGCTATTTTCACATACAAAAGCCATTTAAAACTTCGTTTATGTGAAAATAACATATTTTGATACTATTTTCAACGTTTTGATCCCCACGAATTACATAGCCCCGGGGGAAATTATTAGAATAAATACGGCAATTTGTTTAACGCTCAGAATGCACAAAACAGAAGTTTTCATCTGCTGCTGTTTCTTAGTCAGGGCTATTCCAGGAAAACTTCTCTGGGGGGGGGTCGGACCGCACTTTTTTTTTTACCCCCGCACCCACAGAATTGAATTATGTCTCGTCCCCACAACCAACAGCACTGATATTTAGCTGTTCCTCACTACCAACAGCACTGAATTTAGGTAAAACACCCCTACCACCAGTACTGAATTATTTACCATGTCGTTATGCACTGGCGCATCCAGAAATACGCGGTTTACAGACAACACGATCATTATATTTAGTTATGATAACCATCGTATTCCCAATCTAAATGTACTGTAACTGCAGGCCCGTAGCCAGGGTGGGGGCGGGGTCGGAGTGGTGAAAATATCCCCCCCCCCCCCCCCCCCCCCCACCCCCCCCCCCCCCCCCCCCCCCCCCCCCCCCCCCCCCCCCCGCCCGCCGCCTCGAGGTCCACTTTTTTAGCCTCGAGGTCCACCTTTTTTAGACCCCCCCTAGATACCTCAGGCCCATTGGGCCTTCGTAAACGACCCCCCCCCCCCCCACTTCTTAAACAGGTCTGGCTACGAGCCTGAACTGTACATGTAAATACGGTCATAAGCATCCATTGCCAACAGATCAGTAAATGGAAAGTGTCATTATTAGAAGTAATTATAAATCGTATCGGTCCCGTTAGTATTCGTTAATTTAATGACCGGCCTCCGTTTCGCCCTTCGACCAACTCGTCCCCGTCAGCCACTCAAAATAATACGACAGCCGACACAGGTTACGACAGGCCCGTACGCAGGGGGTGCAGCATACTTGAAACACATTTATCAACAATAAAACAAAATAAGAATCTTTTTCTAAAATAATGAGAATCGTCTCGCGTTTTCGCGATCTCACCTTCCGCTTTTGAAAATAAGTTTTGCTCTAACCCAAATGTTCTGTCTGTAACTTGGGGCGACTATCACTGCGTTACAGACAGCTAGAACATTCAGATTCGTTTTGCTCATGCATGTAGAACGCAATTCCAACACGCATGAAAGATCGCGAAGCAAAAACACGCGCGGCAAGGTTGCAAAACGCGAGATTGAATATAATAGAATTTCGCGTCTTCTCTCCAAAGCTCGAAATCGCGAGGTATAGGACAGGTAAACATGGTCTTAGGAGACGATTCTCATGTGCTGCAAAAACATGTTTTTATTAATTAATAGAACAAATGTGGACAAACATTTATACTTCTTGACAACAAAAACATAATTTGACAAAACATGATAATCGTCTTAAGAGACGATTCTAATGTGCTGCCAATACACGTTTATTGAGCAAAAAAAACCACAACACATTTCAATACGTGTTATTGGTTATTGCATCGCATCGTCAACATATATATATATATATATATATGTATACACAAGATCGCGAAGACCAAATCGCGAGGCGAAAACGTGAGATTCGATTTTATTAATTTTCGCGTTTTCGCCTGGCTATCTCGTGTTTTCGAGACCGCGATGCCGCGTTTTCGCCTCAGCCTTTTCATGATGTCGCCTTCCGCTTTTGGAAATACGTTTGTTCATGTCATTATGTGTGTGTAGAGTTGAAATTGAGTTTTGCATTACATGCGTAGAACGCATTTCGAACTAGCATGCTTTATATGCATGTACATGTACGTACGTAGAAGGCAAGTCCAACACGTAATATGATATATTACACATGCATGGGCAAATCGTATTTCCAAAAGCGGAAGGCGAGATCGAGATCGCAAAAAAACGCGAGATTGTAACATAAAACAAATATACCGCCCATCCCAAACTAGCACATTTGCGACATATCATTTTCGGTCTAGCTGCACACCTGATGGTGTTTACAATCATCAGTCGGTAATCCAGTTTCACGTGCAAAGTGTGAATGACCTTTAGAATTCAGCGGAAACACAACATACCAAAACCATGCTATGTATTTTTGTTCTAGTCGCTCACGTCATCGATGCGTCTTACGCATTAGCTTGTGCATTTTCACCTATGTTCGAGATCTTTATAAAAGCAAGATTTGGCAGCACATGAGAATCGTCTCCTAAGACGATTCTCATAGTTTGTCAAAATGTTTTTGTAAAGAAATACCAATGTATTCTTTTCACATTTGTCCGATGTCTTAATAAAACATGCTTTGGCAACACATGAGAATCGTCTACTTAGACGATTTTAATGTTTTGTAAAAATAAATTGTTGTCATATGTCTTTGATTTCTTAGACCGTGCAAACGATTGACACATTCAGAAATCAACAACTTAATTTGTGTTTCTCGAGTCTGGTTTCATATGGTGGCGAGGAAATACAATCGATTAAACACCGTGAAAATCTTGTTGGAAAGTAAATGTCCATTGTCACGTAGGCCATTTCAGTTTACCGCCGTTACGTCAGCTGCTATTCTAAGTACGTATGGTCGCTGGTTAGGGGTATTTCTTTCCCTTGTTTATATTATAATGCATGGGTTGTGACCTAGGGCTTAGAACACCCGACTTCCAATCTGAAGGTTGTGTGTTCAAACATCGCCTTGGTATCCAGGCGCGGATATAGAAATAATTGCAGGGGGGTAGGGGGGGGGTCTGTAATTACAAGTCGGCAAGTCGGCATGTCATAAGGTATGACAGAAAATTAAAAGTTGTAGTACAGTGTAACCTGCTGCGTGGGCATGTACTTTTAAACTGTGGTCCCCGTCTCTATATGACCTTAGCTGTTGCTCTCTGCTGTGGGACGTTAAACCCATTCAATTTCAAAAGAGTAACGGAATCTTTATGTATGGTGGTAGCGGCAAAAACCGGCGATGCAATACATTAAACAATAAAAAATCAAAATATTTGTTTTTCCTCAATAAACATGTATTGGCAGCACATCAAAATCGTCTAAGACAAGTGCCGTGTTTTGTCGAACCATGTTGTTTTGTCAAAAATATTGATGTTTGTCCACATTTGTTAAATTTCTTAATAAAAACATGTGTTGGCAGCACATGACTCGCATGAGAATCGTTGTCTCCTTAGACGATTTGTACGTGTCGTGTTAGGGACGTGTTACAATTTCGCGTTTTCTCGATCTTGGCACAGGTCGAGATCGCGAAAACGCGAAGCGTGATCACGAGAGCTGAAACGATTTAAAATGCAACATATTCTCAACAAAACATGGTTTGACAGTAGGTTTGACAGTACTGTGCTGCTGCATATGAGAATCGTCTCCTTGGAAGATTTTCCAGTTTTGTCAAAATATGTTTTCGTAAGATTTATTTTTACATTAGTTTTCATGTTTTTAATTTCTTGATAAAAAATATTTTGACAGCACACGAGAATCGTCTCCCAAGAGATATATTGATATAAGAAATATTGATGCTTTTATATTCGTTTTATTCCTCAATAAAACATGTTTGGTAGCAGATGAGAATCGTCTCGATTTATACATGTCGTGTTTGGGACATGCTACAATCTCGCGTTTTCGCGATCTCGCGCATGGGTCGAGATCGCGAAAATGGTCGTGGTCTCGAGAGCTCCAAACGAAAACGCGACATAGTCTTAACAAAACATGTTTTTACTGCACTGTGCATATGAGAATCGTCTCCTAAGATGATTCTCAATTTTTGTCAAAACATGTTCTTGTAGGAAATTTAAAGATATTTTTTCATATTTTTAATTTCTTAATAAAACTATATTGGCAGCACACTAGAATCGTCTACTAAGACTAAATATTGATGCTTTTATATTCGTTTTATTCCTTAATAAAATAGGTTTGGTAGCAGATGAGAATCCTCTCAATTTCCGTGAAATATGTGTTGGTGTGTTTTAAGTATTAGTTTTTGAATGGATGCAATTCAACAGATCGGTGTCACGGTTTCAAACAGAAATTCGAAACACGAATATTTGTGTTGTTGGTATCGGGTTCCATATGGTGGATGGGAAATGCGATCGATTACAACACGAAAATCTTGGAAGAAAATGTCAATTGTCACGTAGGCCGTTTACCTTTTCCCGCCGTTATGTAGGCTGTTAATTTAAATATGTATGGTCGCTCATTCCGTCGATTACTTAAATTATGTTTCCTCGTCGTGAAGGAACATACACTATTCCTCAAAATATTCGGTCCTTTGTAACGCACCTTCGCCTGTCGACGGGACGAAATTAAAATGCTCTCCTCGCTGTCGGTAGTACCTGTATACTGGCACGGTGATGCGCCGTGGGTTAACAAGGGGCAACGCGGTGTGCGGCAGATTCGGTCTTAGAAATGTTCCCATGGTGGAGATTTTGCCTCTCCATCGGTATGAATGGGATTTCCACCCGACACGGTGGGAGGAAGTTTTACGTCCACTCTCCATCTGATCACGGGGTCAGGTGGACGAAGGCAAAAATCGCGCTGAGCGTACTTTATGCAGTGGCGGATCCAGCATTTCACCAAGGGGGGGGGGGGCACATGGAACTTGAACGAGGTATGCTCCTTCGTCCACTGAGCGGTGTGAGGGAGTTGGCTAGGGGGGTCCGGGGGCATGCTACCCCGGAAAATGTTTGAATTTAGGAAGCCATTTCCTGCATTCTACGAAAAAAATAATCGGGATTTCTGAAGGGGGGGCCCCCCTGAATCCGCCACTGGTATGTACATGTGATGCTGCCGTGTTCTGCCGAAACGTGTCCTTGCGTATGTAACAATTTGTCAAAGCCGAAAGTGTTTGTCTTATTCGTCGGTGGCGAAATGGAAGCGAACGAACAACGCTTGGTACGAAGTGCAGCCTCCGGACGTAATTATCTATCGGCAGTTTTCACTGGACGCTACTTTGGAAGTGTCATTTTGTTGGCCAATCGACATGAGCGTTTTACAATGCATGATGCATTGTGAATAACACGAAATAGAAGCTGTGAGGCAGCGAAAATCTAATTTTCTAATCGACGCGAACACCCACAGCATTGAATTAATTATATGAGTGCACCCCACCCCCAACAGAATCAAGTAAATTGAATACCCCCCTACCAACAAGAACAATATAGCTTCTGACCCCACAACCAACCGGAATTAATTTTGTCGGACACCCCCCACCCACAGCCCCAGAGAATTTTTCCCGGAATAGCCCTCAGGGCCCGGTTGCTCAAAGCTTCTGTTAATAGCTTAACAGACTGTTAAATCCTTAGCATTGCTAAGGATTTAACAGTCTGTTAACCCTTTCAACACCACAGACCTCTATAGAGACAATGTTTGCAAACAGTGCAGATCCAGATGAGCCGTCTCGTAACGAGCCGTCTCATCAGGATCTCCACTGTTTGTTAATACATGTAGTTATCAAATTTGAAAAAATTACCCTTTCTGAAGAATGGAATAGCTTGAAAATTTGAATGGACCAATGAAATAGCATGAAACAGTGGCATGGAACAGCCCATTAAGTTACTTGGTGTTGAAAGGGTTAAGCTAACAGAGGTTTTGAGCAACCGGGCCTTGGACATTTTCTTTGAGTGCTGATCTGTTATTGTAGTTTTAGTGCTGAATGTTGAATGGTCAAATACTCTATCAATCAAGCAATGAACATCCTGCATCAGGAGCTTGACATACCAGTGACGATAAATACCATAATCCACATTTATCCGGCCACGGTCACGCATTAGATATTGCTATTTAAGAGGGGAACTTGCATCTGTGTCTCTCGCCAACCGATCAGTCAAATAACAACTTGCATTTTTAATGCAATTCAATATATTAGACAACTAAGGGGCTATCCCCACCTGTGTTAGATAGCTTGGAAATTATCTAAATAAGAAAACAAATGTTAAACATTTTGAAAATCTGTTGACTATTTCTGAAATTACAAAAATTTCCCCTGTTAAATCCCCATAGACATCTAAACTGTGAAGATGTCGATGGTGATTTAACATTGGGAAATTATTTTTTAGCAGTAAAATTAATATTGGACCAAATTTCACAAAATAAAAAAGAAGGCTCATTCTTACATTTTCATAAAATTTAATATTATCAAAAAAATATTGTTCTTGCATTGTTTATATAGCCGTATCATTTGGGCAGGTTTCGTGAAACAAGCAATGTGATGTCAAAATGACAAATAATTCTAAGAGAAGTTAATCGTGATAGCTGATTATCTCCCCGTCTGTAGGCGCGGCGGAGTGCCGTGATGAAGAACCACACGGGGACACACATCCTGAACTTCGGGCTGCGGTCCGTGTTGAAGGAGGCTGACCAGCGCGGCTCACTCGTTGCCCCAGACAGACTCAGGTTCGACTTCTCCGCTAAGGTTCGTACACAGTGTTCACATGAGGAAGCAGGATTATGGAAATGTTGTAGCGGAAACGTAACACCTCAGATACTCCTGTATCGTCTGTAGCAGAGTTATGGTACTGTCCATCACCTTTCCCGGCTGTGTAGCGAATCCGATCTGATTCCCACTTTAACTATTAACTACATCTTTAAATATTTTTCAACTGAAATTAATATTCGTATTCGGAAACTAGCACAAATTAATAATTCTGAATGAATTTTTATCCTTGGAAAATATCAAGGAAATAACATTTTAAGGAAACAAGGCGCCAACAAAAATTCATGACTTGCGTAGCCCCATTCCTGCGCTGTTAACTACAGTCTAACTGGTGCTAAAGGCCACCTCGGAATATCACTTCCCTGTCTATAGCAGCCACACTATTGCTGTCCCAATTACTACATAAATGACACTGCAAATAAAGACCACCTGTGAAAAAAGGCCAGATTTTTCTCTTCCCATGGGTGGCCTTTATTCACAGATTTGAGTTGGAGGAAACACATTGCATGCCTCCAATAACAGCTTATAGTAGTTCCATACCATGTTGCAAGAGTGCTAGGTAACCAGTAACTACAATGGTAACGACTCCATATGACCATTTTTAGCTCGACTAAGAGCTTATGTAGTCGCCCCGGCGTCGGCGTCACCGTCACCGTCACGCCTTGGTTAAGGTTTTTAGTCAAGCTTGTATATGGAATACTCCTGGCCCTACAGCCACCATACTTGGACAACTTCATCTCCTAGTGATGTACATCAAAAACCCCTAACCTATATTTGACTTTGACCTACATTTAACCATGAATTACTTAGTTAATTCCCCTTGGTTAAGGTTTTTAGTCAACCTTGGTTAAGGTTTTTAGTCGAGCTTGTACATGGAATACTATTGTGCATACATACACCATACTTGGACAACCTTTTCTCATAGGGATGTACATCAATAACCCCCTCATCTATATTTGACCTTGACCTACATTTCCTCTTGAATTCCTCTTGAATCCCCTTGGTTAAGGTTTTTAGTCAAGCTGGTAGATGGAATACTCCTGGCCCTACACCAATCATACTTGGACATCTTCATCTCCTAGTGATGTACATCAACAACCCCTGACCTATATTTGACCTTGACTTACATTTAACCTTGAATTACTTAGTTAATTCCCCTGGGTTAAAGTTTTTAGTCAACCTTGGTTAAGGTTTTTAGTCAAGCTTGTAGATGGAATACTATTGTGCATACTGACACCATACTTGGATAACTTTTTCTCATAGGGATGTACATCAATAACCCCTGACCTATATTTTACCTTCACCTACATTTAACCTTCAATTACTTACTTATTTCCCCTTGGTTAAGGTTTGTACTCAAACTTGGTTAAGGTTTATAATCAAGCTTGTATATGGAATACTCCTGGGCCTACAGCAACCATACTTGGACAACTTCATCTCCTAGTGATGTACATCAATAATCCCTGACCTATATTTGACCTTGACCTACTTTTACCCTTGGATTACTTAGTTATTTCCCCTTGGCTAAGGTTTTTAGTCAAGCTTGTATATGGAATACTCCTGGGCCTACAGCAACCATACTTGGAAAACTTCATCTCCTAGTGATGTACATCAATAACCCCTGACCTATATCTGACATTGACGTACATTTAACCTTGAATTACTTACTTAATGTCCCTTGGTTAAGGTTTTTAGTCAAGCTTGGTTACGGTTTTTACACCTTGTTTGTCAAGCTATGTGTACATCGACAACCCTCGTAGTCGAGCTATGCTGTTCTCCTACAGCTCTTGTTGTTTTGTCAGGTCAGTTATATTGTTGTATATTTTCTCATTACACAACCTTAAGCCTTACACCGCTATCTTAAATTTTTTGTCGTCTTCTGTTTATTTTTATCATCAAAAACATGCTTTGACAGCACTTTAGAATAATTTACAACATGCTTTGACAGCACTTCAGAATCATTTCCATTGGAAATGATTCTGAAGTGCTGTCAAAACATGTTTTTATTGAGAAATAAGGCAAGATATAAAAGCAACAGCAGACGACAATTGATGTGAGTAGCGGTCTAAGGGTTAAGTGCTTCCTGATAAGTATCCGGTTCCTGTCTCTTGATATCAACTTTATCAGACTCGATTTCAAAACTGTAGGAATTCCTCGGCAAGCCTCGGAATTCCTACACGTTTACTAGCCTCACATGATAAACTGGATATCACAAGACATGTGCCTGATAACTTGTGTCTATATCAGGCAGCGATGACTGTGAAGGAAGTGAAGGAAGCTGAACAGATTGTCAACGAAGTCGTCGAGAAGAACGCCGGCGTATATGCCAAGGTTTCCGACCTAGCCTCTGCCAAGTCCATACAGGGCCTCCGCGCCATATTTGATGAGGTAATTACTGATCTGTTAACCATTTCAACCCTAAGAAACCGACATGGACTATTTCATTTTAGCTTTTAGACAGTTGCATTACGCAGAAAATATACACCAATGGTGTAGATCTTAATGCGACGGCTCGTTATGAGCCGGCTCATCATGATCTATACTGTTTGCAAATATTAATAGGAACGAGTCTATAGTGATGAAAGGGTTGACTTTGATATAAAGTGTCTTTGATCTTGGTAGATGAATGGCTTGGTGACCTTTTAAAGAAAAAACAATCAACCAAATAATAACAGTTATATCCACGTCAAATTACAAATACAATGTACCCGTTACCATTTTCAGCACATTTAAGCTGTCATTCACAAAGTATTGTCACTTAAAGCAAATCCCATCTTGGAAAATTTATTTGAAAAGCTATGATAATTGTATCCTGTGCCTGGCAACAGGACAGACATTCACATTCAATGTGAAACTGTGGCTTTTGATAGTGATCTACATGTAACACAATGAGGTGTTGGAATTGGAAGAATTTATTTTGAGATATCCACCACAGAGATAGTAGTCCCGTAGCAGCCTGAGCAAAAACAAATTATTTACATAATGGACCGCAATCTATTTATGAGATACACCACCATCTGTGATAATCCGACCAATATGCCAATGTTTGTAAACATCTGTTGGCAATATCAACTCGCAATCAAGCAGTTGATTGGCTGTGCCTGCGCTAATCTAACCAATATTTGTCATTGTTTTTATTAATACAAAATACTTGAATATTGTGCTTGAAAGAAAGCAGCTTGATTGGCTGTGCCCGACTGTGCTGACTTGACTATTGTGCTTGTAAGAAAGCAGCTTGATTGGCTGTGCCCGACTGTGCTGACTTGACTATTGTGCTTGTAAGAAAGCAGCTTGATTGGCTGTGCCCGACTGTGCTGACTTGACTATTGTGCTTGTAAGAAAGCAGCTTGATTGCTGTGCCCGACTCTGCTGACTTGACTATTAGTGTTTGTAAGAAAGCAGCTTGATTGGCTGTGCCCGACTGTGCTGAACTTTGACTATTGTGCTTGTAAGAAAGCAGCTTGATTGGCTGTGCCCTCCGACTGTGCATGACTTGACTATTGTGCTTGTAAGAAAGCAGCTTGATTGGCTTGTGCCCGACTGTGCTGACTTGAATATTGTGCTTGTAAGAAAGCAGCTTGATTGGCTGAAGCCCGACTGTGCTGACTTGACAATTTGTGCTTGTAAGAAAGCAGCTTGATTGGCTGTGCCCAACTGTGCTGACTTGAATATTGTGCTTGTAAGAAAGCAGCTTGATTGGCTGTGCCCGACTGTGCTGACTTGACTATTGTGCTTGTAAGAAAGCAGCTTGATTGGCTGTGCCCGACTGTGCTGACTTGACAATTGTGCTTGTAAGAAAGCAGCTTGATTGGCTGTGCCCGACTGTGCTGACTTGAATATTGTGCTTGTAAGAAAGCAGCTTGATTGGCTGTGCCCGACTGTGCTGACTTGACTATTGTGCTTGTAAGAAAGCAGCTTGATTGGCTGTGCCCGACTGTGCTGACTTGACTATTGTGCTTGTAAGAAAGCAGCTTGATTGGCTGTGCCCGACTGTGCTGACTTGACTAGTGTGCTTGTAAGAAAGCAGCTTGATTGGCTGTGCCCGACTGTGCTGACTTGACTAGTGTGCTTGTAAGAAAGCAGCTTGATTGGCTGTGCCCGACTGTGCTAACTTGAATATTGTGCTTGTAAGAAAGCAGCTTGATTGGCTGTGCCCGACTGTGCTGACTTGACTATTGTGCTTGTAAGAAAGCAGCTTGATTGGCTGGGCCTGAGCTGTGCTGTAGCACAGCTCAGGCCCAGCCAATCAAGCGGCTTTCTTTCAAGCACAATATTTCAAATATTTTGTAATAAAGACATTGGAAAGATTAGCACAGACAGTGGTGTAGATGCCTGATCACGATGTTGACGATGCCTGTCATTGTAGACGTACCCGGACCCTGTTCGCGTGGTCTGTGTTGGAATCCCCGTGGATGACCTTCTATCTGACCCCCTGGGACCGGGCGGGTCGGTCACATCTGTGGAATTCTGTGGCGGAACGTAAGTAACATCAATTGATGTCACTGTATGCCATTGGCTGGTCTGTAGATAGGTTGCTGAACATCATGAGTGTCTTCCGTTAAACCTTTCGCCCCTGGAATGGATTTATATACGTTAATTTCCGGACCAATCCAATAGTCACAAAATGATTCTCTGACTAGTCCATTTGTGAAAAGGGGGTGTTTTTGTTCTAAAAAATGTGACAATTACTTGCAAAAAGTGCAGATCCTGATGAGCCGGCTCGTCATGAGCCGGCTCATCTGGATCTACACTATTTGCCCATACCACTATACAGGCCTGTGGTGTTGTTGACAGGTTTAAAACTAAACTATCACGGTATTTAATGATTTTATAGGTTTGACGTCATTCAAACCAACAAAATCCACCAATCCTAACATCATCTATGGCCTGCAATTTGCACTAAGGGAAGTTACTTGTGATTTTCCAAGTTTGGTAACCTATTTATCTGATTGATCTATTTTTATTAGCTGCACGTATTAGCACCCAGAGAGTGAGCAAATGTTTTCCTGTGTTTTGTTGAGAGATGAAGCATATACTTTGATTAGTCCGTGTCTGCTATTAGTATCGACAGCAAACCTCATTGTGTATTTTCTTGTAGTTAAAGTGGTTTTCACTGCATTCCGATCATCTGCAGTGTTGCTAGTATAGTATGCCAAATGTTTCAAGGTGATGACATTGGGATAAACATTTGAATTGAAGCAGATATTTTGTTAATTGATATCCTACAGCCGATTTCACCATAAGTGCACAAATCTAGCTAATAGTACACTTTGTGGGAGCTTTTTTAGCTCACCTGAGCGAAGCTCATGTGAGCTATTGTTACCGCAATGTGTCCGTCGTCCGTCGTCGTCTGTGAACATTTTCAAACGTCTTCTCCTCGGTAACCATTGGGCCTATAGTCACCAAACTTCATGGTCATGGTCCTTAGGTAGGGGGATTACAAAATTGTTAACATGACGTCATTACGTAATCCAAGATGGCCGCCATCTAAAAATAGCACAAATTCTTCAAAAATCTTCTTCTCAAGAACCGCCAACCGGATTTCGACAAAACTTGGTAGGAATGATCGATGTACAATGCTCTTTCAAATTTGTTAAAATGGTGACCCCGGGGTCAAAAATGGGCGTGGCCCGTGGGGTCAAATTTTATTTTTGGCCGAATATGGTCATGTCATATATCAAATTGAAGGTATCAACGAGGCGATCACTCTTGATGCATTCTGATGCCGCCGAAAGGTCAAAAGGTCGTTCTTTTATTAGAGATTTCAAAATTCTCCTTCACATGAACCGCTTGGCCCATGGTAGCCAAACTTAAAAGTTATGGTCCATGGGTGAAGCCTTTTCAAATTTGTTAAAATGGAGGTCATCGCTAATCCAAGATGGCCGCCATCTAAAAATAGCATAAATTCTTAAAAAATCTTCTCATGAACCGCTGGCCGGATTTCGACGAAACTTGGTAGGAATGATCATGTACAATTCTCTTTCAAAGTTCTTAAAATGGTGACTGCGGGGTCAAAAATGGGCGTGGCTCGTGGGGTCAGATTGGGGTCAAATTTTATTTTTGACCGATTATGCTCATATATCAAATTGAAGGTATCGATGAGGCGATTGCTCTGGTGCAATATTTGTCGGAATCGGATGATTATGTCATCCATGATGGCAGCCGAAAGGTCCATTTATTCGAGATTTTGAACGTCTTTTTCTCAGGAACCACATGGCCAATGCTGGCCAAACTTCATAGTAAGTTAAGGTCCTTGGGTGAAGCATTTTCAGATTTGGTAAAATGAGTCATCGCTTAATCCAAAATGACCGCCATCTAAAAATAGCACAATATTTTTAAAACACGTATGAACTCAATGTCACATTCTCCTCTGGTGTTCATGGAGTCAGGTGAGCGAATTAGGGCCATCATGGCCCTCTAGTTTCAATTTACGTGTAAATTAATTAAACAATGGTTGCGATAATGTGCTAAAGTTTAATATTGATGTGAATGCATTTGTTTTTTTATGAAATCTATGTACATGTACCTAATTAATCCCTCCCAGTGCACATGGCTAGATTATTTTTCTTTATAGCGATTTTGGTGAAATAAATTACTGATTGATTATGCATCTGTAACAATTTGCAGGCATTTACTGCGGGCTGGCCATGTAGGTCACATGGTGATAGTGTCGGAGGAGGCCATCTCAAAGGGAATACGACGCATAATAGCCGTCACTGGTGCTGAGGCCCAGAAGGTAACTTCACTTCTTGACTCAAGATTGCAAAGCAAAGAATAGTTGCCTAATATTTGCTACATTTTACAATAACTAAGTTATTATAAAATGTAGCACATATTTTTTTATTATTATTTATTTATTTATTATTATTATTAAATGTTTTTTATTCTCTTTGCTACATGTACATGTACAAACACAATGAACAAAGTACATATATATGTCAGTTCATACGCATTGCTACATTTCAATGAACAGTCTGAATAATAACGTATTGATGCTTGTCTACATGTAGCAAATATTAGGTAACATTTGCACTGTCCTTAAATTCATAATGGAAACGAAACGCCCATTTAACGTATTGCGTTTATATCGTGGTACATTACATTAGCCCCACATGACATCGCTCGATGTTGTTGATTCGTTAAAGTGTGATGTCATTAAAATACATGACGTACATCGTCGTTGTCAATAACGTCACGTTATTGACCGGCAACATCGCTGTTCTATGAGTTGCGGTAAAGTGATGTAAGATACAATAAGATACCTAATTTTAATACCGTATTTAGTTATTCAATTTTTAAACTATCAACATGCAATTTAAAACATGTAATAAAACCATGGGCTGTTGCGTTTACTGTAGTATGAAACACATTTGGTCTTTTTGCGAGGAGTCGTACAGTACTACATACTACGGTAAATGCAACAGCCCATGGTTTTATTGTCTCACCCACGATAGTGGAAAGTGAGACATAGTGGTCACAATTCTGATGTCATCGTCGTCTACAGTTTGGGATGTAAATTTTGGACGTAGCCAAGTTTCCCATATCTCTTGATCAATTTGTCAGATCATTACAAAACTTCATCAATAGCTTTCTCACATTGATAGCTATCCATCCAGTGTCATTCTGGTGACATTGACCTTCACTTTGGTGACCTTTGTGGGATGGGAATTTTGAACAGTCCAAACTTTGCATGTCTCTTGATCTGTTAGTCAGATCATGACCAAACTTCATCAATAGCTCAAGGCCAAGTTATTCTAATTCGTGCTGAATATATTTTATATTTTCCGTAAATATTCAGTTCTGATTTTGGGATTTTCCCCTATCACAATGGGTGAAATATGGGATTCGACCCAGTTAACCCGGCCTAAAATGACCTTAGCTGTTGACAGGATGTTAAACACCATTAACCCTTTCAACACTACAGCCCTCTATAGCAGTGTTTAAAAACAGTGTAGATTCAGATGACCCGGCTTGTAATGAGCCGTCTCATCAGGATCTGCACTTTTTGCCAGTAATTTTCATATTTTTCAGAATAAAAATATTTCTTTTAAATGGACTCGGTCTGAAAATCGTTTTGTGACAATTGAATTGGTCCTTAAATTAACATATCAGTCTATTCTAGTTATTTAGGGTTGAAATGGTTAAATAAATAAATAAACCCTTTCACCATGTTTCTGTCCTACCAACTATAGGCACTACACAGGACGGTTGTCCTGGAGAAGGCCGTGTCTGACCTCAAGACCACGATGGAGAGGAACGGCAACACAAAGGAACACTCGGAGAAACAACTCACCCGCATGATTGTCGAGCTCGACGACGTATGTATATGCTGTGCCTGTGTAGCGCTTTTCCCCCTGTATAATAGTGGCCAATCTTGTGTTCGCTTCACAATTGGATGTATGATGTTTACAATTATTTTTTGCTTACATCATTATTCCTTGCACCATCCTTATTCAATTGTTCAATCACATTTGAAAGTTGCTATAATCCATTGTAATTTTAATAGTGACTTTTTAGTGTTACCATGTTAATTATTTGATTTTCAATGTGTTTCATATTTTCACAATTTTGGCGAAAATCTTGCTTTTTCACAATTTTTGCGAAAATCACGCTTATTTTTCACAAAATTATAAGTCCCAGACCTCTTCACAATTTCTGGAAAAAGGACGCTACTATGGTCAGGGTACTGAGGTGTATGGCCTTCAGTGGTGGGAATTTTCAGGATATGTTCTGAAATCGGGATTTGAGGTTCCTGATAAATTGCAGAAAAATACTAATGTTTCCACATGGGAAGCACACTTTCACGCAGTTTTGGGTCTAATAATATATTTGTTCAGCCATTTTCAGGGTTTGTCATTTGGAACTGTTCCCACCCCATGGCTTTACTGGCAATTCTGTCGGGTGTGGTGCACTAGCATACTCCTGTAATTGGTTAAGCCTTTCACCCCGAAAGCCTACTGCGTAATATTTCATCACCCAGTGCTTAATTTGACATACCACATGTATTCTATTAAGCCTATTGAAAACTGGATGAAATAAACGTGAAAGTGAAATTTGCGTGTTTCTGGTGTCATAGTCATTTCTGATACAAATATACCTTTATTGCACTGGTTATCCACAACTGTACATTCCAACAGGAGGTATCACAGGCAGTCATATCCTACTGGCAGCGAGACCAGCTCCGGAAACAACTGAAGGGCGTCAAGAAGATCCTTGATGACCTTGACAAGACACGGAAAGCTGTCATCATGACGGAGGTCGTCGAGGCCGCCAAGGTCATGATCGAGGCGAAGCCAAATGAAAAATATGTTGTGCATGAGTTCAAGGCTGGCTCTAATTCCAAGGTGGGTGACGAGTGTTTCGAGCACGAGTCTTGTGTGTGTGACCAATGTTTTACATGCATATATGTGGCTGTGACTGGAGAAATTGGGCTTGTGCATTTTGTGACCAGTGTAGCTCCGGATCAAACTCCTGTAGGCTGATAATGATCTATATTGCCAGTTAGAAGCATGGCAGTGTCTCATTGATAGAATGTGGGCATGTAACACTGCAAACTTGTCGCAAAACCTATAAGCCCTATTTCTCAAGTCACAGCCACATATATGTTTAACATATAAAAAGGAATAAAGCTATATTTTAACAATATCCCACAAGCAAACATTAAAACAAATATACCCTTGATATAGTATACCAGTATTCATCTACAGTCCAACCTCTCTACAACAGCCAGCAGCCGGACGGACTAAAAGTGGCTGTTGTAGAGAGGTGGCTGTTGTGGAGAGGGTCACCAACGAACAGCCATCAATGAACAGCCATCAACTTCTCAGTTGCTTATACTGATATATGAACATAGAAACAACTAGGATTGTATATGTTTTATACTATTATAGTATTTACTATAGAACATATACATTTGTCATTGTTAGTATGTTATTGAAGAAGACAAATAGTAATCATGGTTATTTTGAGAAATAACAATTTATTAAACATGTTAAATGTTCAAATTGACCAATAACAATTATGCATTCATAATGACAAACTGGGCTCATTCAGTTTTTGACATGTGTAGCTCCTGATCAGAATAACTTGCAGTCTGGATTCGGATCTGCATTTGTGTGACAAAGTTATAATCATGCTATTGTTAATCCAATTTTGTGTAAAAACATGTAGTGAACACACTGAGCAGACTAATTTACAGCTACACTGGTCACAAACCCAATAAGCCCACTTTTCTTGCAGTGTCACATGGTGTCATATTCAGTCAGCAGACCGTGTTGAGTATCCTAATCCTGGTAAATGGCTTGTTTAATCCACTTCAAACGGTGACAAACTTGTCGGCAATCCCATTGTCAGATGCCAGACAGGTGATACATCCGAATACACAACTTGGACATGTGTTTACACACAACTTTTATCGACCGATTACCACCGAAGGTATCCGATAGATACGGCACACTCGATTAGATCTGCCGGTAGGCTACATAGGAATATTGATTTTACGCGATTCACGGTAACGTTTGCTACGAAAATGTCCATTAAAAAAAATATGCTGCCCGTTTACAGGCCGTTTTTGTCGTGATTTATGGCCGTTTGTCAATAATAAATATGTTGGCCGCTCAGAGAGGTGGTTCGTGTCATGTTTTAATTGACGTGGCCGTTTGGCAAGATTAATTATATTGACCGTTCAGAATAAAAAACGACCTGTAAAAATATGTTGGCCGGTCAGAGAAGCTTACGACTCTTTGCTATGAAAAAATCAACTGGCCGTTAGCAAAAATATGTTGGCCGTTCGAGAGGTCTTTTGACGATTTCGTTGTGTTTTTTTGTGGCCGTTGGCTGGAGAAGAGAGGTGACCGTTGGACAGAGGTAAAATAACGTTAAATTCTAACGGGGGGAGTTTAAACTGGCCGTTGAAGAGAGGTGGCCGTTGCTGGGAGGTGGCCGTTAGGGGAGGTGGGACTGTACTTGTTCAACTCCAATACCATCCAATTGGTAGAGCATTTCTAACCCACGTTCATCCCAGCTTTCAGAAATGGAGGCCTCATCTCTATAGGACCTTAGCTGTTGCTGAGACATTAAACTTTTCACAATTTCACTTATGACTGATGTGTGTTGTGCCAGGAACTGACATTGAGCTCACGTCTTTGTAGATATGACCTGAGACCAATTCCATAACTAATTGTATCGGGGGAATGGAATGCAATTTTTGAAGAAAAAAACACTGTCCGTGTACATGTAATTAAATTAACTTTCTGGGCCCGGTTGCTCAAAGCTTCTGTTAGCTTAACGTTAAGCTAACAGAGGTTTTGAGCAACCGGGCCCTGATGAATATTTAAGGACTTGTAATTAATTTCGACCCCACGACCCGTAAGCCGTAAATAAGAAATTTATGTGCCTTCCACTCCCTTAATCACCCATTGCTGTTGCCGGGATATTAAACCTTTCACCAGTTCATCTATGACTGCTGTCTGTTGTGTCAGGCGCTGAAACTGATGCCCCATGTGTATATGACCTTGGCTGTTGTGTCAGGTGCTGAAACTGATGCCCCATGTGTATATGACCTTGGCTGTTGTGTCGGGCGCTGAAACTGATGCCCCATGTGTATATGACCTTGGCTGTTGTGTCAGGCGCTGAAACTGATGCCCCATGTATATATGACCTTGGCTGTTGTGTCAGGTGCTGAAACTGATGCCCCATGTGTATATGACCTTGGCTGTTGTGTCAGGTGCCGAAACTGATGCCCCATGTGTATATGACCTTGGCTGTTGTGTCAGGTGCCGAAACTGATGCCCCATATGTATATGACCTTGGCTGTTGTGTCAGGTGCTGAAACTGATGCCCCATGTGTATATGACCTTGGCTATTGCTGGGACATTATACTGATTCACATTTCACCTATATATGGATGGGCCATGGCTTAGCGGATATAGCATTGGACTTCAATACCAGAGGTTGTGAGTTAGATCCTCACTCTAGCCGTGACATATACTTACATAGTATTTCCACCTCATTGGTCTGTCGGAGGAGACTGGTCAAACTGTGGTCCTGTTTCTATGTAACCTTAGCTGTTGCTGGGACGTTGAACCCATTCACCTTCACTTTCACCTATGACTGCTGTGTGTTGTGCCAGGCGCTGGATGCCGCCATGAAGCAATATAAGGCCCTGAGTCCTGAGACAGCTGCCATGTTCTTCTCCGTGGATACGGACGCCAACAAGATCATCTGTATGAGCTGTGTGCCCAAGGTATGGCGTTTCTAGGAACTGGTGTTTGTGATTAAAAACTTGCTGAACATTTTCTTGAAATGTGTACTCAAAATCTGTAGTCGAAATCAGGATGTTTGATTGGTCAAGACTGAGCACAGCTCAGCCTTGACCAATCAGACTTCCTGATTTCGAGCATGAGAACAGAGTATAAGCTCTGAATTCACAAGTATAGGTAATATGAGTGCACAGACTGGAATATTACCTTCATTTTAGAACGTTTGTTAGGTGACTCATGCAACAAAATATTTAAGAAATTTAAGGTCAAATAGAGCTCAAATAACATTTCAGTATTTCCTGAATTTGAATTGTTTCTATAGTGGCGTTGGTGTCTACAGCTACATATGGATACAATCTGGTCCTTGCATTTCTTCCTTGTATTGTTTGAATGCATTTTATCGCTAACCTTTTTTCCGATCTCTGACTGTATTTTCTGTTTGAAAATTACCTGTTCGAATGTCAACTGTATAAGATTAGAATGGAACAAAGCTAATTGCAGAATCATGCCCATGTGTTGTTCAATAGATATATCATACCATACATCTTGTTCGAGCGTGAGAACATAGTACTTGCTCTCAAACTTTTATGTGGCAAGACTAGAAATGGGCTTATGGGCTTTGCGACTAGTTTATATCCAGGGTGCACAGGCTGATCAGGATCTGTACAGTTCGCCATTCCATCAACTTAACACCCGTCATGCTTCTAACAAGCAACATAGATTGTTACCAGGATACAGCAGTGTATTTGATCTGGATCTACACTAGTCGCTGCACTGTTTGACATTTAATTAGTAAAACACATGTCGTGATTATAACAACAAAGATATATCATCATCAGGCTTCAGGAGAGACTGTATATGAGGAGCTGGACTAGCAGGCCTCAACAAATTCTTAATTTTCAACTTGTCCAGATTGGAAATCAACTAATCCAATCTATATTTTAATGTCAATGTTGAATTATTCCTTCAAATTAGATCCAAAACGAGCAGACGTGTGGGTTTGTCGAGGCCTGTAGCCTATTTCACCAACATTGCAAAGTATACTTTTCTAGCAAAGTATACTTTGAGGCAGTAATCATTATTTTTCCTGAAATGCATTATTTCATATAGAACTAACAAATGCATATATTTCATGCAGATTAAGTATGCAGAATTATTATACTAAATTTATTACATTATCACAGCCAAATTGGCTGTGATAATGTAATAAATTCAGTACAATAAAAATTAATAAATTTATCCTAAAATTGAAAATTTCTCCCTCAAAGTACATGTATACTTTGCTAGAAAAGTATACTTTGCAATGTTGGTTGAAATAGGCTACTGATGAGCCCCATATCTCCAGTCACCGCCACATTGCCTTTCACATGTATTCACTAGATATTTCACACAATGTCTTATATTGCAATACCCAATATGCACAATTACCATTTGCCGTCCCTTCCAGGCTGTAGCCGCGGGCGGGCTGCCGGCCAGTGAGTGGGTGTCCCAGGTGGTGCCCCTGATTGCCGGGAAGGGGGGCGGTAAGGAGCTGTCTGCCCAGGCCACAGGCTCCAACCCTCAGGCCCTCCGGGCCGCCATGTCGCTCGCCGAAGAGTTTGCCCGCCTCAAACTCACGTGATCCCCGGCCCGTAGTAGATACTTCTTTCTCATCTGTACTCAAACTCACTGTTGTTATTTATTGCTCTCTCGTTTCAGGGGACCGTTTCACTGAACTTTGTACGATAAAACATTAACACTTTCATCCCTGTTGCATCCCATCCCACTTTCATCACCAACATCCAATATGAGACGGAATACTCAATGCTATTTTTGGGCTATTCATTTTGTTATAAAAGCCTTTTTAAATAAGGTAAAAATAATTTACAAATTCTGCATATCCTGATAGAACAGCTCCTTATGAGCCGGCCCATCTGGATTTGCAGTGTTTGTAAATACTGGGTTATGATCTATAGGGCTCTAAGGGTTAACACAGTTCCCTAATGCTACCGTTTGACCTGCATGTACACGGCATTAAATGTAAACACATTGCCAGTACAAATGTTATTGTATATTTCAATTTTGTTACTTCTTAGTCATACAAAGATTAGTGAAATTGACCCCAGTATCATTGATATAAAACTTTCTGAGCAAATTAATAAACATTGACTGCAAATCAGGCAGTTTGATTGCTGTACTCGGCTCAGCCTCGACCAAACAAACTTGCTGATTTTGAGCATGAGAACCGAGTACATGCTCGGAATGTTTTATAAATCACAGACCCAGGTTCCATGTTGGTGTGATCGAGGACTTGTTCTGTCTAGTACTGCTTATTTGTCGTTTATTATTAATACAGCACCCACCTGATTTTTCTACAATTATTAGAGAGATATATTTCAGAATGGTGCTATCATTTAATATGTTCTCTGGACCATGCTAACTTTTCTTAAGTCTTTTGGAAACCTACTGTGTCTTGCATTGTAAACACTTTTATTCATGTGACTGAGTATATGTTCATCAATAGGGTATGCCGTTGCTCTTTGTAAATTGCAAAATTTCGGTCTTGCGAAGTTTCGTGAACTGGACGTCGGGTATATTGTATGGTAAGGGACAACTTGGTTGTGATCAGTATGTTCTATACGAGACTATGACTGGCGAAATATGGCTCATGACATTTGTGGCCAGTTCTGGGGGCCGTTTCACTAAACTTTGTACGACTAAAATGTGCATAAGTGCAAAGTCTGTAAATTGCACATTAACAATATTTTCTTGTAAACAATTATTGGATTTACATTTATTGAGCATAGGCTGCATATGCAGCCTATGCTCAATAAATGTAAATCCATCAATTGAAATTTCCAGACGATTTGCACTTGCGAACATTTTAGTCGTACAAAGTCATTATGCTTGATAAGGATCAATCCACTGTCAGACTGAATGTTTCAGACTCGTCACACATTGCAGCTGTGCATGTTGATCTGGGTCTACAGGTCTCAAAAGTCACGTATGAGACGAGCCATGTGATTTTGTACCTATGCAATTTTTCATTAAAAATGTTTACAGAAACTGTGATATTTTCTGTAAGTGATGGTGAAAGTTTACAAAATTCTATTATTGTATTCTGCATTTGCTCTGAACATTTCGTCAACTTTAGACACGATTTACGAAAACAAATTATACATATTCTTAGGCACAAAATCACATGGCTCGTCTCGTATGACCTTGCTGTTGAACGGATATAAAACCTTGTTTGATCAAACAATGCCATGCAAAACACTGTAAGATTGACTGTCTATAGATACTTGATCATGATGATCCCATACTTGTTCAATCTATCGTGTTCAATAAATCATGCTCAACGTATGTAGACTTGTTACTCTGCCACCCCTAAATAGTTAGTGTTACCCTTGTCCGTCCATCCTGTCCATCCGTCACAACCTTCTAAGTCGTAAAACTTAAACCGTGCTAGCTACACACCTGAAACTTGGTATGTAGCTTCCTTATGATGAGTAGATGCGCAAAGTTTATTTTGATTCGACCCTGGGGTCTTGGATTATCTCTCACATTTGGACTTGGAAGTTTGCCTCATTTATTATCAAAGCGGTACGTGGGTCATCTGTGTTCTATGAACACATTTTCTAGTTTCTAAAATTTCAAGAAAAAACAGTTGCTGAATTGTGTCCAAACTGCTAAAAAATGATAAAATCTTGTAGGGGTGGGGATATGGGTGTTTCCTCCTTTGTTTGACAAATATCTTCTGTTTTCACAATTTCCTATTCACATCCCTGTATGCCTGGGGGCCGTTTCACTAAACTTTGTACGACTAAAATGTTCATAAGTGCAAAATTCTGTTTGTTGGTCTCTAAATTTCACATTATAGTCCATTTGCCGTCCTTATGAATTTCATGTCGGACCTATGAATTGTCTATAGTACAAGGTTTTTTGGTGTATTTACATTCCTATGGGTTCCTTGGAGCAAATCAGCTTGGTTGTCCTCTTGACAACCTTGGGCAACTTTTTTAATATGCAAATTAGTTGCCACCATTAGCGGAAAAAATATTTCCTATCATAGCTCTACAACTATACACTACAACTTCACACAAATGGTGTCTATACCTATGTTTTCATGGTCAAGGATGACACTGGTGGCATTTATACAGTGATTACATGTATATATTGTCTCATTATGCAAATTGGTTGCCGCCATTACCGAAAATCATATTTTCTTTTATAGCTCTGCAACCATTTTTTAATATGATAAATTCACGAAAATGGTTTTCAGACCCATGTTGTTTCACAGCTCTGTAGCAGGTGGTTAGTTGGATGCATGCCAAGGGTAATTTAACGATGGGGTTCATCCTTTCCGGAATCTCAGGCTACCTGATTATGTATGTGAGAGTTTGTTATACCCCTTATAAGAAAAGTAGGAATATGGCTAATCCTATTACTTTTAGGGGATGGGGCTAAGTGATTCTGGTGTGGTGAAGACCTGGCACCAGATCAGCTTATTCTAATTTCAGGCCCGAATATATGTGTTTCTTGATGTAAATATTCAGTTCTGATTTTGAGATGTTCCCCCTTTCTTACAGGTGAAATACGGGATTCGACCCCGTTGACCCGTCTGTATATGACCTCGCTGTTGAACAGATATATGAGGAGAATATAGACTCTGTTGTTCGGCAGATCAGGAGTGAGGCTCGAGCCGTACAGTACAGTAATACGAATTATGATCTGAGAGAATTCACATACAATAACACACTGAAACAGACCAGCGCAACACTGCTGTACATAGTCTCAGAATTAGTTTCCTGTGGCACTGTGGCACAGAAGTCTCTCAGCCTAGCTCAATCTGTGCAAGGTCACATCACCGGCACTAGGAAGCAGACAACGCTGGACATGGCAGTGAAGCTTCATCACAGACATGGCACTTCCGAGATGATCAAACTTCTACAGGATCACGCCCCGTGCAGGCACCGGGGCGAGATCAACTGATCCTGAGAATAGTGCTGCAGTAGCCATTGCTTGTCGTAAAAGGCGACTAAACTGGCTTAACGATTGGGTTCATACTTTCCGGAACCCACTATACCGGATTTGGCCCTCATGTACATTTTTGGCTTTCTTGTATGTGAGAGTTGAGTCGGGCTATGCCCCATATATAAAAGTAAGATTAGTGCTAATCCTATTACTTTTAGGGGATGGGATAAATGATGCTGGTGTGGCGAGGGCCTGGCACCAGATCAGGTTGTTCTAATTTCAGGACTGAATATATATTTTGATTGTAAATATTGAGTTCTGAAGTTGGGATTTACCCCCCTTGGACAGGTGGATACGGGACTCGACCCCGTTGACCCGTCTGCGTGTAGACTCCCTGAGGCGTGTACCTCTATGTCAGAAAAGCGGACGTTAAACCCTATTCACTCACTCTACAGGATCACAGATCCTAGTATATGATGAGGTGATAAGGTTTCGCAAATCAGCTGCCAAATTCGTAGGCGACAGCGGTGGTGATCTACATCAAGCAATGGGTTTGGTGAGAAGTGTGGCCAATCTTCGGGTGGTTTGACAATATTGATCTTCTAGTTTAAACTCCCAATGGACGTAGATAGACATGTCATGGCTCAGGAATTCCAACAGCATCCCGCTGGCATCGTATAACTGGGTAGTGCTAGCGATCGACCTGAAGGTATGAATCTTGTGATCCTACGACTGCGGAAGACCGATGCACAATCTCTTAGGACCAATACAGCCAGTATGTGCCACTTAAGCACTATACTGGCCCAAAGAAGGTTAACCCTTCTGCAGTTTATATTTCTTCAGGAATCACGTACACGAATGCATGTGCCATGGTTGAGTCTTGTTGCCCCACCATTTGACGCCCAGTGGCCGAATTCACTTCATCAGACCATATCCTGGATTGGTACGGCTTAAACAACCAATTGGCCAGGGACCAAGTGACACCCGCAACAAAGCTAACGACTGTGTACCTGATGGGCCTACTCATACATGCACCACCAGCTCACCCTGATACCGTCATCACATCACTACTATACATAAAGAAAACCATATGTGACCTAGGCATGACGTATGCAAATCTTTCCATTAATATGCAATTGAACATGGTTGCCCGACAGATCAAATGGTGGGAGCCGACTAGGTTTGACGATGTGAATCTTCGTTCAGGGGCAATGCACATTATTATGTATTTTTTGGATTGCATTGGGACACTGGTGAAGGGGTCTGGTGTGGATGTTCTAGTTAGTGCAGCATTCGGTGGTCTGCCGGTGATTATAAATGGGAATGTATGCGTGCGTGCCAATAGGGCATTCCGCATAGTGACGGTTGCCCTGCTGTAACACTGTCTCCAAAACGGTGAACAAACCTTCAATGAGTATGTAGAAGGAGTACGACATCATCCAACAGGTAGGCACTGGGTGGATACTCTTGTGAAACCTACGCTATTGGTTCACCAGTTTCTTCGCGCAGAGAGGGCTGAATACTGGCACTTCCAGCAGTTTTGATTTGGAACGGATATTGCCGTACTTCTTCAGTGCAGGCCATGTTAACTACGCTCGGTATATCAGTTGCCACATGCTAGAGATGCACAATTGTTGCCAGCAGATGCGCATCGAGATATCATCGCTGGAGCGCATGTATTGGAATTCAGTATCCAGTGACCAGTTTGGAGAACAAACTGCTATCGGGAAGGGAAAGGGTGGTCTGAAGGGCCTGACGCTGTCGCCTGTGGTGGTCATCACTGAATGGATTGATTCATTCCCGTTCTCAGCGTATCTCTCTGATGCTATGGAACAGTCGTACTGCGATGAAGTGCACTGCTCATCATCACCAATCAAGCATAGAGAGGAAGGTGATAAGAGACGAAAGCTGAACAGTGACGATCGGCAGCGGATTGCCACAGAGCTAACAAGGCATTCCCATCTGTTGGAAGTCAAGAGTGACGTCCTCTACAGCATTGTCAATGATCAGGTAGCGCACAAAGATGTAAATGTGGAAGATGCACTAGTCATTGGAGCGAAAATGGCCACATCCTTCCGCAACTCTGCCATTGGAGCAACTTAAGAGAGGCGTAAAGGTTGGTGGCAAAACTGTATTCGACCTAGAGGCCATCTTCATCCGTCTTTTGTTGGTCGGGCAACAACGACAGTTGCAACTGGAATCCATTTTCCAGTACGAATTATATGATGTTCCACCTTCTATCATCGACGAGTATGGTTGATTGAGGAAAGGAAACAAATAGTATACACCCGCCAATCATCTCGGTATACCACAACTTGGAGGTCCAGATCCGGACATCGTCATTGTGAATGCACAACAACTTTTCTTGCACATCGTCTGGCCACACGGATGAGAATCTCAATGGGTGCGGCACGCTACCATATATATGCCAAGAAGAAAGTGAAGCCAATGAACATCATGGCATTGCCTCCGACAGACAATAACCTGCTTCACTGCTTCACCATATGTTAGGAATGATGATGTGGAAGGTGGCTGATAAACAGAGGGTTGTAGCTGCCACAAACATCAGATGTCGTTACCATCTATTGCGTGTGTAACAATGGGTGTTGCAATATGTGCACTATAAAAGAAGATGGGGTGGGAGGTGCACATCAGATAGATGCCGATGCTGTGTATGAGGATGTGGAGGAGCTGGAATAACGCGTGATATCAGACCGAAGAAATTGCAGCAGCTATAAATTATCTAATTATTAATGAATCCAAAGTTTAAAATTGTTAGTGCATTGGTAGTTATGGAGTTATGGTTACTACAATGGATGGATTTGTAGAAACTGCACGACTACTGAGAAAATCCAAACATTGGTGATGATGAAATAAATGAACAAAGGCATATCATATAGTATGGGGGATAATATAACTTCAGTACCATTGTAATTATGGTAGGTGTACAGCAGTGGCTACGGAGTATTGAATAAGGCACTACTGGACCAGCAGTGTATAGTCCATACGAATGCACGACACTAATAATACTATACTAATATTAGCATCTCATTTACATAAAGGCAACACGCATACATGCTATCACTTTGTAAATGCATTTATTGTAATCCTCGACCATGAGAACATATGCATTGGTCTGAGAAATTATCCCACATAGTAGCACGGCTATCTAAAAAACAAGGTTTTTTGGTAATGGCGACAACTAATTTCCATAAAGAGAAAACGTATGCATGTAACAACTTTATAAATGCAAAAATCGTAATCCTTGACCATGAAAATATAGGTATAGACACCATTTTTGTGAATTTATAGTGCATAGTTATTGACCTATGACAGGAAATAGGTTTTCCGGTAATGGCGGCAATTAATTTGCATATTGAAACAGTTGCCCTAGGTCGTCAAGAGGACAACCAAGCTGAATTGTTTCAAGACACCCGTGTGAATATAAAGCGACCAAAAAACCTTGTACTATAGACAATTCATAGGTCTGGTAGTGTTCTTGTAAACAATTATTGGATTTATTAGCGCTCATCTGCACATACGTCACCAATTTGTGTGTTTCCAATAGTAGGACAAATACATGGATCAGTAAACATTCATAATGGTCAGTGTAAGTCCAGAACAATGCAAACTGCATTTAATGCAGGCTAAAGTGTGTAAGCTTGAATGTTTGTCCTACTCTGTCAGATTTAGGCATTCTATTTATAGCAGATTCCTTGCTAGGCAGATGAGCGCTAAATTTACAGACTTCTAAATCTGTACTTATGAACATTTTAGTCGTACGACGTTTGGTGAAACGGCCCCCGGCTTTTAATACCCCGGTCTCGATAAAGCCGGGAGCCATATCGTTTTTGGACTGTATGTCCATCCATGTGTGTGTCCAGTTAAGAAGCGTGCCAAAGTTTTGCTATTCTGCCACTGGTGGTATTTGTGTGCCGACAGGTCGCAATTTCTTGTTTACAGACTGCAGATCAAGATAAAACCAGGGTACTTCAGCCTACAGTGTAAGGGGCAGCACATGTTTGTTTATTAGTGATTAATGGCCTATCAACAGCTACGGTCATGTAAGGCCGGGCCAACGGGTTTGATCCCATATTTAACCTGTGGCACATGACTAACTGCACTAGAACACTAGATGGTGGTAGAATGCAGTCATAAGATACAACAATGTGAATTTATTTATTTAATCGTTAATAAAAGATTATAGTAAACATAGTAAATCTTTGACTTAATAGCTATAAACACAACAATATAACAATATAACACAACATACAAGAAGTTAATCCATATAACACATGTATTCGAATGGCATGACAACGACAGGAGAAAACCCACTTTTAACATTTAGAATGTGAAATTGTCGTCTGCTATTCCTTTATATTTTGATATTAATCAATAAAAACATGAATTAACAACAATATAATCATTTCCTTTGTAATTGATTATAAAGTGATGTCAAAACGTGTTTTTTGAGAGTAAAATGGAAAATAGAAACAAACAGCAGACGACAAAATTTAATGCAGCTGTGTGAATGTTAACCCTTACACTGCTGAATTAAATGTTGTCATCTGTTGTTTATTTTCTATTTTTATCAGAAATAACATGGTTTGACAACACTTTAGAATCATTTCCATCGGAAATGATTCTAAAGTGTCGTCAAACCATATTTTTGTTGAGAAAAAATGCAAAATATGAAATAACAGCAGAAGACAATTTTTGTTTCCAGCGTTCTAAGGGTTAACATGCATTGTTACAGAATACAAGAATTTGGGATGTGGATTTTGGTTAGTGTGTCAACTGAACATGATCATTTGTCCAGCATTTATTTACATGTAATATGTGAAACCCTTAGAATGAGAGGAACGTAAATTGTCGTCTGTTATTTTATAATTTGATTTAAACAATATTTTATTTTGCTCATTTTAACCCATTTCATGCTTAGGATATGCCATTGTGTTTGCGGAAAACCCTAAATATTTTCTTTCTATGCGATCAGAAGTATATGTCGCGACCATCATTTGAACCGTCTCGTCGAGACGGTTCAAATGGGTGGTCACAACATATACTTTCATTGAGAAATAACAAAAAAAAATAAAAAAAAATATTTAAAAATAGATTATACCCGTAAAGGTGTATTTCAAATGTAATGGGTTTTGCATACATTCATAACACGAGTGCAAGAAACGATAAGTAGGATTAGAACATAAGATTTCTAAAAGCTTATATCAATTATGTTATAATTTGTCACATGGTTTGACACAGCACTGAAATGCTTTCAAACCATGCGTTTATCACCAAAAAAAATGGAAAAAATAAAGAAAAAACAGCAGGCTTTTGTCATTGTACGGGTTAAATTAGCCCTTACAATTAATCATGCAAGAATGTCAGTAGGTTTTAAGTATGGTATAAATAAAATGATTGCATATTATATCCAAAATATCAAAGTTAACAAACCCTACAGACCATAAAGCCAGCATTTGTAACACGGTAGACCCAGATGAACCGGTTCATAACAAGATCTTGTATGTGTCCGGTCAGAGATATAAATAGCCGTACGGAGATTGAAAGCTGGACAAGATAACGCACTTTCTCGTGGCCACTTCCTGTCGACAAACCTGTAGCGAGACTCGGCGAGATTACGCACTCGCTGTCAGTTGCTAGGACGCATAAATAATTTTGATTAGCAAAACTGCGTTTCGTGAGCGACTCGCAGTTTAAATCACATCCACATTAACAGCAATACTTATTTCTTAAACAACCAATTGACTTCGTACCGACAAATAAAATCATACAATGATGCAACCCCCCAAAAAAACACGGCATACCAATAATTGACGTTGCATACCAATAGTCGGCTGCACGACTGTAAAACTGCGTTTCGTGAGCGACTCGTAGTTTAAATCACATCCACATTAAACAGCAATACTTATTTCATAAACAACCAACTGTGACAACATTTATGAACGTACGAATTTACATTCAGAACTCCAGTTAACCTGCATAATTTGATAAACTCTGGTGGGCATTTACTTATTTCTTCACCAACATGTCAAGTCGGTAGGAGGCCTCAAATGAGACGATTCTAAAGCACTCCCAACTTGACACTTGGTGAAATCCTGCATAATTTGATAAACTCTGGTGGGCATTTACTTATTTCTTCACCAACATGTCAAGTCGGTAGGCCTCAAATGAGACGATTCTAAAGCACTCCCAACTTGACACTTGGTGAAATTTACATTCAGAAACTCCAGTTAACCTGCGTAATTTGATCAACTCTGGTGGGCATTTACTTATTTCTCCACCAACACCAATGATTCTAAATTGTTTAACCGCCCATCATCAGCCAAGGTCATTTAAGGCCGGGCTGATACGCTGTAATTTCAAGTGACTAGCTCTAATTGTACAATCTGGTGACAAGTATGTTTCATGGTAATGTATATGTACATTTTCAACATGTACATATGGTCAATACAGGCTGGATTAATTAACTCTCAATTGTGTTAATTATCTCCAGGCATATGCTGGGTTACTGAGGTAGGCTGCACAATTTCAGCATACTATCAAGTAGTCATATAGTGGACACCACAAGGAAGGCTGACACTACTGTACATTTTATACTTAGTATCTTGTTCACACAAGTATAGACTGCTGTGCTTCAATATGGCTTCTTCAGACTTTATACTATGGGATGATGATGACATAAATTTGGATTTACTGTTGGAGGAGTATACAGATTATGAGACAGAGAACTTTGCAACACAGACTGGCAACAGACGCAAATCTAAAGGTGCAAAGTTTGATGACAGTACTTGCATATATATATGCCCAAAATGTCCCAAAGGAACTAAAATCTATATCTGGATTCAGAGGCCATGTCTCAAAGAAACATGGACTGCATGTAAAAGGTACGTACATTGTGAAACCTCTTATTTATTTGAAACATCTCACATCTACACATTATTGTTACCTGGCCTTATTAAAGTGACAAACAAAAATATAGGTGTATCAATACATATTTATTTATCATATTACTATTAAATATATATACACGATAATTCACGGTGGATACAAAGACGATGTTCTGACAATTGTACAATTTTATGTTAAAGATGGATACCCACACATTATGCAAACCAATATTTTTACGGAAATTAAACAGATACCTAATTTTGTAATCATTCACACGTTTCCAACATCAGAAGTGACTGTATTTTACACAACACAACGTGTGGAATGATTACAAAATTTAGGTATCCATTTAATTTCTGTAAAAAAAATATTTATGTGTGGTATGCATCTTTCAATAATTGTTATTAGAAGAAAACAAGGTATTATTGTGTTTACCATTCTCATTTGACATTTACATATAAATATTTTATCACACTGGACACATAAATGACATGATGCATATGAAAGACACGATGACGTACATGTACAGTATGGAACTTTGTGTGGGTTAGCCTATATATATCTCTGGTCCGGTTTAACCCTTTCACCTCTTAAGTAACTGTAATGGATTTTGATAAGTTAATTTTGCAACCAATGCAACTGTCACAAAAAGTCCATTTTTGAAAAGGGCATATTTTTTGTTCTCAACAATATGAAAATTACTTTCAAAAAGTGCAGATCCTGATGAGACGGCTCGTTACGAGCCGGCTCATCTGGATCTGCACTGTTTGCATAAACCGATATAGCTGGCTTTTGGATTCAAATGGTTACTTATCATATGTTTCACTGCACTATGAACGGCATATCAATTTAAATACAAGCAAATATTACCATGAACATTCATGTACTAGGAAGTATTGTTTTGGATTACTTTGAAGTGTACTTAACATTTAATGTTTATTTGCATAGTTATCACTCATTTCTATCAACCTGATAACGACTTTCATTTTTTGGCAAAATGTCTACAAGTCCCCAGCGCTCCAGATAAGTTTTGTATCTAACGAGTATTATACCCCCAGATTTCAAATTCAACGTGTATTTATTTCTTTTACAAAATTTAATGTATTCTTTATTTTCTTATTAAATAGGGAACAAATGATAAAATATATAACAAATTAAAAAATTCACTTATTTGAGTTGCTAACTGTTTGCTTTTTGCAGTTCAACTAAGTAAATTTTCAACTTTATTACTGTATTTTTACTACTCGATTTGTATTTTCACATTGCTGTAAGTATTTTGTACTCCCACTTTTGATAATCAATGCATATTCTGCTAAAATAAGTGTAAATAACGCCAATATGCACCTTATCTGGAGCTCTTAATTCCTACCAGCTATAAATGGTTACAAGTCCCTGCCAGTTATACATGTTTACAAGTCCCTGCAAGTTATACATGTTTACATGTCCCTGCCAGTTATACATGTTTACATGTCCCTGCCAGTTATACATGTTTACAAGTCCCTGCAAGTTATACATGTTTACATGTCCCTGCCAGTTATACATGTTTACAAGTCCCTGCAAGTTATAAACAGCAATCGCAACAGTCATGGAAATACATTTTAATGTAATAATTATTTAACATTGCCATTTAATAAAATATATAAGATAACATTATCACAGGTAACATCCATTGTATCACAATTTTGGCTGTGACTGGAGAAAGGGGGTTAATGGGTTTACGACCAGTGTAGATCCAGATCAGCCTGTGCATCCGCAGAGTCTGATCAGGATCTGCACTGTTCGCCATTCCATCAATGAAACACCCGTCAAGTTTATAACGAGCAATATAGATCAATATCAGGCCACATGAGTGGGCTATTTGACCAGGAGCTACTCTGGTCACAAATCCCATAAGCCCCATTTCTCACAGCCGTATCAAATCTAACAATTTTACTAACAAAGCTGTCGCTACGTGTTTGGACGGAATCCAGTTAACCCTCCCCCCTAAGTAACTGGAATTGATTGTGATATATTAATTTTGAAACCAATCCAATTGTCACAAAATCATTTTCAGATCCTGATGAGACGGACGAGCCGTTTTGCACGTTTTGCCAATACCACTTTACACGCCTGTGGTATTGAAAGGGTTAAACATCTCACACCCCTGAGTAACTGGAATGGACTATTTCAAGACTATTTTATTGGTTAGAAAATGGGTAATTTTGTATAAAATTGCAAAACTGAACAAACTGTGCAGATCCAGATGGGACGGTGCGGTATAAAAGGACAAGACAGGTCAGTTTGAAACAACTGTACCAAAGTGTCAGTAAGCACATTTTAGTACTTACAAGAAACATGTAGTTCCCATAATCAGGATTTTGTTTTATAAAAAAGATATTTTGCCCAGATAAAAAGGTTTCAAGCAAGAATATGTCATAATGGCATGTAGAACCACTACAGTTGAACCTGTGTTAAAGACCACATCAGAATAGCAATCACCTGGCTGTAAAGGCCACGCTTTTGTTGTCCCAATGGCACAATTACTATATAAATAACCATGTGAATAAAGACCACCTGTGAACAAAGGCCAGATTTCTTACTTCCCATGGCTGGCCTTTGACTGTACATGTATATAGTACATATTTATGTCCATATAAAAACATGTTTTCCCGTTCCTACTAGTATATTATTAATAACCTTTGTACATAAAATACAATGTACTTTACAACAACGCTATGCCGACATTGATAGGCAGAATATATCACTATAAGAAGTACATGTGGGCCACCAGCTGATAAAATAAACCTTGTAACATGTGCGCCCAGTGTGGATTATTGTCAGTATATGAGGCTTGGACCGGAAAATGTCGCTTCTGGGTTGTGCGACCAGTGTAGATCCAGATCAGCCTGTGCATCCGCACAGTCTGATCTGGATATACACTGTTCGCCATTCCATCAATAGAAACCCCTTCATGTTTCTAACAAGCGATATATTTGGCTGGATATATTTTTTTTTTATTGTAAATATTCAGTTCTGATTTTGGATTTTCCCTCCATTTTGTACATGTAATATATGGGATTTAGTACTAAACCCATTGACCTGGCCTTAAATGGCCTTAGCTGTTGATAACAAACAAACAATATATATCGTTATCAGGCTGTATAAGTGTGCTACTTGATCGTAAACTACACTGGTCACACATCCCATAAGCCCCATTTCTCCAGTCACGGCCACATATTATATCTATCTACTCCACCCATCAACAGGATATTTAGTAACATGAACAAAATGAGATTGACTGAATGGCGAACAGCGCAGACCCAGATCAGTGCAGTCTGATCTGGGACTTCGCTGTTCGCACAAATCATAACGTCCGTTCTCTCAACTCACAACCCCATGCACACAGCATGTAAAATTATACTTTAAAATACACATTTTAAATACATATGCAGATCTATACATTGCCAGTATAAAAATCTATATAAAAGCTACGCTAGCAACCTTTGAAATAGTGTGTAAACAAGCGTGGCACATACGTCATGCCATGGCAAAGTGTGTTGTACTCGTATTACTGATATGATACACGCCGTGTGACCTTATTTATACATGTGCGATATTTCATGAAAAATATTTACAAAATTTACGATATTTTCCGTACATGACATCGAAAATTGACATGAAAATGTTGTCATCTTTCAACGTCATTTACAGAAAATATCACAGTTTCTGTTTCCTATTTCATGACAAATTGCACATGATGTTAGTTACAAAATCACATGACCAGCCTCCTATGACCTGTGTAGAGCTGTAGATCCAGATCAGTCTGTATATTCACACAATCTGATCATTTTACAATTTTATATTTGTGTAACTACTCTCAGATTGCAAAAGTTAAACCAGGGGTTGGGGGCGGACTAAACTTCGTTTACGCTCAATAAATGTAAATTCAATAATTGTTTACAAGAAACCATATTGTTAATGTGAAATTTACAGACTATCATAAGTTTGCACTTACAAACATTTTAGTCGTACGAAGTTTAGTGAAACGGGCCCCTGTTAAAGGTACACACCCACTCAGTAGGCACAAACTGTTTTTTATATCGGAGACATCATCTGAGACATGTCCTAGCAAAATAAACATTCATTCACCATTACCCCATGTATTGATTAGCATTATTATACATTTTATATCAGACGTAAATTCCCACACTATTATCAGGGGTGATAGCCTTGTTTCCTTAAAATGTTAACGGACGTTACTATTTATTCTCTGTATTTATTTTTTGATGTGCAATGATCATATTTTATAATCTGTCGAAAATATATTTTCGGGTGGCACATTTAATTAGTATAACAAATATCATGCCTCATTTGCATATGAAAATAGCCTGATACCACCGCGCGTCACTATCAGTAAAATAAATATTACTCACTGATTACATCTGTATAGCGGGCACTCGTAGTTTTTAGAACTGGTGGAATAATTACACGATAATACACTTATTTAATTCCTATAATGAACATGTTGTGCCTACTGCGTGGGCATGTACCTTTAATAATAACATTATAGAGAATAGTACGTTAGTGCCGTGAATGGGAAAACATATCTGGCATGGCTCAGGAAACACGGCATTGGAGAGGCTCTGCTGAGCACATCCCGTTTCCGTGCCGCGCCAAATATTTTTCCCATAATGGCTTTAAAATGCAAAAAAAATAACCCCAGTCACCGCAAATATTCATACGCAGTCGTTAGGTTGTATTGACAGGATATCAAAAATGTTTCACGGCACCGTGTTTCACGACACATACGCACTGTGTTGACGGGATAATATATAATATACATTGTACATACAATCAACAAGACTTTCATCACAAACGAGTTACAATTGAGCAAGATATAATTGAGCAAGATATACAAGTATATGTGGCCTACCATTACAATTAGGCTTATTGTGTTTTCGACCAGTGTAACCCCATATCATACTACTGGACTGAGTCACAGGGGAACGACTTGGACCTGTGGCATAAACAGATAGAAACGTAACGTACAGTACGACAACAGGTAGGTGGGGTAATTACTGGACTAAGTCACAGGCGAACGACTTGGACCTGTGGCATAAACAGATAGAAACGTAACGTACAGTACGACATGTAGGTGGGGTAATGTGACTTTTTTTTTCAATTTCATAAACTCAGCTCACAGGTGAATGACTCGGACATCTGACATAAAAACAATTGTTTTTATGTCAGATGTCCGAGTCATTCACCTGTGAGCTGAGTTAATGAAATATTCATTCTGCTGCCAATATAATCTCCAGCTAACCCTTTTCATCCTGAAAATATGATACACAATTGTTCTGACTGGGCATTTTAAATATGTTCTTTCCTTCTGGACAGACGTATATGTGACCACTACGGTTCTACTGAGTGGTAACAACATATACTTTCATTGACAAATAAAGAAAATAGAAAATAAAGTTTAACCCTTACATCGCTATTTTATTTTTTGTCGTCTGCTGTTTATTTTCTATTTTCCATTTTTATCATCAAAAACATGCTTTGACAGCACTTTAGAATAATTAACAACATGCGTTGACAGCACTTCATAATCATTTCCATTGGATGGAAATGATTCTGATGTGCTGTCAAACCATGTTTTTATTGAGAAATAAGGCAAGATATAAAATCAACAGCAGACGACAAGTATTGTGTGTAAAGTAGCGGTCTAAGCGGTAAATGAATATATGGCATTAACCCTTACTACGCTGAATTATTTTTTGTCGTCTGCCGGAAATGTTTTATTTTCAATATTTCTCGACAAAAGCCTGTTTTGACAGCACATGAGAATCGTCTCCACTGAAGACGATTCTCATGCGCTGTCAAAACAGGTTTTTTGTTAAGAAATTAAGGCAAACATAAAAAACAGCAGACGACATTTTCCGTCTCCAGCGTAGTAAGGGTTAAATAAGTTAACTGCTTAGGGAGTGGCACTTTGCAAAAACCAATCAGCCACATTTTGCTGAGGTGGGTCACATACACATGTAGTCAAGAGCATAATAAGTTTTAGATTACAAGTTCGACAGGACACTTGAGCCTGCGAGGTGTGTCATAAACAGTAAATTTCACGGAAATATATAGTCAACAAACATTTTAATGACAATACATTTTAACACATACAGTGTACTTCTTGGAACAAGTTTATATATATTAACCCGATCCACGGGTCAACAGGTAAATCGTAAATCAATCAGGTAATGTAGACATACTTTCAATTAATACGACGCAAATCAATACTGCCCAGTCCTCTGAGGAAACAGCGGAAGACATTATTGACATTACCCACTTTACTGCGAAAACACCTGCATATATATGTGCCATTAACCCGTACAATGCTGAATTAAAATGTGTCGTCTGCTGTTTATTTTTAATTTCCATTCTTCCCATCAAAACTATGTTTTGACAAGTTAGACTGGCTGCAAAATTAACATATCAAAATAAATTCCAGTTACTTAGGTACGAAAGGGTTAAACACAAATTAAACATTTTGAAGTCGACAGGTTGTCTGATTTAGCGAAGGTACACTGTACAGTGTGAATTTGAATAACACATGACAAGGATGGTAAAATGGTTTACATTTTATTTTCCTAATTATGTTTAGAAACCAGCAGAAAATTAGAGAGAAAAAAAAGCCATGCAAAAAAAATCGCCTCTAAATGTATTTGTGGAGTGCGTGGTCGAGCGGTCTCGTGCGTCAGACTGCTGATCGTGAGTTCGCGCCTCACCGGAGGCGTGCGTTGTGTCATTGTGCAAGACACTTTATCCACACTGCGTCAGTGCAACCAGCTGGTAAATGTACCGGCTAATGACCGGGAAGCTCGATTGTATTTGATTGTATTACATGAGTGTATGACATAAAATACCTGCTCATAATACTCGCAATGGGGCGTGTAAGCAGTAATTAGATTTTTACATAGATTTGATTGAGGCTCCGTGTACGGAAGCCCATTAGGGCCACTTCACTTTTTTTTAATTTCCATTTATTCAAGATGTTTTCTTGAATTTTCAAGTTCTTTTCTTGAAGTTTCAAGAAAAGATCTTGAAAATTCAAGAAAAGAACTTGAAAATTCAAGAAAACATCTTGAAAATTCAAGAAAAGATCTCGAAAATTCAAGAAAAAAAAAAGGAGTGAAGTGGCCCTAATGGGCTTCCGTACCTGTGACATTGGTGGAAAACCGATACATGGGCAATGCGTATGTAGACCAAGTGACCCTCGTCATGGGGAAACCACTGTTATACTGATCAAGCATGATACACTTAAGGAATAAAACCGTGGGCTGTTGCGTTTACTGTAATACGAACAACAGTTGGTCTGTTTAAAGTGCGTGGAGTCCGAAATGGACTCCACGCACTTTAAACAGACCAACTGTTGTTCATAATACAGAAAACGCAGCTGCCCATGGTTTTATTACTTATATTTACACTGCATTTTCGGATAATTTCAAAGATTTAAATAACCATATACGGCGTAAAAGTTAGGAATCTTATTGTTTTGTCATTTTGTCGCAATTCATGAGACAGCGACGTTGCCGGTCAATAGCGTGACGTTATTGACAACGACGATGAACGTCACATCAAACAAACTTTAACGAATCAACAAGGTCGCGCGACGTCACGTGGGGCTAATGTAATGTACTTGGATATGAACGCAATACTTTGAATGGGCGTTTCTATTATGAATTCAAAGACATTGTAAATATCTCCAGTTGCATTCATTTTGCACAGGGTCTGTGATTATTTCACTTTCCGAGTACATGCTTGAAATGTGGCCTCGGACTCAAACTGCATGTTTTCACCCCCATTGTCTTCAATTTATACGGGTTTCACTGTTATTTATTTTATTGTCGTGTCTGTTCATGATTGAAAACGACAAAAACTGTTCATGGAGTGCTTATTTACAGTGGAATCTTTCTAAAGCGGACACCCTGGGGACCTCACACCTCACAGGGTGTCGGGTTTATCGAGGTTCCACTGTAGTAGAATATTAATGTAATAGTTACTGCACGTATATAGAATGTTTAATAAATTAATTTCGCGTGAGAAGATCCATTTGCCCATACTATATACAGTCATGGATAATTTACACAAGCAGAAGGGTGTTTTGACCAGTGTAGCTCCTGACCAGCTATCTAAATTGTGTGTTAGACACATACGGGATATCCTAGCTGAGATAATCTCAGCTATACGAATGACTTTTACCATTTCATCTGTTGAGATCCGGCCATTATAAAATATGGTCACAATAACAGCCCATTCTGTCCTCGCGTCCAAGTTGCGAATAAAAGGATAATCCGGGTAACAGTATGTATGTTCATTATCAGTCTGTGCAAGTTTTTTAACAGAACTTCGTCACAAAATGCAAGGACAGAATGGGCTGTTATTCTGACCATATTTTATAATGGCCCGGTCTCAGCTATAAAGATACAGATAATGAAAAAGACAGATGAAATAGTAAATGTAATTCGTATAGCTGAGATTATCTAAGCTAGGGACACCCCCCCCCGCCCTCCCCACCCCAACATCAAAATAAAGAGTGGAGGACCTGATATCAGACTGTTGATCAGTGACTACACTTGTTGCTCACTCATTAGACCCCATTCGCGTTGTTTCTTTTGACATTCTTTATAAACTGTAAAAATAAATGTTAAGTGCATTTCGTTCATTGTACATAACAAGATAAATCTGCTTTCATACCTACAACTAATTGCTATTGTAAATTATATCTGGGCCGTAGAACAGGTTAGATTCGTATGACCCAGCTTATACAATATATAGACTAAATATATATCAATATATCAGATGTCTCTGTATAATGGCACAATGTATATGTTAATGGCAAGTGTGAAAATGTCGGTGACCCTATAGACTGTGGAATGTTAGGAATTGAGGGAGCGTCACAAATGGCAAGGACATACTTCACAAGTTAGAGGATTTCTTTTGCATTTCGTGTATACAGTGAAACCTCTCTAAACCGGACACCCTGGGAAGTCCCCCAGGATGTCCGGTTTAGAGAGGTTCCACTGTAAATCAGACATATGACCATTGTGAAATGTATTGGCGTGTATTGACCAAGAAACCCATCAAAAATATGATCACAGGTCTTGTATTGCTGTCCGGTTTAGAGAGGTTCCGCTGTACATTAAATATATATGAGACGCGCCACGTGATTATGTACCTTCGGACATCTGCGTAATTTCATTAAATAACTTTACAAAATTTACAATTTATTATATACATACCCATGAAATACATAGTTATACGATGTAAATAAAAGTCATATGTTCTCATCGATGAAATAAACAACTTCCGGTGAAAATACGACTACTTCCGCTATCTATATTCATAACGCGCATCTGCAGTGCCGGACTGCAAATAGGCTGCAAATACACATTCATTACAGTATACAGTCTAAAAAAATGCTAATTTACATGGAGCGGGATATAATAAATAGAATATTCATATTTGTGCAACAAATATGACATATATGTTCATCTCGTGGTGTGAAATGTCCATATTTCACGAGTGCAATATGGACACTTCACACCACTCGATGAACATATATGTCATATTCGATCCTCTATATATTTCGTAAATAAATTCAAAAGTTGACAAAACTTTGAGAGTCATATATAGATGAATAACTCGTAGCAGGGGGTGGCAAAATGGTTACAATTTACATTTATGTTTATGAAGTAGCAGAAAGTGGGAGAAATAATAATAACAAATACTTGTAAGCTAGTTATCTTTCTCTCCAATCCTCTTCACACTGTTTATCTAAATTGGTGTAAATTGATATTAAATAAAATATGTTTATGCTAAAATAATCACTACCAATTTATAGTACCATACAGTACAGCTCACAAGGAACTATCAGATTTCGCGCGTCGTGACGAACCGATATTGAAGACGGAATTGCCAGATTCACGCGCGTCGGGGCGGAATTTATGACACTCCTGGCGGACAGGTTGTTCTGCCGTCACGGATTTATCTAATACGCCCGCCACGAAAGGTCACACAATTTTATTGAGCGTATTTACCTGTATACATATATATTATATAAAACATATTATTTATCAGAAAGTGCGTCATTTTACGGAAAATTATATTTTTTACCGTATATTGTATATACAATTGGAAATGTTACGTGCTACGCGTTATTCACCTATATGAGTGATTCCAACTGAATCAGACATGGCTATAAAATGTGGCATAACAAACGGGTATGGAAGGTTATACAGCCAATTCCCACCCTTAAATAATATAGGATAACTACAATGTTTCACCTAATAAACTTATGATATGTGACACCACACAAAAGTGCGGTTATTGTACTTTCGACCAGCGTCTATAAGTTCCTGGGGGCCGTTTCACTGAACTTCTTACGACTAAAATGTTCGTAAGTGCAAATTTAGGATCGTCTGGAAATATCAATTGATAGATTTACATTTATTGATCATAGGCTGCATATGCAGCCAATGCTCAATAAATGTAAATCCAATAATTGTTTACAAGAAAACATTGTTAATGTGAAATCATAATTTTGCAATTACGAACATTTTAGTCGTACGAAGTTTAGTGAAACGGCCCCCAGAACAGCTAGTATGTTTATGCCATCTGATATGTTTTTAAAAGTGCTACTCCATATAGTAAAGAATGAAGACCCTGACCAGACCAGACTGTGTGGATGCGCAGTCTGTTCTGGGGCTACACTAGTCGCAAACACGTTTCATTTTTGTCGTGACTAGTCATGTTACCACAAGTGCTATTGGTGGGACATATAACATAAGCGTCACACGTGCATATATTTTGAGAACAGTATAAACATATACATGTAAAAGACAAGGAAATTGCATTGGTGGACATACATTGCATTGGTTGGCATTGCGGTATAATTTGATTGAAACATTGCAACAATAGTCCAGTCGCCACTGGAAATATTCGGACACAAACATTGCCTACGTAAACACTTACCGTAGTCATTATGTAACGTCAACGATATACGAAATACAATATTACACCATCAAGGTGCATGATTACGTGGTTACAACAACAACAATAGTGGTTGAAAGTGTTGAAAGCGCGCCCACTCCAAAGTAAGTATTATTTGATATTTTCGTTAATATGCAACATATTTTGATGACATATGGCTGCATTTGGTGGTCCCGGGTGATCTGTTCATACTTATGTCGTTTTTGCGAAGAATCGATTTCCGTGTCAGTATATAGACACGGAAATCGATTCTTCGCAAAAACGACAGACGTTTCGGCCAAAGTACCGAGACCACCAAATACAGCTTAACAAGACACGTTTGATGCGCCATACTTCATCAATATCCGTTGCATAATAAGGACAAAATAAAAGAATACGTACTTTGTATCGGAGGGCTTCTGGAAGTTTCAGTACTTGTTGTTGTTGTTGTTGTAGCCACGTGTGCCATGTTAGAGTGAAACCTCACTACACTGGACACCCTGGGAGGTCCACATGGTGTCCGGTTTAGAGATGTTCCACTGTAAATCAGGCATATAACCATTCTGGGACATACATATATCTTTTGCGATCATGAACATGCATTATTATCTGAGATTCGTTACCAAGAAACATTTCAACATGAGATCATATATATTATCTTGGTGTCCGGTTTAGAGAGGTTCCACTGTACACATCAAATAGGTAATTAAACTAATATACAACTATGTGCATTAATACAACTATGAAAGAACATGGATGTCATCAGCATTTTTGAAAAGGGGGTTCGACATTTAGCCGTGAAGCAACCGAAATATGTAAGGGCCCTGGGCCCGTTTCACTAAATTTTGTACGACTGAAATGTTCGTAAGAGCAAAATTATGATAGTCTGTGAATTTCACATTAACACTGTTTTCTTGTAAACAATTATTGGATTTACATTTATTGAGTATATGTTGCATGCAGCCTATGCTCAATAAATGAAAATCCATCAATTGAAGTTTCCAGCCGATCCTAAGTTTGCATTTACGAACATTTTAGTCGTACGAAGTTTAGTGAAACGGCCCGCTGGACCCCTTACAGATTTCTGTTGCTTCACAGTGTCGGTAGAGATTTCGATTTCTAGAAGCCAAATGATGCATTCGGGTATATTTTTACAATAAACAGCTCCTAGGAAAAGTTTTGAGTCTATTTAAATAGTGTATTCAGTCTGAAATAGTGCAATACGCTTATCGTCGCTTGACTGTATTTTGTTAGTAAGGCATTTGAATACATACACTGAAATAAGCTAGCGCGGACGTAATTTATATAAAGAAAATTATGTTGGCTCCAAGAAAAGGAGTTCGTACGAACACATAGAACCTCCCCCGACGCCCTTGAAGAAAATAGCTGTAGCAAGTCAGATATTTGGTCTAATTTTGTCAGCATTTCCAAACTCTATATGTCTGGCATGCATTCATTTCCTGAATACTGCATCATGCTAAGTGCAAATCCCATATGTTCATGTACTCCAATATATAGATTTTTTATCATTTCGCTTAACCCTTTGAACCCGAAATCCCGCTACATCGGTTTATGCAAAAAGTGCAGATCCAGATGAGCCGGCTCGTAACGAGCCGTCTTATCAGGATCTGCACTTTTTGAAAGTAATTTTAATATTTTTGAGAACAAAAACACCCCCTTTTCATAAATGGACGAATCTGAAAATCATTTCGTGACCATTGGATTGGTCGGAACATTAGCATATCACAGTCCATTCCAGTTCCTTATGGTTGAAAGGGCTAAGAGCCGTTTTACTTTGAACATGGTGCAATACTGTATATACAGTCAAACTTGTGTTAAGAGACCACTCAAGGGAACTGCCAAAAGTGGTCTCTTAACAGAGGTGGTCTCTTAATAGGGACAGCCATGTGGAGTGGGTACACGGATGATATATAAAAAACAACAGTGACAACACAGTCAAGTAATAACATGTATACACATATATGTATGTTTATTAAAGTAATAACATGTACAATGGAAAACATAAGTTTAATGAATACACTGCAGCTCCATTATAACGCGGTGGTCGGGGTCCAAGATTTCAAACCGCGATCGAATCCGACCGCGTTATAAAATTTCGGGACATGCACGGGTACTGGTACGGCACGGGTTACTGGTATCATTCGCATTTCGGTTACCAACTATTGCGGGAATTCCATTAGCAACGGACCCATATAAAATCATGTCATTTGAACAGAAGTTAAAGTAATTATTAATAATGCCTATGACATACAAACTTGTATGTATTAATGTATTAAACATACCGGTACGTGTTATTTATAAAATCATGCTTATTACGTTGCATAGTGCTCGCGATAGACAGACGCTTATTAGAATGTATACTACTCGCGATCAACAGACGCTTAAACGGATTAATTGATAATAAATAATGCCTATGGTCACGTGTCCTGCCTATTCATGCGGTTGATATGTGCATAATCTCAGGATGTGGGGTCACGTGATCTATTGTTTACGCTGCAAGTTATATTGATGAATGAAATTTACGATTTAAGCGAGATTGCCTTGGGCTGCAGTGTAAACAATAGACCACGTGATCCCATACCCTGACCAGATAATGCTGAAACACCAGTCTATTTATAGAACGCTAAATACACGTTTTATGGATTATAGCCACCGCTTATAGCCGTGTTTCGAGCCGTGTTTTCATGGGCGCTGACAGTCGCCGACGGTCGTTAAACGCGTCGTATTTTGACAGAATGGGCCGTATTTATACGGTCGCTGGTCGCAGACAGCAGGTGGTCGTTCATTGCAAGTACGTTATTATGGGAAATTCGTCGGGCGGGATTCCAACCGGTCGCTTACAGCAGGTGGTCGTTTATTACAAGTGGTCGTTAGCACAAGTTCGACTGTAGTAAGTCTTTAATTTATCACAGCTTATATTTCCTGCCCACTGTAATCAGAACACACGTTTCCCCATGTATGGCAACTGTTCCACGAACCTTTTGTTCCCGTTCAGAATATTCTGTTAATGAATACTAATTAAAAATGTAATGAAGTTCCATAGAGGAGAGTGTTTATTCCCTGAGTTCTGAATTCAGCATAGTTACATGTATATATAAGCTGGGTCATAAGAATACAATTTTCTTATGACCCAGATATAAGCCAGTATTGGGGAGGAAATACAGTCGCTATCATAGCCGATGAACAAAAAGCCCCTAGGAAGACCTAGCCTCAGCCACAGCCAAACACCGAGGCAACATCTGTATAAATCTGTAACACACATATTTATACAGATTTTGTCTCTGTGTTGAATACACTCACATAGTATTTTATACCTGCCTTTTTCTATGCTTCCATGTAACACGCTGGGACATGCTACTCGATGTTGGCTACATGCCGCCCTGTGGCCTATTTCACCAACAATGCAAAGTATACTTATCTAGCAAAGTATACTTTGAGGGAGAAATTTTCAATTTTAGGATAAATTTAATATTTTTTATTATACTGAATTTATTACATTATCACAGCCATTCTGGCTGTGATAATGTAATAAATTCAGTATAATAATTCTGCATACTTTTAATCATCAAATATATGCAGTCTTTAGTTCTATATGATATAATGCATTTCAGGAAAAATAAATGATTACTCCCTCAAAGTATACTTTGCTAGATAAGTATACTTTGCAATGTTGGTGAAATCGGCTACAGGTCTAACATTAGTCCGCACCGTTTTCACTCTCCATCGTATCCAGCTCCACTATAGACTGCGGCCCCGCGATTTCCTCGTACGCCGGCGGGCCCGGCATGTTAATTGCTCCCAACTTCAGCTCCTGAGGCCGGGTTGCCGGTATGCCCTCGTTGCTGTATGGCGGCGGGACGGCGGGGTTAAGTGTGCCCAGCCGCTCCTGTTGGCACAGAAGTCGTTCTTGCTTCTCCTGCATCTCCAACTGCCGCCGCTGCAGCTCTCCTTGTTTGTGTTGTAGCTGTAGCTGCATCTTTCCCACGGCACGTGTCGCGTGCACGTCCCGTAACTGGGACCGCTCGGTGTTTACGTCCGCGATAGCTAAATAACTGTCCGTCTCGGAGTCCGAAACAAATTGCACACTCTTGGTTCTCCTGTGTTTCTTTTGTATTGTTTCCCGGTTTGGGCTGCCGTTTCTGTGACATTCCAGGGAAGACAGCGATTTATTATGCTTGGTATTGTCACTTTCTTTCACCGCAGTTCTATGTATTAGTTCCATTTTGAATACATTGGTGTCATCTATTGTTTTCTCCGGAGTGACTTTATTAGATCTAGTCCGATTTCGAAACAACTTCTTTCTAGCTGTGTGTGCTCCACTTGGTTTCTTTGTATCACAGTCCGAGTATATTGACACGAGCGTCCCCTCCATATCTTCCGCTCCCAGTGACACACTCCGGCCTTTCAAGTTTGGGTTCGACTTCGATATTTGGAAGATATCCGCTTGAGGTATTGTCGTTATTATGGAGGAACTTTGGTGAGCAGGTTTATTCGATGGCAAAAACGTGTTTCTCTGCATAGTATCGTCCACGTCCGAACTCGACTCGGATTCGAGACTACCCGCCGAGCCAATCGTGCTCGCGGTAGACCGAAGCCTGCGCCTGGAGTGGATGTTCCGGAAATATTCGAGCATGTAATCGTGGCCGAGCCGGATACCAATGTCGGTGTGAAGCTGGGATTCAACTAGATGGGAGCGCTTGGAGAAGAAGATACAGAGGACTAGGAAGAGTGTGTGCATGCACATGATGGAGACGGTGATCCCGCGGTTGACCTCCATGTCGTGATCGTAGTAGCATAGCTGGCCGTCCGTACACAGGCCATACACGACGGAGAAGACGACACCCATCATGTTGAAGAGAATAAAGACCGACGACAGCACCGTGTAGCCATTCACCTGAGAGAAATAAACCAAACATGTTCAACCTTTTCACCACACAAGTAACTGGAATGGAGTTTGTATGTTAATCTTGCAACCAATCCAACCATCATAAAATGACTAGTCCACTTATGAAAAGGGGGTATTATTTATTCTCACAAAATACTTTCAAAAAGTGCAGATCCTGATGAGACGGCTCGTTACAAGCCGGCTCATCTGGATCTGCACTGTTTGCATAAATCGCTATGGCGGGCTTTCGGGTTCAAAGGATTAACTTAAACCACCGCCTTCTCTAATATTGCCAATATTTGAAAATATATTTTATTTCAAAACTCTTGAATATTGTGCTTGAAATCAATCAGCTTGATTCGCTGAGCTGCGCTACAGCTCAGGCTCAGCCAATCAAACCGCTTGATTACGAATTGAGATTACCAATAGACGTTCAGAAACGATGAATTATTGGAAAGATTAACGTAGGCGGTTGTGTAGTATGGCATTGTATTACGTAAACGTTTGTGCTTTTACTTCACAAAATATAAAAGCTGTCCCCGTTGAAAATTAATTTAACCCTTTCACCCCTATGTAACTGGAATGGATTTTAATACGTTAATTTTGCAAACAATCCAATCGTCACAAACTGATTTTCAGACAAGGCCATTTATGAAAAGGGGGTGTTTTTGCTCTCAAAAATATGAAACTTACTTGCAAAAAGTGCAGATCTTGATGAGACGGCTCGTCACGAGCCGGCTCATCCGGATCTACACTGTTTGGTAATACCATTATACAGGCATGTGGTGTTGAAAGGGTTAAACAAACAAACAAACAATATCCTTCGGATGGTTAATGAAATAGTCCGAAAATTAACATGAAACACACAGTTGTTTAACCCATTCCTTTCGGAATACACCTTTTCGGGTATGAATATTTAATTTTTATTTTTATTATTTCTCAATGAAAGTACATGTTGTGACCACTCATTTGAACCGTGTCGACGAGACGATTCAAATGGTGGTCGCGACATATACAGTAAAGATTACAATATAATGCAAACTGGCCGACTTTGTTGTGAAACCGGGATAAGGTATGACCCTTGGATCAACGGCCACCTGTCAACAACGGCCACTTTGGCCACTTCCCTTGGCCGACCGTTGTTCACAGGTTCGGCTGTACTTCTGAGCACACAGAAGGAAAATATATAGGATTTTCCGCAAACAAAATGACGTATCCTCAGCAAGAAAAGCGTTAAGGATGAAAGGGTTAACAAATAAATCTATGTTTTCCAGTTATTATTGTACCCCAAAAATTTCGCCACCCTGCCCGTCTGTCCGTCTGTCTGTCAGGAGCTGCACTTTTTGCAAGTAATTTCCATACGTTTTAGAGAAAAACAAACACACCTTCTTGTAAATTGACTAGTCTGAAAATCATGTTTTGTCGCGCCTGCTTTAGCATAAGGCGCAGCTGTAGTCGCCGCTTTTTTCCGTCGTCATTGTCGTCGTTGTCGTCCGCGTCGTCGTCGTCCGAAATGTCAAAAAGTTTGTACAAGCTTTGTCATCATGGTATAACCTTAATATTACTTGACGGATTGCTTCAATATTTGGACACTTGATACATGTGAGCATTCGGAACACACTCATGCCGCCATTAACATGACATTGACATTTTTTGCGTCAAAAAGTTTGCACAAGTTTCTTCATCATTGTATAACATTAAGGTTATTTGATGAATTGCTTCAATATTTGGACACTTGATACATGTAATCATTTGGAAAACGCTCATGCAGCCATTAAAATGACATTGTCCTTTTTAACCTGCACATGGTTGTGGAAACACTTAGCCATTTTGTTTATGTCAAAACGTTTCTTCAAACGGCTTGGCCTTTTTCGTGTTTTAAGTATGCACCTCTCTGACGGTTTTTGTGATGCTGACTTTAGCACATGCCCATGATCATGTTACGGTCAAATGCCTCGGCAGGCGCGACACCGCTTTCGTGGCGGGATTCTTGTGTGATTATTGGATTGGTCCTTAAATTAACAGACCACAGTCCATTTCAGTTACTTAGGGTTGAAAGGGTTAATCACATGTTCTATTGGTACACAGTGTTGTGCTTTGAGTTTTGGTACCGTAGCTACGTCGGCGTGCCGTCTATGACTATATTTGACGGGAACGACGCTACTATTACATTTAGTAACTATGTAATCAAGAAAGCAATATCGTCTGCTTCACGTATCCGACGGAGCCCCACAGGGGACGTAGACATCTTTTTTTTTATTAATTGGCTCCCACGAAATAACAATTCGTTCCCTCAATTTAACAATTCGTTCCCTCAATTTAACAATTCGTTCCCACGGGAACGAATTGTTAATTCGTGGGAACGAATTGTTAATTCGAGAGAACGAATTGTTAAATTGAGGGAACGAATTGTCATTTCGTGGGAATGAACTGTTAATTTGAGGGAACGAATTGTTATATCGTAGGAACTAATTGCTAAATCGAGGGAACGAATTAAATTGAGGGAACGAATTGTTATTTCGTGGTGGGAACGAATTAATAATAAAAAAGATCCATGTCCCCCGCTGGGCTCCGTGCGTATCCAGATACTAAACTACGGCAGGAATTTAGGCAGGATATGTTTCTGGCACGGATCGCATAAAAGGCAACAGGCGACATCTGTGACTGGGAAAATAAGGCTTAAGGCCTTTGCGACCACTGTTGTCTCAGAACAATCTTCGCATCCGCGAAGTCGGAACAGAGTCTGCACTGTTCACAATTCAGTCTGCTGAAAAAAGATGGCCAAGCTTATAACAATCAACTGAACGAGCAATGCAGGCCGCAAATGTCATGTGCCACATTTCTCGAGTCGCAGCGAGATGTGATACAGTGAAACCTCGCTAAACCGGACACCCTGGGATGACCCCAGGGTGTCCGGCTTAGCGAGGTTTCACTGTAAATCAAGCATTTGATTATTCCGTGCCATAGTTGTGTGCTATGCGATCACGAACCGACATAATCACCTGCCATAAATGACTAAGGAACTCATCAAAATTATGATCACAAATGTTTCGGTTTAGTCCGGTTTAGAGATGTTCCCCTGTACATACCCAGTGTTTTGCCTTCCGCATTAGTGTGGCTTGCTTGGAAAGGAACCTACAGCACAGCATAGATATTACCATCAGGGCAAGATGCTGAAAACAACAACAACAACAGTACATGTATGTGTTCGGTTGAGAAAAAGTCAATTTACGGCGATTGCGACCAGCATGGCTCCATATCAGCCTGCACATCCGCGCAGTCTAATCAGAGTCTACTATACTCTGATCCCCATTAACCTTTCAAAACCCTCCATAGTGTTTGTTTGCAAATAGTTTAGATCCAGATGAGCCGGCTCATGACGAGCCGTCTCATCTGGATCTGCACTTTTTGCAAGTAACTTCATATTTTTTCAGAGAGAGAAAAAAAACACCTTTGCATAGACAGACTATTCTGAAATTCGGTTTTTGACGATTGGATTTAGGTCGGAAAATGTTAAAACATCAAAATCCATTCCAGTTATTTATGAGTGAAATGGTGAACGTATATGTTTGCTGTCGGCGGTACAGCAACTACACCTCGTTGCTAGCAGTAACTCTACAAAACTCCCGCACTGTCCGTAGCATAATTATTATGCAGTTTTGCAAAGTTACTGCCCGCAACTACAGGTCAAAGATTCAAACACCGGACTCAGAAAATGCTCGTTAGAGGTGGGTAACCACCATTTTCGCTATATAAACTATCCAATTAGCACACATTTTGCTATTGTCTGCTACATTAATTTTTCATATGGATGTTGTGGCACCTATTTTCATATAACCTGTACCCATTCTGCTCTGGTTATTCACTAATTAAAATACAGGTTTAATTTCTCCAGTCATGGCCACATATGAGTGTTTATTGAAGTCTCATCAATATACATATCACAAGATATTACAATATAAAACAGTAAAACAGTACATTGTCATTCTGAATAACACATACGAGACGCAATGACGTCAAAAGTTGACAACATTTTCAGAGTACATGCATGTACTCTGAAAAAGTTGTCAACTTTTGACTTAATTTATGAAAAATATAGTAAATTTTGTATTTCATGAAATTACGCAGATGTCCGAAGGTACAAAATCCCATGGCGTGTCTGATATGTGTTATGTATTCATCATTTCATTATTCATATAGCAGGTGACGGGTGTTTCAATAATGGAATGGCGAACCGTGCAGATCCTGATCAGACTGTGCGGATGCACAGGCTGATCTGGATCTACACTGGTCGCAAAGCCCATAAGCCCAATTTCTCCAGCCAGAATCACATACACAATCGCTTACGTTTAACTTGCCGTGATGTCAACGTTTCTTAAAATGTATTGTCAATCTCAACTCGCAATCATTCAGTTTGATAGACTGAGCCTGTGCTGTAGCACAGCTCATGCTCAGCTAATGAATCTGTTTGATTTAAAGCACAATATTCAAGTATTTTGAAAAGTAAAACAATTGACAAATACTGGCAAGATTAGCGCAAGATATACTGGTGTGTATATATCAACAAGCATTGTCTACACCTACCCAACAGCCGGCGATAAATGCGGTGAAGAAATACGGAACGCTGCCCGAGCCGTCAGACCCGTGCGACATCACAGCAGCCGCGGTCCCCAGGCCAAGCATCGGGCCTGCGCAAGCGATGTGCACTTTGTACATCAGCCGAAAATACTTCACGGACGCTGCCACAATGGCCTCGAGGCTACCTGTGTGAAAGTGAAAGTGAAAGTGAAAGGGTTTAACGTCCCACCCCACAATTTAAAATCTCATCCGACAGACCGGTGGGAAGGAAATACTTTGAAAGTATTGTTTGATGCCCTCGGCGAGGTTTGAACCCACAACCTCCGGATTGGAAGTCAGGTGTTCTAACCCCTGGTCCACAACCCATTCCAAATGGAATAGTGAAATTGAAGGGGAATTGTACACATGGCTGACACTGGAGAAATAGAACTTATGGGTTTTGCGACCAGTGTAGACAAATGTACTCCTGTCTGTCAGTTTCATAGCTAATTATATCGAAATATAGTTAATTAATATCATGGGCGGATTCAGGGGGGGGGGGGGGGTGGACCCCGGCGCGCCCCCCCTAAAATTCGCCGAGTAAAGAAGACTTTTTACAAGTTACAAGGCACGTTTCATGCCAAGTTCCATGTATTCCATGCAATTTAAACGTTTTCAATAAAAAAATATGTCTAAACATACTGTGACAGTGTCAATATGTTTGCTCCAAAATGCCCCAGAACGCAGGAAATGCGATGTAGATTTAAAAAAAATCCGGACCCCCCTAGCACTATCCTGCGCTCCGCTTGGTCGACTATTTTGCAATACTTGACTATTAGCTCGTTCGATAATATAGTCAAGTACATGTATTGCAAAATAGTTACGCCCCCCCCCCCTAACCCGAAATCCTGGATCCGCGCCTGAATATGATGGTATAGTTTAAATAAATCATATTGGAACTAGAGGAATATATATATTTCTTTTATATATGATAATGTACATACAAACTGATCAATTTTCATGTCAAGAAATTGAGAATAGTAGGTTAGTGCCGTGAATGGGAAAAAATATCTGGCAAGGCTTAGGAAACGGGATGGGCGAGGCTCTGCCGAGCACATCCCGTTTCCGAGCCGCGCCAGATATTTTTCCCATTCACGGCACTAACCTACTATTCTATTTATCCCGTCAACACCTATAAATGGCTGTAAAATGCAAAAATAGTATTGACTGGATATCAAAAATGTTTCACGGCACCGTGTTTCACGGCACATACGCACTGTGTTGACGGGATAAATACATTTATATGTACAGAAAATATAAAATGATTCCTAATATCAACGGATTTCATTTTATTAACAAAATATATTTCATAAGACCATATGCAATGTAATCTACTTCTTAACCCTTAGAAGGCGGGAACCGAAAATAGTCGCCTGCTGTTAATTCATATTTTGTCTTTTCTCTCAGTAAAAACATGGTCTGGCAGCATTTTTGAATCATTTCCATTGGAAATAATTCTAAATTGCTGCCAAACTTAGTTTTTGATGAGAAAAATGGAAAATAAAAAATATTCAGCAGACGACACAAATTAATTCAGCATTGTAAGGGTTAAAGGTACATGCCCACTCGGTAGGCACAAACTGTTCTTGATATCAGAGACATCAGTTGAGACATTTTCTGGCAAAATAAACATTCATTCACCATTACCCCACGTATTGATTTGGCATTATTATGCATTTTATATCAGACTTAAATTTCCAAAATGATATCAGGAGCGATAACCGTGTTTCCTTAAAATGCTAACAGACATTACTATTAATTTTCTGTATTTATTTTTTTGATGTGTAATGAGCATACTTTATAATCTGTCGAAAACATTATTTTTTCAGGTGACGCATTGAAACGGTATACATAATTAAAATGCCTCATTTGCATATGAAAATAGCCTGATACCACCGCGAGTCACTATCAGCAAAATAAATATTACTAAATGATTATATCTGTATAGCGGGCACTTGTATTTTTTAGAACTGGTGGAATAGTGACACAATTATACACTTATTTAATTCCTATAAATATCATTTTGTGCGACTGAGTGGGAATGTACCTTTAAACGAATTGTAATATATTAACACGATACACAATACGTCAAGTCATCGGGAACTAAATTTAGATTGTTATAAGCAGAGGTGAATAACAGCAATATATTATTTTATATACACAGTACTATACTACCACTTGTCTATCTCTATTCTTCGTGTTAACATTTAACATGGTAGTGAATATCGCAATTTCCAAGAAGCACTAGACCTGTGTTTCCTAATGTTTACACACGATGTAGATCCGGATGAGCCGGCTCGTAACGAGCCGTCTCATCCGGATCTGCATCATTTGTATCTAGTTTCTGAGTTTTTACAACAGTACCCTTTGTTTACGAATGGAATAGCCTAACAGGCCCGTAGCGGTGCCTAAAATAGTGCCACGGCCAATTCACGGACGGGGGGTCTGGGGGTCCTCACCCTGAATTTTTTTTCAACTTAGACCCCCTAAATGGCATATCCTGCATTCTAAGTGAACGGTCGAGCAATTAATTGACATGATATTTTGAACACACACTAATGGAAGAAACAGAAATTTGGCCAAATGTGCTTTATGAAATAACATTTACTGAGACCCGAAACTATAAATCAGAGAGTGGGCTAAAATAGTGCCATGGCCATATGTTGTACAGGGGGTCGGGGTCCTCCCCCTTTTTTTTCATGGTTTTTTCAATACTCCGAACTACCGACTGGAAGGATTTGGTAGTCCGAGCTGAATATGCTGCTGCTAATTTCGAGCCCCCGGCCTGACTGCATGACGGCGACACCAATAGCACATGTTTATTGAAAATGAGCCTATATTCTAGCGACTCATTCAATGCATGGGTTTGTAGATTAAATCGGCATTTTTCAAGTTTGATGACGAAACAGTAGTTATTCAAACAAAATTTAAATGTGTAGATGGGCGCATTCCCTTCCGACTGTAAAAACCATAATCACCTGAAAAAGTCGCTAATTTTACGCTTTTTACTTTTAGCAGACATATTTTGGTTGTTGTTGTTATTGCTTAGATTCGCTCAATGAAATCGCTGCGTTTACTTTTCGCCGGACAAAATGGCAATAGATGCAATGCCAATGATGCATGGACGAGACCATGCCAATCAATTAGGCAGTGGTTATGCGCTACAACTGATTTGGCATGCTTGGTTGTAGACTATTGGAAACTCAACCTACAACATTTAACAGCTTAAAAAAAAACAAACAAAAAAAACGGCCAAAATAGTGGCGTCCGCTACGGCCGTGCCTAAGATTCAACATATAACAGATCATTCAAGTAAGTTAGGGTTGAAAGAGTTAAACATTGACTACAAACTAAACATAAAACGGGGCGTATTGACTTTTAATAGAGATGTTAAATTGAAGGAAACTGAGACTTGCTTCAACTGAAATACCCAAAAATAATTTCGAGTTCCGATTCTGAGCTAAACATATATTAACCCTTAGACTGCTACTCACAACAATTGTCGTCTGCTGTTGCTTTTATATCTTGCCTAATTTCTCAATAGAAACATGGTTTGACAGCACTTCAGAATCATTTCCAATGGAAATGATTCTGAAGTGCTGTCAAAGCATGTTGTAAATTATTCTAAAGTGCTGTTAAAGCATGTTTTTGATAATGGAAAAATGGAAAATAGAAAATAAACAGCAGACGACAAGAAAATAAGATAGCTGTCCAACGGTTAATAGGCAGGTTCGGATTTTCATATACAAACAGTTTTCGGCCGAATTGACTAGGTACCATGGAGATGTACATGTCGATATTTAGTTTAATTAAAGAATATATATTACAAAATAAAGTGTACATTTTTAGAAAACAAGCGTGCATGCTCATAAGTTCAATACATACAAATTCTTCTCCTAAACATAACATTCGACACTAAATGCTTGGTATTTAAAATAACCGATATTTATTTCAGGGAAATACAACATGATATTCAGTAAACGATGTCGAAAGTTGATACACTATTCAATTCAATTTCTCGTGATCTCTGACTTTTTGTTTATACATGTACATGTATTTTAGTCTACGCCATTTGCGGCACATATGACTTATTTTCGAAATAATTATCGGCGAAAAACGGCGTGTTAATGTACTATGTATACACTGGGTCATAAGATTCTTATGATCAATGGGGCCGTTTCACTAAACTTCGTACGACTAAAATGTTCGTAATTGCAAACTTATGATAGTCTGTAATTTCACATTAACAATGTGTTCTTGAAAACAATTATTGGATACACATTAATGGAGCATAGGCAGCATATGTTCAATAAATGTAAACCCATCAATTTAAATTAACTATTCTAAATCTGCACCTACGAACATTTTAGTCGTACGAAGTTTAGTGAAACGGCCCCAGGTATACATTGTATAAGGTTGTTGTCCTGTCCACATACCTGGTTGTGGCATGAGGCCGTCAGATGTAACAGTATGTATACTCGAGTTGACCCTATTCTGCGATCGCTGCCCGGCCCTACACTAGTATTCCCGTTTATCCGAGGGTCGTATATCCACACCCGCGACTAAAGGCGAAAATCCGATCGGGCGTCTATCTGCGCCCGCGATCACATACATGGCAGTTGCCACTGATTGTAATCACACGGTTACCACATAATAATTATACGCAACGGAAATACCGCTCGTATTTACCTACACTCCATTATGACAACCGTTTTAACACTGCCTTAAGTGGCCCCGTAGTATTTCGACAGAGCTGCGTGTACTATTGGAAAATAGATTATACATTTATACTCGCAGTTTTTCTCGCCAATTTCAATAGGCCCACCGAGGCGTTTTGTAGTTTAAATAATAGATGTCTGAACTTGCATACGTGTGGGAGCGTCTTTGAATGTGGAAGGGCATCTGGGGCCCGTTTCACTAAACTTCGTACGACTAAAATGTTCGTAAGTGCAAAATTATGATAGTCTGTAAATTTCACATTAACAATGTTTTCTGGCAAATAATTATTGGATTAACATTTATTGAGCATAGGCTGCATATGCTCCATAAATGTAAATCCATAAATTGAAATTTACAGACGATCTTAAATTTGAACTTACGAACATTTTAGTCGTAAGAAGTTTAGTGAAACGGGCCCCAGATCCATCAAGCCATACATGTGGCTGTAACTGAAGAAATGGGGCTTATGGGATTTGTGAGCAGACTAGCTCCTGATCACATAACACCCATGCAGCCTGGTAACGATCTATATTGCTCGCTAGAAGCACGATGGGTGTTTCATTGATGGAATGGCGAGCAGTGCAGATCCAGATCAGACTGCGGATGCACAGGCTGATCTGGATCTACACTGGTCGCAAAACCGATAAGCCCAATTTCGTCAGTCAAAGCCACAGTAGTATATAAGAGTCACAATGATACCATCACCTCTGGAAGGCACCGGCTACGCGCGGCACCTTCCACAGCATGATGGTATCATTTGTGACTCTTATATACTACTACCGCGAGACCATATATTTATGACATGAGAATATACACCCTATTAGAGATAAAAATCCCTATGTTATACTCAGTATATATATACAACAATCTGTCAATACTTTTATTACGAATAAAATATAAACTGACACCCTATTGAAGATAAGAAATCCATAAGTTATACTCAGTATTTTACAGCAATCTGTCACAAATATAAACTGACACCCTATTAAACACAAGTTATCCATAAGTTATACTAAGTATATTACAACAATCTGTCATACATTTATTACGAATAAAATATAAACTTACACCCTATTGAAGATAAAAATCTATTGGTTATACTCAGTATAATGCCTACCATAAAGCAAATGAGAGAGCAAGCTAAGAGTTGGGGAATTTCCCTAAGAGGTTTGAGACTCAAGAAAGATATATCAGATAGGATAAGTGACGCGCGAGCCGTCGTCTACGAGGAGAGGCTGCGGCGTGCGGTTTCGACCGGACGACTGCCCGCCGACCCCGAAAAACGCTCCGAGAAATTGGAGAACGAGACGACGGCCAGTCTGCGCGCCACCGCTTACCCGCAGCGTGTAAAAGAAGATCCCACCGCACGTAGAAAACCCCTATACAAGGCGTACTACAATAAGATTTATCAAGGGTTGGTGGGGAGACCTCCCAAGAAGAGGAGAGATATCGCCAGAGCTTTGGTGGAGGAGGGTCCCAGGATTCTCGCCGAAGAAGAAGAAGATAGGGAAACTGTTGATAGGGGTAGGAGGAAGATAGTATGGACTTTCGAGAGAGGGGTAGACGGGGAGATCGCTAATCGCATAATGAATAAAATTCGCCCAGAGATGACCACGGCATGTTATCTGAGGTATTCGTGCTCGTATCGTATTAGGAACATAGAGACCGACGCTACTATGATCTATCACAAACAATCAAAGGGCAGTCCGTGGATAAACGAGATCGCCAAAGCCGAGAGTTGGATATCCGATAGAGAGAAAGGTCGAATGGACATCGACAAAGTCGATAGACCAAACACAAAATGGACCTTCGTTCGTTGGATATCGGTCGAGGTGAAGATGATCATCGACGCACAACAACGGGAGCGGGAAAACTCCCAGACTGGTTAAGACAGAAAAAGGGAATGTATTCCGTCGACACGTACGACGACTACTTGTGTCTGTTTATGTGCATAGCCATCCAACGTGGAGGGAGACCAGACCGCTGTTGTGAGAAGGCACGAGCTCTAGCTCGCGAATATCTCGGGCATGATAACGGACCGGGTAGCCAGGGAATTCCCCTGGACGATATTAAGATGGTCGAAGAGCATTTCAAGCTGGGTATTCGCGTTTACGAGCCCACCGCCGATGGAGTGTGGTACCTCATGAAGGTTCCGGCAAATTACGACGTGGTTGGGGGGAAGACAATGACGATAGAAATGTTTGGAGGTCACTCGTTCCTCATAACGAATCTCCGCAAGATGACGAACGAGTACGGGTGCACCGGATGTCAACAACGGTTCACAAAGTCGTGTAACATGCACATGCACGCGACCACCTGCATGGGCGGGAAGACCGTGGTGACATGTCCAGGTAAGAGGGTAGAGAGACCACAGTAGGCCTACGGGAAGGCGTTCTATCCTAAGGGGTCAGCGAGTGTGAGGTCGATTCAATGGTTGAGCAGAGAAGAGGAGAGGGTGGGAAAGCACATACATCACGCCGACTGCGGTCACGGTGGTGAGAGGTGGGTGGCCGGTGATCCGGTCGACGGTTACTGTCACGAGACCGAGACCGTGTTTCAGTTTCACGGATGCTACTGGCACGGGTGTCCGAGGCATTGCATGAGAGGTAACGCGAGATCGCTGTACAAGAGGACGAAAATTCAAGACGCCAAGATAAGGAAGGCGGGTTACGAGCTGGTGGTGATGTGGGAGTGCGAGTGGATGAATGAGGTGAATACCTACTATCCACAATCGCCACGCGAGGAGGAGACGACTCTGTACCCTCACCAGATAGTCTACGACTTCGAGGCGTATCTCGACAAGTCAAAAGTCACGCGACCCACCAAAGACCTGACTTTCGAGGTCGAGCACGTTCCTATATCGGTGTCGTTGGGGAATACAATGCATGAAGGGATCACACACCTATGCGAATGAGATCCCGACACGCTAGTCGAGAAGTTCATGACCGAGTTGCAGATGAGAGGCAAGGCAATCAGGGAGGGGGTTAGGAAGAAGTATCTGCCGGCCGACATAGATATGTTATCGAAGTCTCAGCAAGCAAAGATTATCTCTTGGATTGACCAAGTCCCGGTGGTGGGGTTCAACTGTAGCAGGTACGACCTGAACCTCATCAAGCAGTACTTTGTAGAGAAGTTGGCGGCCACCGTGAATATGGTGATGGTCGGAAAGAGAGCCAGCACGACGATGTTTCTGTTTACCCCGGACTTTAGATTTCTCGACATCATCCAGTATCTGGGACCCGGTACCACGTACGACCGGTGGGTTAAGGCATACGACTGTAAAACGGTAAAGTCTCACTTTCCGTACGAGTGGTTCGATAGCGCGGACAAGCTCGACCGTCCGGAGCTGCCAGACTATCCCGAGTGGTACTCGAAGTTGAAGGGTGAGTTCCTACTGTCGTTGTCCGAGTGAAAAGAGTGTAAGAAGGTATTCCGAGAAAAGGGGATGAAGACGTTCAAGGAATGGTTGCAACACTACAACGACTTAGATGTAGGACCGTTCCTGGAGGCTCTGACTAAAATGACAGAGTTCTACAGGGGAAGAGGCGTGGACATACTCAAGGATGCTGTGTCTCTGCCCGGTGTTTCCCTTCAGTACCTTACTCCGCGGGTCGATCGATGGGAAGGTCGGACAGGGTCGATCGATGGGAACCCGCCCGAGCTGTGGTCGCCGAAGTCTGAAACTTACGAGATGATGAAGCAGGGATTGGTCGGTGGTCCGTCCGTAGTATTCTCCAGATACGCCGAGGCTGGAAGGTCAACGATCAGGGGTCAGGTGGGGAGTCGGGAGGAGAAGATGTGCAAGGCGGTGCTGGGGTACGATGCCAATGCTCTGTACCTATCTACTCTGTCGAAGGACATGCCGTGTGGTGAGGAGCAGATATGGACGAGTGACGACCCGGAAAGACAGTCGTATATAGACTGTTTCGTGAGGAAGGTCAGGAGTGAAAAGTGGTTCGGATTTGCGGAGTTGGATATAGAGGTCCCGAAACGTTGAGAGACAAGTTCTCGGAAATGTCACCGCTATTCGTTAATCGAGAAGTCGATGAGAACGAGGTTCCATAGCACATGAAGGACTACCTGGCCGGGACCGGGAGGAAAAGAGTCGAAGGACAGAGAAAGCTCGTGGGGGCAATGTCCGCCAAGAAGATGATCATATACTCCCCGCTGCTAAAGTGGTATCTGGAGCACGGTCTGATCATCAAGGCGGTGCATAGGGTGATAGACTACACGCCCGGCAAACCGTTTCAATGGTTCGTTAAAGAGGTCACCGCTGCTAGACGGACGGGGGACGTCGACAAGAGCAAGGCGGTGTTGGCGCAGATATTCAAACTGGTTGGCAACGCGTGTTGTGGCAAGCTGATAGAGGCACAAGAGAGACACCTGAACACCACATATACGAAGGATGAGAAGACTGTTGATCGGGCACTGAGGTCGGCGTGGTTCGAAGACCTGGAAGAGATTGGGGAGGCTTACGAGATATCGAGCAGGAAGACTCGAGTGGTGATCAACAGACCGTTTCAGTGTGGCATAGCGGTCTACCAGTTGGCCAAGCTCCGGATGCTGGAGTTCTACTACGATTTCTTGGACAAGTACGTGGATCGAGGAGATTTCGAAATGATACAGATGGACACTGACAGCATGTACTTCGCGCTGTCGGAGAAGACGCTGGCGGCGATGGTGAGAAAGAATATGAAGAGAAAGTTTAATAAGGAGAAGACCGAGTGGTTGGCGTGGGACGTGTGGAGCAACAGAACTCCGGGACTGTTCAAGCTGGAATTCGAAGGGGATAGAGCCATCGATCTGTGTAGCAAGTGTTACTACGTGAGCGGTGATGGAAAATCTAAGCACTCGGCCAAGGGGATGTCGAAGAGATCTAACGATCTGACTTGGGGAAGGAATAAGAGTGCTCTCGAAGGGGTTAGGGATATGGCGGAGAACAGGGGATTCCGAATGATTAACGGGGTGATGAAGACGTACAAGCAAGAAAAGTTGGGGTTGTCGGCGTACTTCGACAAGAGGAGAGTGATGGAAGACGGGTTACACACCGAGCCTATAGGATAGGTAAAACAAAAGAGAAAAGAACTCTGAAAAAAGGAGAGAATACTAAAGACTCTGACGATCCGGGGGTAGCTGGGTGTCAGAAGGCACCGCGAGAAGTTCTTCGCGAACAAACCCTCGAGATGGCCCATCATCCAAATAGTAGAGCACGGGCTCATCGGGCTTGGTAATAGATTGACCTAGATGATATACATTGAGAGACCACACGGGATCAGTCGCGCGGCGGCTGCCACCTTCGAGCTCTCCCGGTTGATAGAGGTACCGGACGTCAATATCCGATGGAAGCCGTTGCTCCTCTAAACCAACGGGTCGCCCGCGCGAGACGGCAGAGGGCTTGCTCGTCACCCTTTTAAACTTGATAGCATCTATAGGCTTCTTACCTATCAATCTGGTCACCTCTCCGTTCAGTGCGGAGACCACGGCGGGCAGTCTGGCCATCCACTCGGTCGATCGCGAATGAGGGTCTACAAGTTATTTAGCGTATTGGTGTCCGAACAGTCTCTCAGCCAGGGTTCGATTGAAGCGCTCCACGATCCTCTGGTCCCGGTGGATGTTGACGCGGCCGCGTCTGACAGAAACGTCGTGCTTAGACAATAGATGAGAGACCGCGCCCATGAACTCGCGGCCGGGATCGACCTGGAGAAGATTCGGCCATTTGAGAGGACTCCTCTTATATATTCGGGAGAGAGCCTCCGGCCACCTCCTTAGACTCTTTAGTGGCCAACGGCTCAGCCCCCTTATAACGACTCGCTACGTCAACGATTGTCAGTGCGTACTTGTACGTCTTGCGACCGACGCGATCGTGAGGGAGAAACAGGAGATCCGCTTGGTGAACTTGGTTCGGCACCGGCACGTCGAATTTCGGGCGCGGAATATAGTGAGGCGCGGGTAAATAGATCTGCCAGATGGCCTGCTTCTTGAGCCATTCCTTGACAGTGTTTTCTGAAACCTTGGTAGCCGCCGCGAGGTTCTTGATGGCCGCGAGTCCCTTCCAGTACCCGCGGGGGCTATAGTACGTGTTCGCTAGCTTGCGCGTTAGGCGAACCGATGGTTTGGTATTAAGTTTGCGCGTGTTCATCGTATGCGATGTATTCTAATATATCTGACAATCTCCAACATGCCCTCGCCAGATCGTCCGGTAACTGCGTCGATAATAATAAACCTTTGTTGGAAGTACAATCGCGATTGGAGGTTAAGTTCTGAAGCAACTTGGGAAAATCCAATCCCCCAGGATTGGTGGAGGAATATAACATCCGCTTTGCGAAAAGTGTGGCCGCTTTTTCGTCCTCGGGCCACGTCTCGAGAGAATCTCGGGCCAGACGAATCATACCCCCTGCGCCAGCTATGCGGTGTTTAAGGCAGTGTAGCCTACATCAATCATAGCAAAATAAAGTTCGTCAACTGACATCGTTCTATATATATATATATTTATAAAAAAAATTATTTAAAATAATTAATTTAAAATCTCGATTGGATATAGTAGCCGACGATACCCACCACACCCATTCCCACGACGATGAACGCGATCTCGCGGTCTTTTTGGGGCTCTGACGGTACATAGAAATCTGAAAGTTGGGGCTCACGATCCAGCGGCGCGAGACCTTTCTGCGGATATGCCAGCGCGTATCGCGGTTGGCTTCTAACTTACGTGAAAAGTTTGTGCGGCGTGATTTTCGCGGCGAAGCTCTTCATTGACCCAGTCCAGATGGGCGGTTCGTTTTTTTTGACCACGCTTCCTTTGCGCTATTGAGTTGTTCTACAGCTAAATCGTGACGCTTACGCTCCTCATCCACGTTCGACTTCTCATTTTAGAGAATAAAGTTGCTACCGCTGAACGCCAATGCGTTTCACAAGCGCACCACCTACTATTACTGCGATTGAAGCCATTTATTTCCATATATTAACTGGTAGAATTCCAGCTTTAACTAGATAATCTCGGGTCCAAACTGCGGCCGCTACATCTAAAGTCGCGAGCCCTATGTCTCTCACAGTAAAGTCCAATTTGGGAGCGGACCCTCCTAGGGCCATCTTTGATAGTCGAGCATACCCGATACTGAAACCCGATATCACCACGGTGTGATAAAGCGCATTCACTAACATTTTACAATCTTGTTCAGCCATTATAATTATTGCATATAAAAGGGGTCGCAATCAATGTTTAAATGGGGCGCATCCAATCGCGATTGGTGTTTTTGGATGAATTGATGGGGGTTGTTTTTTCGATAAGGATTGGTGTAATAGGGGGTAATTTTCCACACGCACAGGGAGGCACCAACAACTGCCAGACCAACCGCAACCAACCCAAAAAAACTCCAATTCACGTAATTTGGGTTCAATCGGATTCGCCCAACCTCGATTGGGTGTTGAGTGTGCTTCCAATTCGCGAATTGGGGGTGTTGTTGTACTCAACACTGTCTTCAGATGTTTTGCTGTCTCCGTCCCCGATTGCAACGACTGTTTAGCCTCTCGAAGCTCGGCGAGTATTTTATCTTGTTTAACTTTTCGGGTGGCAGCCGCCGCCCTCCCAGCTGCCTGCCTTTTTGGGTTTTTATGTCGTGCAACCCCCAACTCCAATCGTGATTCGGTTGGAGGATCAATCGGAGTTGGAAGTGCTGCAATCGGGTTCGATTGGGTTGGAGCAATCCCCAACGCTGTTGGAGATTGCTGTTCCGTCACTCTCGCGGGTGTGTCTTGTGTCATCATTTATGATATTAATATTAGGGTTTATAGTTCGTGGGCATATATGTCCAAATTGACAGTGTTTACCGTGGTCAACGCGGTTGTCAGCGGAGTGAAGTACATTCCAAACTTGTGATAAATTGCAGCAGGCTGTTCTAAGAGTGTGACCTATAAAATAAAGGGTCAGTCTCTAGATCGTCAATCAATCCCGCGGTGTTTGGTATAGGGAGAAGTATACTAACGGCGGTTGCGTACAAATGAATAGCCGCCGATCCAAGAGTTTTTGTCATCTCCGCACCTAACCTAGATTCGTATCGCGCATACATTTTATCGATCTCCGCATCTGACATCTTATCCACCTGAAAAACTGAGAGACGCCTACCGAGATAATGCTCCGATTGTCTCCCAGCAACCAGCGCAGCTAGCCGCTCTCGTCGCGCCGCATTTTCATTTTCATTCGGAGTCGTTGCACTCAACCCAATACCAACCGCCGTTTGGAGTTGGAGTTTTGGAGTTGATCCCGATTGCTCTGTCGGATCATTATCTTTCAGGGTGTTGGCAGTCGGATTTGAGGTTTCTTCCATTAGCTGATCGAGAAGTTCGTCGCAGTTCATTATTGCTAATTTTCTTAAAATTAATTTAACTATTCTAACAAGTCTCATCACTTTAACATATTGCCAAGCGCACCACCCGATACTTATGATCACCATTATGCTCGCAACAAAGCTCGCAGCGGAGCACCAAATTGTTAACATTGTCAACCATTGTTCAGCATTTGTTCAACATTTGTTAAGCATTTGTTCAGCATTTTTCAGCATTTGTTCAGTAATTGCTAAGTATTGTTAAGCATTTACTCGGCAATTACTAACGAGCGTTAAGTAATTGCTAATTAATTATAGAATTAATTGATAACTTCGTAAGCAGTTGGTTGATCAGTCTTTAGCAAAAGCTTGGCGTGCTTAGTTTCCGAAAGCATCTGTCGAACCTCCAGGCGCTCCTCGCGCGTTGGGATAACGTCATTCTCTCGAAGACAGTCATCGAATGAGTCTCGGTCCTTGCAGTGAAAGAGGGCGACCCATTTCGTTTGCTCGCGCAGATCCTTGAGGACGGCGTTGTACTTTTGAGTGGATATCCATACGCTTTGCCTAGCATGGCGGCCAGAAAATGCGAGCTCGGAGAGCATGTCCTTCTTTTTGGTCATCGCCGCCTTGGCCGAGTAATCGTCAATCACGTATAGGGTGGGCTCACCCTGGAATCTGGAATCTTTGGTATAAACCACGCAGCCAATCGTGAAGCCTATCACCGGGGTCAATAACGTATACCTCAGGGTCGGTCCATATCCACGGGCGCCGCTGATAAGTATCATTGTGCCGCACAGTCGGACACAGGATCACAATGTGACGAAAGGCATCGCGGTAGGAGCCCTCGAGCAAGTCTAGGATGAAAACCGTTTTTTTCCACATCCTGTCTGCCCACATATTATGGCAGAGAGGGTGGGCATCTCCAATCGTGAATTGGTATTGATTGCTAATTTTCTTAATTTTTCAAATTTATTAAATTAATAAATCGTTAGAATGATTGCTAATTTTCTTAAAATTAATTAAATCAGTAGAGTGCTGAGACGTATCGACCATCTTCGATGTTGAGTTGTGCGTCTGTAATTATATAATAAGTACACGTTCAATGGCCCGGCTCCGTCCGCCTCTTTGGTTATCTGGATCGTCACACCCTCGCTAGCGTTCTCAACTTGGCGTCCGCTGCCGTGTATTTGGTCGTCGTCGCTGGCTCGCATGTCTAGCCATAACGAGTATTTGGTATTCAGGAACTCCGCGAGGGAGACTGCCGAGAGATGCAGGTCTTTGGCAACTGCTGCACCTCCGAGAGCGCTTACCCCGGGCGTTAGAGCCGGCAGCAAACTGCTTTCTTACTTCGTCCCACTGCTGGTGCGCGCGAAGACCCGCGCTGTAGATTGTTGATTGGGTACTCCCTCGATCGTCACCTCTACCTTCGTGATTTTGGGGTTATATACTCAACAAAACTAGAAAACGTCCCTGTTTTATAGCCGGTGTAGCTCTGTCTATGTATGTACCACATGTTCAAAGTACATGTATTTTAAACCGTGGCGATGTTCAGAATACGATCGTGTAGAGTTTAGCCGATACACACGGTTTACATAGCGGGCCAGTGACCGGAACGTTGATTTCCACTTTTTGCACGTGCACGCTATACTTGTCATCGATAAGGTGATTCAGTTCATGTCGTACCATTCATGCGATAGGGGCTATTCGGAAAATTAAAAAACTTTTTTAATTTTTCACTGTTTTCGATATGCCACGGCTTTCCGAAAACGAGCGAAATCAGGCAATTGGGATGCTTGCGGGTGGGATGGCCGCCAGGGCGGTCGCGCCTCGGTTTGGTTGCTGTCGGGAAGACGATTGATCGTCTTGCAGCCGGTACCAGCAGACTGGGGCTGTTCACGACCGCAGCGACCTGGTAGGCCTCGTGTAACGACGGCTAGAGCCGATCGTTACATTACGTTGACGCACTTACGCCAACGTCGATTGGCAGCCACAGTCACTGCTAGGCGATACGGTGTCTCAGGGCAGACCATTCGCAACCAGTTACGTCGTACGCCCAACCAATCCGGGCACGCCGCCCGTACACTGGTCAGATAATGACCCAACGTCACCGTGCTGCCAGACTGTTATTGGCACGACGTCATCTGAACTGGAGAAGGGCTGACTGGAACCGAGTTTGTTCACCGATGAATCTCGGTTCACAGTTAGTCATGCTGACGGAAGATTACGGGTATACAGGCGTAAAAATGAAAGATTCACCGATTGTTGCATTGTTGAGAAGAACAGGTTTGGGGGAGGGAGCGTAATGGTCTGGGGTGGGATCATGGGAAACCGGAAGACAGATTTGGTTGTTGTACAGGGCAACATCAATGCACAACGTTATGTTGCAGATGTGCTAAATGCACATGCCTTACCATTTATCCGTCAGCATGGTCCTGGTGTGACATTGATGCACGACAATGCCCGCCCTCACGTAGCCAGGGTCACCACTCAATACTTACAGCAAAACAACGTCGACGTCATGCCATGGCCCGCGGTCTCCCCGGATCTCAATCCCATTGAGCACATATGGGATGAGCTGGGCCGCAAAGCACGAGCTAACCATCAGATTGACAATGTTCGCGATCTTACACGGGCGTTACAACGGGAATGGAGGAATTTGCCCAACACACTGGTATTGCGTTACGTCATGTCGATGCGGCGTAGGATCATTGCATGCATTCATGCAAATGGTGGCCACACTCGGTACTAACGAGATTTACTGAATTTGCCACATTACTTATTGAAATTCCATCTCTAAACATTAAGTAACACATTTTTGTGATTTTTGATTTTGACCCCTACAGCCCTTGGCCGGTTATCTCTCGAATATTTAACAAGATATCCAAATGCAATTTATTGGCTTTGATACAGAAATGAATGAACTTGTTTTTCCATTTTGATTTTTAAAAGTAACCCTTTTGGTTTTTGATGAATCTTTCCTTAAACATGGAGGGACGTTTCTAGTTTTGCTCAGTATAGAATTTGTCGGTTTTTCTAGCACCGAACGCGAACCGAGCATCCTCGAACAACATCAGTATACCTTTCATCGAGCGGGCGGGTACGTTGACATTAATATTCCACAATGTGTCGCCTTTGTCTTTCTTCATCTTGCGATGGCGAAGAACTCGATCGTAAAGTATGGCAGCGCGCCCGGCGTACTGGGTTCTGATCAATCGCGCGAGTTCGGGCATCGTGACCATGTCGTACTCCAGCGAAACATTATCGATCGTATACGTCGATAACATGTAGCCGGCTATGAGAACTCGGCCATAGTCGTTGAACGTTAGTTCGTATTCGAGGCGGTCAGCCAAAGCGCTCTGATAGTAGGGCATGTGACTCTCCAGCAACTCAAAGTCGAGCGGGATGTAGAAGCGGTTGCCGTAAGCGCCCGCGACCGCATTGTCGCTCGCGTTGTTATCTGCCTTGTTAGCAGACCCGATTCTAAGTTTGGTTACGTTCTTATTTTTGCTGGTGTCAATACCCTGATAGACAGCGTTTTTGCGCTCTTGCGCCGTCATCCATAGGTCCTGATAACAATGGTAGACGTCGCTGTCATCGATCGACATCACCTCATTACCAGAAATCTTTATCATGGTCTTCTTGACTATGGCGCGACCCAGGTTCTGAACGACGGTTCGGTTCTCGTCCGTCGACGTCAGCGAAATAGTGAAAGCGAGGCGAACAGTCCCCGGCACAATGACGTCGTCAGCTCCGAGGTTGGGGAAGCGGACCAAGAGCTGCTGGTTCTGGTCGATCGTCGATGGGTTGTTCGTAATAACGACACTCTGTCTCACGCCTTTTGCCCCGAGGGGCTCACGCAGTCTGCGGTATGGATTGAGTTTGCGACCGTATTGACTCGAAGACATAATTTAGTGAAACTATATTAAACCCGTATGGTTTTGTCTTTAATACATATTTAATTTTAAGAAAATTATAAAGATGGCTGATTACGATATTGACATGGATGAAATCGGCAGAGACGATTTCCGCGATGATGATGACATCGATAACTATGACGAAACGACCTTCATAGAGACACCATTAAATAAAGATCCTAAGTTTGTCGACCCCCGAATTACGCCCTTAACAGCCATACCAATGGGAACTTCACCCGATACTACGTTTCCCTGGGAGGCGCCATCCGCAACTCCGGCATGGGCGGGCGGTGCCGAGATTCCTGCGGGGATCTCCAAGAATGAGCTGGCGCCTCTCAAGGAAACGGATTCTCTGGTGAAACGGTGGGAGAGTATAGTGTCTAAACACGGCATCAAGGTCACATTGGAGTTCCGCAGCACTAAAAGAGGAGACATGTGGGTTAAATGGGGGCAATAGCTGGAAGTTGCTGACGTACAAGAACAAGCCGACCCGGTTCCTCAGCCCCTTCCCTTGATTCGATATGGAGTACTCTTCGCTCGAGCTCTCGGAGTGATCGATGATCGGGCGCAGCTGCCTCAACAAATGGTAAAAACCCTACAGTCAACCGACGAAACGCTGGTGAAGACGGCCGCCACTATAGAAACGAGCGATATCAGCGAGGTCCCTCGTATAGCCACCGACGCTATTAACACAGTGGAAACCACGGTCAACGAAATAAACGGCACTAAGTATGACCCACCATTACCTCTTCGCGAACTCCTGGGACTCGATAAGGTTCTGCAAACGGTCCGGGGCGAACTGGTCAATAACCTCTCCAAACTCACGGTGCTGGACGAACATATCGCGCTAGAAGAAAGAAAACTGGATGAAGCGGGTGACGATAGAGAATCTACCGAGCGGATCAACAAACTCCTGCGGTCGTTGCGGGACGAAAGAGAAGCTCGCTTGGAGGTTGTCTCGACTAACCGTGAGGCACTTTCCGGCCAATTAAGTCGGAGCCACGAAACAATCTCGAGGGTCCTAGCGAGGACACGACACTAGGTGAGCGTCTTCGCACTCTGTTGCAGAGAGAAGGAGTCACGATAGTAACCATCATCGTAGCTTTCAGCATGATTAATATCGACCTTAATTCTATTAATATCGTCTCTATTTGTAGCTGTCAATGCTGGTGTGCCGCACCATCACCCGCACCTCACAACCCGCACCAGCACCCCGCATCAGCACCCGCGCCATCCGGCGGAGCCAAGAGTGGGTAAAAAAACAACTCAAAAGCCCTCGCCAGTCTCCTGGCTAAATTAGCAAGAAAGGTGGCTGCCGCGCTGCCTGGGTTTGATAGGAGGTCATCCTCTCCTTCTTGTTATCTATATTATCAAAAACGGTCGGATGGCTCGCCGAGAATGCTTGGGCTTTAATCGTGGCAATCGCCGGTCTCCTAACTATTCTTCCGCCAGAGAGTTCCTAAAACCAAAGAAAGCGTAAATAGTCCGATCGCCACGAGGGCGACGACGAGCGCTAATTTCTCCTTCTCGTGTGTTGTGCTTCCAATCTCGATTGGTGTTTCAACATTGTTGATGATTGGATTGGGGGAACTCGATGGTGCATCCAATTTACGAATTGGAGGCACTGGGTTCGATTGTGTTGAGGGAGGTGTATCCATTTTGTGTTTTGGGCGTTTTATGAAATCGGTTCCACTTACAACCTCAGCACTGTTGAACCCGATCATGTTGGGGGTGCGCTTGATGATATCCGTGTTCACGTTACCGTTGTGGCCGATTTTTTGATTGGCGGTGGCGATTACGATCTGATTATTGTAACCGTCAACCGGGTCGTCTCGTAGTATCATATTGCTCGGCGCCATATAAAGACCTATTCCAAATACATAGTCTACTGGAGTGCTGGCATTCTGCACAACGTCTTGATAATTCTGGATCGCCTTCTCCAGATCCACCCTAGCTGAGATGGCGTCCTCTACAAGTGTCAAGAATTGTTTTTGTGCATCAAACGCTGTTCCCGTGCCCAGTATAGAACTGCGAGTTTGCTTCTGTGCGCCGAGGATGGCCCAGACGTACGTGCGAATGGAGTCGTTGACGCGAATAACCCCGGCCTGCGTGAACCCTAGACCCTTATCTAACATAAATGTACCCCACGCGTTCTGAACCTCAGCAGCCTGCTGTATGTAATCGACGTGAGCCCGTTTCGGAGGTATCATTTTACAAGAAAACACGCCGCAGTGCCGACCTCCAGACACTTCCGGCCCGAAAGTCATAGTCGCGGGGTCAAAATTCCCGGCGTTCCGACTGACGATGTGGTCACCGGAGTGATCGTGTCTAAAATCAGTCTGCGTCCAATTCCCGGACTGGCGCCGAATGAGAACGTCCCCGAGGCCGGTGCTGTTAGGAAATGCTTTCTGTCTCCAATCCGCGTCTTTTGAAACGTTAAATTCTTTACACAATCTTTCAAATGCTATACGGTCGTATGCGTTGGAAATGGGATCCCAAGCGTCGTCTTGAGGTAGTGAAATACCTAGTTCTTTGAGAATCCTCCTAATAGTATAATACGCGTGAAAGTTGTAGACACTTCGGAGCATGACATTCTTGGATGTCAGATGGTCTTTATGTGAAACTCCACACCAGGCTGATTGCGCACCATACAGCGAAATTTATTTGGTTCTGCCAAAACTGCATCGGTGTTGCTTTCCACCAGTTTACCGCCTCCATCGTAGTAATCTTGGGCAGTCTATATTGTTCAAAGATGTTAAGGAAATTGGTGGCAAAGCCACTGTCCGGTCTAACCGTTACGGTTGGGTGTACAAGGCGGTTAACAACGTCTTTTTGCGTGTATTTACCGCCGACCGCGTACTTTGCATTAGAATTAAAGCTGAATGCTTTGGTATCCATTGAAAGATATTATTATGTTTGCTACTATCACTAATGTTCAAAAAGGGAGTTGTGAACTTCAAAAATTAATAGACAACTGCTGCGGACAACACCGGGTAGGCCTTAGATCAATCACGTTCACGGTCGGGTGGAAAAACGTTGAAACGCTCGAGTTTTTCACATTAGAAGTCGAGGACGTCGAGTTTTTCGCATCAGAACACCCCGTCATATATGTGCCACATAGAATAGACGTAAATAGAGTCATAAGTCCACCAAAGGTTATAGTACCTCAGGGTCTTTGGAGTTTCGGAGATCTCCAAGCTTTTATCGCGGAGAAGATTCCTGGTGTAGTCACTCTCGCAATCTCGAAAGCCACGGGGCTCACGACATTGACCGTTGAGAGGCGTTTAAGGATCTCACCGGGGTTGGGCTCACTGTTAGGATTTAAAATAACATACCCTTACAACGATGACGGAGTGTTTGATCCGGGCGAGCACGTCGGCACGACCCCAGTAAACTTCGCAGTCACGAAAACTCTCGGGGTGCACCTGGATCGGGTGAACACATCGTACAACACGGTAGACGGCACTCCCAGCACATTACTGAAAACCGTGCCCGCCAGCGACTGTTTCTTTGGTGAGACCCTGACCTTAGACTTCCCACACCCCGAGATGAAAGTTTTGAAATCGGGACACATCCACGAGTTGAAGATTTCTATTCTTGATGATAAAGGGCGAGAGTTGAAGAACGATTACCCGATTTCGGTCGTCCTAGAAATTTCAAATTAATTAATTTTAAGAAAATTATTTAGAAATAAACGCATGTTCGTAATTAATATATATATATATTAGCAACATTATTGAAAATGAGTATATATGGACCAGGTAGTTCTTCCGATTAGGTGACAAATTCAAAGAATTTGGAACCGACAGAAGGGGGATTCATCCCGACATAGGGCGACTTTTTAACTACCCAAAAAACAAAGGCCTTGATCAATAGAACTATATCGGTGGCCACGGACGAGATTCACAAGAGTCTACTATCACAACTTAGAGAATATGCCCTGGCTGTGAATACACAAAGTCGTGAAGAAACGCATACGGAACTAAACGAACTAGGTGAAAAAATAACCAAATTTCGAAAAGAGGCCCGGTTGGGGATTGATAAAGTCCGAGAAGACCACCAGGCTGACCTTACGGAGGCTTATGATGCGTTGCTCTTAAAGGACTCTCTCAGCAAAGAAGCGACACTTACCGAACTAGACGGGAAAATAACCAAATTTCGAAAAGAGAGCAGGTCGGATATTGATAAAGTCCAAGAAGACCACCAGGCGGCGCTTACGGAGGGTTATGATACGTTGCGCTTAGAGGACTCTCTCATCAGAGATGCGGCACTTACCGAACAAGACAAAAAACTAACCAAATTTCGAAAGAGGCCACGTCGGGTATTGAGAAAGCCCGAGAAAACCACCAGGCGGACCTTATGGAGGCTTATAGGGTGTTACGCTTAGAGGACTCTCTCAGCAAAGAAGCGGCGGTTGTTGAACTAGACGGAAAAATAACCGAATTTCGAAAAGAGGCTCGGTCGGGTATTGATAAAGTCCGAGAAGACCACCAGGTGAACCTTGCGGAGGCCATTGCGGAGGCTTATGATGCGTTGCGCTTAGAGGACTCTCTCAGCAAAGAAGCGACACTTACTGAACTAGACGGGAAAATAGCCGAATTTCTGAAAGAGACCAGGTCGGGGGTTGAGGGGGTCCGAGAAGACCACAAGGAGGCCATTGCGGAGGCTTATGGGGCGTTGCGCTCAGAGGACTCTCTCAACAGAGAAGCGGCACTTACTGAACTAGACGAAAAAATAACCAAATTTCGAAAAGAGGCCCGGTTGGGGGTTGAGGGGGTCCGAACGGGTATTGAGAAAGCCCGAGAAGACCACCAGGCGGACCTTACGGAGGCTTATAGGGTGTTGCGCTCAGAGGACTCTCTCATCAGAGAAGCGGCGGTTGGTGAACTAGACGGAAAAATAACCGAATTTCAAAAAGAGGCCCGGTCGGGTATTGAGAAAGCCCGAGAAGACCACCAGGCAGCCCTTGTGAAGGCTTATGAGGTGTTGCGCTCAGAGGACTCTCTCATCAGAGAAGCGGCGGTTGCTGAACTAGACGGGTTAAATAACCGAATTTCAAAAAGAGCGGTGGTCGAGTGTTGAGAAAGCCCTAGAAGGCCACCAGGCGACTATTACGGAGGCTTATGATGCGTTGCGCTTAGAGGACTCTCTCAGCAGAGAAGCGGCACTTACCGAACTAGACGGAAAGATAACTGAAGTTTCCGATAAACTGAAACATGATCGTATAGCCGCGACCAAAGCTCTTGAGGAGGCCTCTTATAAGATTCGTACTGAGGCATATACCTCAAACAGTGCGCTTGCCGGAATAGTGCGGACAATGAAAACGTTAAGACGTGCCATAACAGTTTGGGCTGAGAAGCGGGGCCCATTGGTTAAGGGGCACTATGAATATTCGTTCGGTGCCAAAGCGAGTAATAAATGTGGGGGATACACTATGACAGCTGCAGGTGAAGTTATCCAAATGGCAGGTCTGCTCGGTTAATGGTAGTGGTAAACCTGTGGGCGCGGTCGCGATAAATATTGTAGTAGATGGGGAAGAACGGGGGATTGGAGTCACTAAAATCTCTGGAGATAGTTCGACGGTGGTTTCGTTCTCCGGTTATGATCGAATTAGACTTTCCAAAGGTAGTGTTATTAACTTTGTTATGAAAAGAAAAATCGGTGACCCAGAGAGTTCTTCCACTATTGTCTCATTGTTAATTGAACTTATTTTGTAAATACTAATATATTGAAAATCATGAACGAATCAACGCTTCCAATTGTCAATACCACTCCATCAACACTGTGTACAATTAACGAAAGAAGTTCAGATTTTAGGTTGAATAATATCGTCGCTATGCAGGATATTTTAGTTAGAGAATATACAAATAGAAAAAGAAACGCTAAAAAATATAGACGCGCGGTGAACATGGTTGAAGCATCTAGCACGGCTCTGGCGAGTGTTTCTGTGTTGTGTGGGGCGGGGACAGCTGCAACTATATCCACCATTATAACGGTTCCTGTAGCGGGGATTTTATTTGCGGTGTCGGCCGTTTCTGGGTTGTTGTGTATGGTAATTAGGGCGTCGGGTGGTGGAAAACTCGAGAAAAAATGTAGAAAACATGATAGAATATCTGTTCTCGACAGGTCGAAGAAAAATACCATCGACGTTATGGTGTCCAAAGCGTTGGCCGATAAGAAAATATCAAATTTAGAGTTTGAATCCGTGGTGGAAGAAATTGGGAGATATGAAAAATTAAAAAATGATATTAGAATCAAAGCGCGCGCCACCATGCCCAAGATTGAGAGTACTGATTGGGATAAATTTAGTGTAAAACTTGGAGATAAAGTCGGAGGAAATTAATATTTTTATTAAATAATTAACTTAAAGAAAATTATAAAATTAATTATATTGGTGCAGTAAACAATTTATTAATTAATTTTAGGAAAATTATTCACAATTTAAAAGAAAAAAAAAGAAAAAAAGTTTTAGGTCCACCGAGGCGCGAACCCGCGCCAACAAACCCCTGACTTTGTTGGTGAAAATAGTTGTGTTTTATTTGTTTTCTTATGTTAATTAATTATTATGTTTTCTATGTAATTATAGGGGATGTTCAGCTTTAAGTTATTAATAATTTTATAATTAATTTAAAGAAAATTATAAAATTATTAATAAAATAATGAACCATCCCGTAAATTCGTTAACCTCTCTAAGTGTTTATAAATAACCTGTGTACACACAGCCTGTGTAAATCGATACTTGTACAACACAAGCTAATGTTTATCATAACAGCCTTCGTGGTCGTGTGGGTTAAGGCGATAATGTATAGAGACGAGGGTCGTGGGTTCGAGCCTCGACGGGAGCTAAATCTTTTTATTTCTATCCCTATAAATGTGGTCGCTATGGTAAACAACTGCATGACAACGGCGTTCCTATCCGACCGCTCGAGGTTGATAAAATTGATAAATTCAGATTGCCAGTTTACATACCATCGATAAGGAAAAATACACTCAAAGTATGACAACGGCGTTCCTATAATACCGCTCGAGGTTGATGAAAAATAATTCCAGATAGCCCGTTTACATACCTTCGATAAGGAAAATACACTCGGCTATAAATTAATTAGTATTTTTTTTTTTCTGTTCAATAATACTTTTTCAATATCTTTATAAGCAATATCGTAGAAATGTACATTCGTAAACGAATCGTTGGGTTTTAACAATTTTATATAATACACCTTTGTTTCATATCCGATACGCATTATCAGTCTTAATGTTTGTATTTGCCTCTTGTATAGTTGACATAATTGCCGGTATAATATTGTAAATGCAACGTTTTTATCGGAGCGTAATAAATTACGCTGGTATTTCATGTATTCGATATCGCCTAGTGTTCTCATTTTATAGAATTTATATACAGGATCATAACCCCCGTAAGCTTCGTAAACTTCTTCAACACAGTCATTAAAAACTTTCAATTCCAATTGAATTGTATTATCCATTTTCTCCAATAATATTGGTAGTTGTTTTTTCTGTTCAATTTCCAATTAGAATTTTCAAATCCATTACAATATGATTGTAGAAACGCATATCCGTAAACGAATCGTTGATTTTAAAAGGTTTTATAAAATTAGTTTTATGATGTTCCGGTAGTTGTTCTCCGATCCTATTTAGTCGCTTCGTTTCACGAATTTGATCCTTGTACCGGCGACATAATTGCCGGTATAATATTGTAAATGCAACGCTTTTATCGGAGCGTAATACATTACGCTGATATTTCATGTATTCGATTTTGCATAGTGTTTTCAATTTATAGTAATATTTTTCACCAAAGACATTACAAAATTCCAATTCCCATTCTATTTTATTATCCATTTTGTTATAATATTTGTTTTTTATGTTCAATTTTCAATTTTATAAAATTAGTTTGATAATGTTTTTTTTACGGCGTTTATGTGTTGGAACACCGTGACTTATCAAAAACTACACATCAGATCGATTCTATCTTTCTAACTGACTTTCCGATTTGAATTATTACTAAACGATAATACTTGCGAGCACGTAATCCCTTGTTAACCATTCGATGAGTAGCCTAGAGGTGCCACCGCATGGTGGGACATAGCAATGACTCGGCTTTGGTCCCTACCCCACAATGCCGACATGGGCGAGGCGAAACGGAACCTCTTCGCATCCATGCACGGTGATGTTTGCAATATTCGTAAATACCGGTGCGATAACACCTCTCGTGACTACCTGTCTGCAACCACGCACACTTAACTAGAACCATTATGTTATTATATATACTGAGTATAACATAGGGATTTTTATCTCTAATAGGGTGTATCTTCTCATGTCATAAATATATGGTCTCGCGGTAGTATTATATAAGAGTCACAAATGATACCATCATGCTGTGGAAGGTGCGGCGCGTAGCCGGTGCCTTCCAGAGGTGATGGTATCATTGTGACTCTTATATACTACTGCCACACATGGGTGTATATAACTTTGCGCACTGTTCCTGATCGGTTAACACATTCGTGCATGGTGATATCTATTTTGTTAGACTCAGCAGATTTATTATGTGCAAAAGCAAATTATGACCGTGATCAGACCGAACCGTGGTGCAGGTTTGTCGGTGCTATTCTGGTCGCCAGGCGTACAGGAACCCGTATCAGTCGACTCCTGGCGCATTAACAATCCGCTCCTGGTGCCGTATCAGTGGGCGCATCCTAAGTAATTATTAGCCGATCTATTTATAGATCGGCTAATATATTGGTCATCCATCGAATTCTGAAAAAGTTTGTAGCAACCCTTTTCTCCGCTATTCGGTAATCTACGAACGCGAATTTTGCTGTATCACTTCCAAATTGCATCAACCGATAAAGTTTGCATTTTTGGCAATTATCTCCGTTTAAAACTTTAAATATAGCCAAATAACACAATTTTGAATACGTAATGAGCTGAACGCCGGAAGAGATTGAACCCGGAAGTTGTTGTTGTTGAAGTCCATAGTTGGCTCTAATGGCCATATACGCCAACATACGCCGATTATTGGGCTAATTTAAAGCTTTTATTTATTAAACAGAACAAGTTTCAGCCACGTATAATCGCGTAAAATGTGTTTATTCGGCTAATTTATAATCGACCTCTGCTCAAAATCTCCTCCGATCGCGTATGCGCGTCATTTGACGTTAGTTAATATTCACAAAATGTTCCACCAATCAAAACGAAGAATTGCCCTTCATAGTGAACTTTGATTTGTTTACGTATCATGCATGGATGGCAGGGATGCATCCAGCACGCGCGATTGCGGTAATCCCCCTTAATTATTGTCAATGCCGCAAATTATTGATTGTCTTGCGCCCGACATCGCGCAAAAAATCACGGATGGACCCCTTTTTAAATAACCAGTGCGCACATTAAAAAAACGTAATTGACTATTTAAACGCGCTGCGTATTTAAATCATTGGAAGGCGTGCAGTTCAATCGAGTTTGTGCGGCCGTTGAACGTAAGCTTCGAGTCGATGTAAACCATTTAAATCCATAAACAAGGGATAAACAAGTGACAACGTTATCAAGGCCAATCTGGGCATGTGCCTGAATACGCAGGAGCTTGCGTCTATTTTTAGATGGCACTGTAACCGCTAGCTCCGGTAGCTCCGCCCACTCGCGTGCTGCCACAGAATTCGGACAAACACACAGTGACTACAACTTTGTGTATTGCGGAGTGTAATCTGTAGATAAATAGAGCATACAGTACAGGTGTTACGCTGGAATATTTCGCAACATAATGGTGACAACAAAACATTGCTGCTATGGCGATTCACGAACCCTGAAACCCGGTGAAGACAAATACTTTATTGGATGGATTTGGGAACGGGTTTCCAAAACCTGCACAACATCGAGAAAAATGTCAACGCTGGGTACAGAACTGTGGTCGAAAATAGTTTACCATTGGCAATGTTCAATGTTACCAGAGACACCTACATATGTTCGATGCACTTTACCCTGATTTGATCGGCTAATAACATCATGCTCTGCATGACTTTTCATTTGGTTCTTTGACAAGGGCAGAACAGTACGGAGCTCCAATTCGTTCCCACGAAATAACAATTCGTTCCCACGATACACCAATTGTTATTTCGTGGGAACAGAATTGTTATATCGTGGGAACGAATTGTTAATTCGTGGGAACGAATTGTTATATCCTGGGAACGAATTGTTAATTCGAGGGAACGAATTGAACGAATTGTTACATCCTGGAAACGAATGGTTAATTCGAGAGAACGAATTGTTGAATTAAGGGAACGAATTGTTATTTCGTGGGAACGAAATATTAAAAAAAGAAGTATACGTCCCCTGCGGGGCTCCGTAGAACAGGACATATATTTAACGACGGGCTACATGTAACAACATGTCTGAAACTGCCGACCGACACGGCGTCAGCAGTGGACTGTTAATCCCACAGGAGCGGACTCTTAACACTCCAGGGGCAGACTGATACGGCGCCAGAGGCAGCCTGATACGGAACATGGAGACCATTGATACGGCGACAGTAGTGGACTGTTAAGGCGTCAGGAGTGGACTGGTACGGCGCCAGGAGCGGACTGATACGGCAGCAGGAGTGGATTGATACGGCACCAGGAGCTGACTGGTACGGCGTCAGTAGTGGACTGGTACGGCGTCAGAAATGGACTGGTACGGCGTCAGGAGCGGACTGATACGGCGTCAGGCGTCAGGCGTCAGGCGTCAGGAGTGTACTGGTACGGCGTCAGGAGCGGACTGATACGGCAGCAGGAGTGGATTGATACGGCACCAGGAGCTGACTGGTACGGCGTCAGTAGTGGACTGGTACGGCGTCAGAAATGGACTGGTACGGCGTCAGGAGCGGACTGATACGGCGTCAGGCGTCAGGCGTCAGGCGTCAGGAGTGTACTGGTACGGCGTCAGGAGTGGACTGGTACGTCAGGAGTGGACTGGTATGACGCCAGGAGCGGACTGGTACGATGGCAGGAGCGGCGGACTGATACGACGCCATGAGCGGACTCATACGGTGCCAGCAGCGGACTGGTACGGTGTCAGGAGTGGACTGGTACGGTGCCATGAGCGGACTGGTACGGCGGCAGGAGCGGCGGACTGATACGACGCCATGAGCGGACTCATACGGCACCAGCAGCGGACTGGTACGGCGACAGGAGTGGACTGGTACGGTGCCAGGAGCGGACTGGTACGGCGTCAGTAGCGCACTGATACGGCGCACATGAGCGGACTGATACGGCGCCAGGAGCGGACAGGTACGGCGCCAGGAGCGGACTGGTACGGCGTCAGTAGCGGACTGATACGGCGCCAGCAGCAGACTGATACGGCGGCAGGAGCGGACTGTTACGGCGCCAGGAGCATACTGATACGGCGCCAGGAACGGACTGATACGGCGCCAGGAGCGGACTGATGCGGTGCCATGAGCGGACTGGTACGGGGTCAGGAGTGGTCTGGTACGGCGTCAGGAGTGGACTGATACGGCGCCAGGAGCGGACTTGTACGGTGGCAGAAGCGGACTGATACGGCGTCATGAGTGGACTGGTACGTCGTCAGGAGTGGTCTGGTACGGCGCCAGGAGCGGATTTGTACGGCGGCAGGCGCGGACTGATACGGTGTCAGGAGTGGACTGATACGGCGCCAGGAGCGGACTAGTATGGCGTCAGGAGTGGAGTGATAAGGCGCCAGGAGCGGACTGATACGACGCCAGGAGTAGGTTGATACGGAGGTGGATTGGTGTTCGTTACACTGGACTCATCCGGCGTCACATGGGTTTGATACAGCGTCAAATGTGGACTGGTGATCGTCACAGTGGGCTGATACTTCGTCACCGCGGCTGACACAGCGGGCTGATACGGTGTCACTACGGACATATACGGTGTCACTGCGGGCTGATATTCTGCCACTGTGGGGCTGATACGGTGTCATTACCGGCTGATACTGTGTCACTGCGGGCTGATACTGTGTGACTGCGTGCTGATAGGTGTCATTGCAGGTTGAGAGCGTCACATCGGGCTAATACGGCGTCACAACGGACAGATACGGCAACAGGACTGGGCTGATAATGGTTGGCTGGTACGCGTCACAGACAGCTTATACGACTTCACAGCGATACGGCAAGATGAGGTAACTCACGGGGACATTTGAGAGCGCAATCTTTGTGGCGGATGGCAGTTCCCGCGCACAAACCACCGCTGACCTAAATAATTCCGGATGCCCTAGGAAATAAATGGTTTCAATGACTCATAAAAGTAACATAAATGACATATGACAATAAAAACTCAGTAAGCTCCGTAACTACAATATATTTATGGTTGGACTTTTTTTTCAAAATTGTAGAGTTAGTGCTGAAATGTATATAAATCCCCCACCCATATAATATTATAGGAATGAATGGCCTTTTTGTGGAATTTATCGGGGTATAAACTTGGAAAAGTCGCGGGAATACTGGACGAAGGCCGGAAGTTTATTTCCCCGATAAATCCCACAAAAAGGCCATTAATTCCTTATAATTCCAGCATTTGAAACAAATTCATCAAGAAAATGTGTTTATTTTCCGTTTTCTTAAGAATCATTTTAACTGCGCCTGACGGTTACAGAAAGTAGTTCGGCATGGGAGTTTACTGGGATATAAATTTTGGACAGAGAATTGCTACGGACCAATCAAATGTTAGGGAATTGTGTAAATATTTTTGTGCTGAAAGTATAATATTATGAACACAACTGTCAACTATCCCGTGAGACCTGAGCTGGCTGATCATGATAGGCCTAATGCACGGTAATTATACAGCGCAACATCCGGTTGATACGACAACATGAGATAGTATAATGTCACAGCGGGTTGATACGGCGTCAAAGAGGACTGACACAACATCACAGTGGGCTGATAAACGTTACAGCAGGTTGATACGGCGTCACAGCGGGTTCATACGGCTTCAAAGCGGACTGACACAGCGTCACAGCGAGCTGATAAACGTTACAGCGGGTTGATACGGCGTCACAGCGGGTTGATACAGCGTTACAGTGGGTTGATGGGTGTCACACTGGTTGATACGGTGTCACAGCTGGTTGATACGGCGTCACATCTGGTTGATACGGCGTCACTGCAGGCTGATACAGCGTCACAGCGGGCTGATAAAGCGTTACAGCGAGTTGATGGGTTTCACAATGGGCTGATCTGGTGTCACGAGCTAGATGGTACGTGTTTACAACGTAATGTGACGTCAAATAAATCGCACGGGAATTTATTCAGTGACGTCAAATATCCCAAGATGGCGTCTTATGTTCGACGTTATGATGAAGTGGAAGCTATTATCGAAATACGGCCGTAAGTTATATATCATATGGCGTGTATTTAAAACGTAATGTAAACAACAATACACGATAAATTGCCAACCATGAAATTGTAAATGCCGGTCAAATGAGCCGTGAAAGTTTGAGGTTAATGTAAGTTTACTGGTGAATATAATAGCCGTATGTCTATGACAATGATCCTGTCATCCTAGCACTGTCGACTTGTTTAAAAGCAGCCAGCTTGTGCTGACTTTCAGTTTAGGGTCAATCCGGGTAATTTCGGACGGGTTTTCAACCCTACTTCTCTTATTATATTCGATACAGCTGGTGAATGTGCACGAGGTTTTGTGTGAAGGGACTACTCAGTTAATCAATTGTTTTTGTCAAGTCGCTTTCAGTGGTACTGATATTAAGGCTAGATTTGTATTTTTTAGCCACTTACTAATGGCTCAATGTGTATTGCATGTAATCCAACTAAATTTTAAAGTTACAACACAGTCGGGAAATCCGAACGTTAAACATATTACAATAATGAACTAGAGACGGTAACTCCGTAAACGCATGGAAAAGTCCAGCGACTCTACATAACACGTAGTCCTTCACTGAGATGTACACATAGATCCTCTCCCTCATAAAAGCGTTCAACCACTATATATATGATGGCAGAGGAAACGAAATTAATTTGCATCGACAGAATGTGTCAAACATAAAACAGTTTGGCCATCAAATAAAATCCTGCATAAACACATAACTGATGAAATGTAACCCATAAACAATTGTTTGTGTTGACAGACACATTACATGGAGGAAACGCAATGACAGACAATGACCATTTTGCCCTTATTAGATAATAAGATTACGCAAGTATAGGATGTTTGACATCTAAATGCGTTTATCAGTCTATAACTGGCATATCTTTTGTACCTGTATGTATGTATGTATTTTATTTACGTGTCACATTTCTTATTTACATGACAAATAACAGTACAACATTACACAATACAAATAAGAAACCCGGCCGATATCGACCTACGAGACACCATATCAATATTTACAAGTATAAGACGATAAATGAATATGCGATTGTTACAACAGTTTTGTTCAATTGGTTAACAAGTGATAAAAAAATAAAATAATTCACAAATTTGACTTAATATTGAGTACATGAGTTGAATAAAAATGGGAAAAAAAATAAATAAATGTAGCTAGATTAGATACATAAAACAAATTAAAACACTGTAAGTGTGTACATGTATCAACTGACTCCAGCAAAAGAGTTCTTGCTACATTATGGTATTGGTTGTGCATATTGTTGGTATGCTTGAGTAAGCGCCACGCATGATTGTTTCTATCATTCATCTGCAATTGCATGAACGAACAGAGTGGGCTATGTACTGGTCACATACCGATGTGCTCATACAAAGTCAACTATGGTCTTACGTCACACGATTGCTGGTCGCCGTGATAACACTGAGAGTAATGTAAATAGATAGTGAGCGATCATGATAATATTGTTAAGAGTGATTATGATATTATTGATACGACTGATAAAATATACAATTATTAAATTATAAGAACTGTTTTCTTCTTCTATACATATGATAGATTGTTGATGATAAAACATGGGTCAAGTTTACTTGATTCATTAAAAATATTAATTTGTCATGTGAAGCCATACTGACAAAGTCAGTATTACACAGTTGAGCCTTACATAGCAACGGACGTCTGATGTCCGTATATAAATCACAATTGAGTAAAAAGTGCTCTTCATTTTCCACCTGATTTGAAGTACAGAATTTGCAAATACGCTCAGGTAGTGGCACCCTACTATATCTACCAGTTTCAACGAAAAGTGGTAAACTACCACTTCGAAATTTAGCCAGGATGCTGCGCTGATAACGGGGCATGTTACATGTGACATAATTTTCTGGGCAAAGTTCGGTTTTGTATTGTCTATATGTTCGTAGTTTATTGCCATTTGCATTGTTACGATCATTAAACAGGTCTGCATGCCATTTATCTCTATCTATATCCAATCTGATACAATCAGGCAGTTTTTATAATCAATTAATGACAGCTAAAATGGTTGACGAATAACGATGTGAAATGTGCATATTACTACCATACTACTGAGACGGACATGGCTACAGTACTGTCTGTTCCTCGTAGGCACGTTGTCCTGGGCCCGGTTGCTCAAAGCTTCAGTTAGCTTAACGGACTGTTAAATCCTTAACTGAATGGTTAAAATCTCTGTTTAACAGAGATTTTAACCATTCCATTAAAGATTTAACAGTCCGTTAAGCTAACTGATGTTTTGAACAACCGGGCCCAGCTGACTATCTTTAACAATATTTGTATAACAAAACAGTCACACTCCCCATTTTCTTATTTGATGAAATTCCATCAAATATTGATTTCTTAAAATGCACACAAGAAAATATTTTCTTAGTTGGGCTACACAATTTCCAAGCTATCCAGTCCAGTTCCGGAGCCACTATCCACAATGTTTCGTTTTTAGACAAATCATTTTTCGCAATAAAATCAATATTTGATATAATTTCATCAAATAATTGTTTTGGGGGAGGGTGACCTTTTTGTTATTGATGAAAAACTACTTCCATTTAAATATTTGTTTAGGTTTATTGTGTTTGATAACCAGAAGCCGAGTTCGTCGGCAGTTAAGTAAACACTTAAACTAGAGACGATAATGACATGTGATTTTTTTTCAGTTTGTTTCAGTAACCTGTGGTCACACCTACGTATATATAGTATAGTGACCAGGGGCCCGTTTCACTAACAAATCTTAGTTTGTTCATAAGTTCGAACTTAAGTTATAACTTATGACAAAAGTTATGACCGACTTAAGTCATTGCTTATTTGGTTTCACAACACAAACTTAAGACGGTCATAACAAGTCCGTCATAAGTTACAACTTAGTTATTGTTTACAGCTTTGGTATGTGCCGCGCGGGTTCGAATCCCGCTCGGGGCTTATATTTTTATGATGACTTTACTTTCCCTTTATGTATTTTGACATCTAAAATAACGGATTTGCAAGCCTAATGTTGAATATTATTATTTTTTAAAAATAATCTCATGTAGAATATAAATTTTATCTCAATATTCCGACGCCATTGAATACATGTGGATATATTTATTGCCAACTAGTGAACCGTATACTGTAATATAAACTGGATTATGACATGAAACAGCAACAAAATAAGCAATTAACAATGTTTTTATTTTTACATTCCAATAAAATTGTAGTTCGACCATTTTTTAAATTTTACTTAGATTACCTCATTAACTCAGAAATCACGTTTCAGAGTCAGCAGAACACATGTACTGTAGATTATTAATGGTATGCCCGGTCAGATATGGATGTATCTGATACAACTACCGAATGACATATTATATTTATTTGAACTGGACACGGGTAATTTGTTGATTACATGTAGAAATGCATGCACTGTGTGAGTCAGTGTCACACATATAGGATTGCCCCTGAACATGTTTACCAGTATAGGACTGGATTAATGAGCACGTGCGTTCAGCGGACGGGTCTGACATTTTTGTTAAATGCGTCAGGACTGTTTCTCCATCTAGTCTGAAAACCAGGTATCTCCTTATCAGAAACGAAAGACAGGCTAACACTGTCCGCAAAAGTTATACTCCACTTTCTAGAACCACTTGATTTGCTAATGTTGTATATCTCTCCAGTAACCGCCAGGGTACTACCAGTTGCGTAAAATCGCAATGCAGTCAACACTTGCAATGACACTGACAGACTGTGTGATCTCAGCGTTGACCGTATAATGTCAGCATGTGCAATGTTGCATACTTGTAGAAAAAAATCACGAGACAGCCTGCATTTCGATATTTGGTCCTCGTTATCCATGAAGTCTAGGGGATTGGTTCGGTCCTAAAGACTCGTTCCCATGGTAAATTGCGCGCCTGGATTATAGCAACTGCAGCTGCCATCGTTTGTATGTTCTGTAAAGAAAGAACAAACAACAGTCGGATAGTCAATCAGACTGATGGACGGACGGACGTTCATACATGACACACCATTAGGTTGTATATTCATCGTTTTTAAAGAAAAGAATGACCACTTAAGACACAATAGGCTTCGGTTACGGAATATGTTGCATTGTTTTCGTTTGTCATAGGCGACACCTCCAACCACCTAAGATCCCAAACATGTGCCCGGACGAGGGCAGGGCAGGGCAGGGCAGGGCGGGCAGGGCAGGGCAGGGCAGAGCCAACCAACACCGTCCTACACCGACCGACACCAACCGACACCGACACCAAGAGACCGACAAACACCGACCGACCAAATCACACCCACACCGACCGACACCGATTGACACTGACCGACACCGATTGACACTGATAGACACTGATAGACCCAACAACCACACCGAACCGACACCGACCGACACCGATTCACACTGATAGACACTGGACCGACACCGACCGACACCGATTGACACTGACCGACACCGATTCGACCGACACCGATTCACACTGATAGACACTGACCGACACCGACCGACACCGATTGACACTGACCGACACCGATTGACACTGATAGACACCGACCGACACCGATTGACACCGATTGACACTGACTGACACCAACAAACCGACACCGATCGACACCGATCGACACCAACCGACCGACCGACACTGACCGACCGACACCGACCGACACCGACCGACACGACCGACTGACCGACACACCTGCACCGACCGACCGACACACCTACACCGACCGACCGACACCAATCGACCGACAATGACCGACACCGACCGACTGACACCGATTGACACCGACCAACACCGACTGACACCGACTGACACCGACCGACACCGACCGACCGACTAACACCGACCGTGCGAAACCAACTGACCGACACCACCGACATACCGACACCGACCGACCGACTGACCGACCGACACTACAAACCACACCGACCGACCGACACTGACGACCACACCAACCGACCGACCGACAGACCACCGACACCAACCGACAGACTGACACCGACCGACCAACACCGACCAACTGACACCGACCGTGTACCAACCGACACTGACCAACTGACACCGACCAACTGATACCGACCAACTGACTGACACCAACCGACAAACAGACATACATGTACAGCATACAGATGGTTTGTTACGAGCCGGCTCATCTGGATCTACAGTGGTTGTAAATGTTGTCGATAACTGGGCATAACGAATACTGGTAACGACATGACCTACATCACAAATAGCAATACACGGGTAACTAGCACAAGTGTGGCAATCTATATGTAAGCATATATGGTTTATATGGCAGATAATTGCTAAAATAGTACGTATGAAGTGAACATTTACCTGCTGTCAGTGAATTGTTTTCTCCACCTCGGCTCACATGGGGGCATCCATCTTTGTTTATTTCATAAGTTCCGACTTAAATATTTAAGTTATAACTTAAGACTGCTAGCTACCTGTCTTAGTTTTTCATAGTAAATTGCGATTGTCGTTCTTGCTAATATGTTTTGTGAAACGGACTAAGCACGTACTCCGGACTTAAGTTATAACTTATGACAAAAGTACTTGCTTAGTTCGTTAGTGAAACGGGCCCCATGTCGGTTCACTGGACATGGATTGTCATCGAGCCAAATACCAACCTTGAAAATAAGCTACTTACCGATCACGTGGTTTGATCCGGCATGGCACAACACTCGCGTGTTATAGGTTATTGTCATTTGTATTTGCGCCACGTTATGTCTAGAAACGAATACTATATATGTTATAACTTGTTAGTGGTTCATTTAATATCAACGTGTTTGATTGCATATTTATATGTATCACGGTTTGCCAGAATGGCTATTGTATGTTAACAGTTATAGTATGTTTTGTATCTCGCGGGATTTATAATAGGCATACGAGATTATACATTCCACCTTGGACATACACGCCTAAAGGACACACAATAAAAGGTACGCTTAACCCTTCCTACGCTGTTGACGGAAATTGCCGTCTGCTGTTTTTCATTTTTGCTTTAATTCTCAACAAAAAACTGGTTTTGACAGCACATGAGAATCGTCTCCATTGGAGACGATTCTCATGTGCTGTCAAAACCAGGTTTTTGTCGAGAAATATTGAAAATAAAACATTTCCAGCAGACGACAACATTTAATTCAGCGTAGTAAGGGTTAACCTTTCAACGCTTCGGTTCATTAAATCGTGTCGTCTGCTGTTGGTCTTATTTCTAAAAAGCGAAAACATGTGATGGCAGCACATGAGAATCGTCTCCAATGGAGACGATTCTCATGTGCTGCTAACACATGGAGACGATTATCGTGTGCTGTCAATGTACGTTTTATGTAAGACGATGAAGAAACGAGCAACGACAATATTAATTTCCAACCGATGAGATAGTTTTCGTCCTTGTTCCGAAACGCACATGCGGAGAAGACGCGTCCTTTTACGAAGCAGACGTGCTGCAAAATTTCATCATGAATAAAAACACACATATGAGACAATCCATGTGATTTTGTACCTTAGAAAATGGTCGATATCTCATGAAAAATATGTACAACATTTACGATAGTTTCCGTAAATGACGTAGAAATATGACGAAAGATTCATAGCAAATACGGAATCCTATTCTATTCCGCATTTGCTCTGAACATTTAGCAAACTTTAGACGTCATTTTTTCACGGAAAGTATCACAGTTTCTGTAAATATCTTTCATGAAATATCGTACTTCTTCTTAGGTACAAAATCCCATGGTTAGTCACGTATTTGACATATTGAATCCGGCTCACAATGGCATATACTGTCTCTATACTGTTTTCAGTAGAACCCCTCTGAACCGATATTGCATCTATACATTTGTATTTCAAAACGTTTCATAGGGAGAATGCCCGCGGACCTAACTAGCACACTCCCTCGCTGCATTCGCTCGATCCGTGTCTCTGGCGGCGCCTATGTTTTAAAATAAAATCCGTAGAATGCGAAAAGTATAGAAACATCTGCGTTGTACATGTACATCAGGGGCGCCGGAATCATCATGCGATTGGTCCAGCGAATCTAGTGGGTGCACCCGCTACCCACCCAAAGTGTATGTTGTTACCACTCAGTTGAACCGTCTCGCCGAGACGGTTCAACTGAGTGGTAACAACGTACACTTCTGATGAGAAATGAGAAAAATTGCTGAATTTTTTTTACATTCCATTTTTTTTATATGTACATGAATTTCAAATATATCAAAAGTATTGATCCGGCAGTCGTCGGACCTGCCGGACCTGTTCCGAAGCCCCTGTAAATACCTACATGATCCAGTCAAGGTAATCCTATTACAAGTACCAGATTACACCATTGCCGTACAGTGTATAGTTTATAGCTTGAAATACTCTTGTTTGTGTTCCAGCAGATTAACCTGAATTTTCTGGATGTCAGGCAGGCGACAACAATATCGCCCTGCGTGACAGCCAGACAATTCGGAATATCAGCAGATATGCCCAAAAAGTGATAGCAAAAGCATATTCAATACCGAAATTACACAATCTTCAAGGTGCATGATCACGTGGTTACAACAACAAAAATGGCTGAAAGTGTGCCCATTCCAAAGTTTCAGTACTTGTTGTTGTTGTTGTAACCACGTGATCATACACCTTGATCTTTCCAGCACGGCAAACACTTATGAAAACCCCTTGGGGATGGCACATGTACATTTACATTTGTATAGATCACTAATGCTAGCATTCTTTCACCTACATGTAGGAGTCATTCATTTTGAACACAACCGCCACAGCTTTCCCAAAATTGACTGTGCATGATACCTTTGCTGTACATTTTAATTTTACAATCCTCTTTTGTTTTGTTTTAGAAAATGTGTACATTTGTTGATTGTAAACTTTACCATTGTACATAGGTTATGTTAACCCTTACACCGCTAACTTAAATGTTTTGTCGTCTGCTGTTTATTTTCTATTTTCCATTGTTATCATAAAAAACACAGGTTGAAGTAACGGACCGAGGTCTATAAATACATTAAATATGCCTAAAAGCATCAATAAATGAAGGTTACGAAGTTTTTAATAGGCCGAACCCGGACGGCCTCGAGACAACGGACTCTCACAAAACGTCAACCGAGTTATATCGTAGTCGCCTATTGCAGAAGTTGTGACAATGTTAGTATTCCGCAACGATATATTCCCCGATGCGCTATGTCAACGCGTTTTCGAGCTATCGATTGCTTTGTTTTTAAAAAAGTATCATCATTGCGAGGTCGTGAAAGAACGGAAACATTTCCGATGCCGATACTGCTATATAAAGGAGTAAACATCGGGTTCAATATACATGTATACTTTTACGTCGTCCCGGCCCGTAAAGAAACATTTTGCATAGAGAAAACATTGTTTCCAATCGAACATTTGATCAAACCTACATGTATACCCGTCCTGTGCGTCACGACAGACAATTTAATCGCACAGACATTTCTATCATTTCTCGGGAAGCCATGTTTTCTAATCACAGTGGGCTTCCCCGATGACGTCATCGTTAAACGTACAGTCGTTGTTACACTACATATGATTGGCCGATAACCGCGGAATGCAAGTCGCCAGCGCGCATATACCGGGAACAAGATAAGAAAACCAACCACAAAGATCATTACAATGAGATGACGTCACACGGAATTCCGGATGAACATAGATTGGAAAACATGGCTTCCCGAGAAATGATAGAAATGTCTGAGATTAAATTGTCTGTCGTGACGCACAGGACGGGTATAAATGTAGGTTTGATCAAATGTTCGATTGGAAACAATGTTTTCTCTATGCAAAACCTTTCTTTACAGGCCGGGACGACGTAAAAGTGTATTTTGAACCCGATGTTTACTCCTTTATATAGCAGTATCGGCCTCGGAAATGTTTCCGTTCTTTCACGACCTAGCAATGATGATAATTTTTTAAAAGCAAAACAATCGATAGCTCGAAAACGCGTTGACATAGCGCATCGGGGAATATATCGTTGCGGAATACTAACATTGTCGCAACTTCTGCAATAGGCGACAATGATATAACTCGGTTGACGTTTCGTGAGAGTCCGTTGTCTCGAGGCCGTCCGGGTTCGGCCTATTTAAAACTTCGTAACCTTGAATAGATGGAGTATGGAGGGAGTAAAACAAGTTTTTTAGCTTATTTTTTCTTCTTCATTTATTGATGCTTTTAGGCATATTTAATATATTTATAGACCTCGGTCCGTTACTTCAACCTATGATCAAAACATGCTTTGACAGCACTTTATAATAATTTACAACATAGTTTGACAGCACTTCAGAATCATTTATATTGGACCTTATTGTCGGGCCTGCGGCGCGACTATAGTCGCCGCTTTTTCCGCCGTCGTCGTCCGAATTGTCAAAAGGTTTGTAGAAGCTTCGTCATCATGGTATACCTTTAAAATAACTTGACGGATTGCATGAATATTTGGACACTTGATACATGTGAGGATTTGAAACACACTCATGCCGCCATTAAGGACCCACTGTGCCCTGATCATCCAATGCTTCATGCATAATTGCTTCGTAAATGTGATGGGGTATATGCATAACATACACATGCAAATTTTCATCTTACTATATCCCACACAATGCATGGAGTTGCCATGTCAGCCACCTTAGTGTGTACAAGCCATCGGTCAGGTTTACCTCTTATTGCGTTTGACACATACCACTAATAATATGACAAACACATGAATAACATGTGGTGCAACATGATGGGGATACATCAGACTACAGAGTGCTATGCATTGTTTTCATCAAATCTATATACAAACTCTGATATCTGAAGGTTTTGTTGACTTTGTTAAAATGTTTGAGAATTCAGTAAAGACTGTAAAAACTGTGTAACGGTATGAACAATATACAGTGCTGTAGATATATACCTGTATTTCCATACATATTGCATCGATTACAGTGACTTGTAAGCAGTTATCTGAGTGTGTTGTCACTACTGTGAACTTGCCTGCTATGCGGGTAAATACGGCTTTTACCTGTGTCAGATGTACTTCTAATAATAGACAGTGCATCAGTTTGGCATTTTACACATTGAATAACTGTCCATTGTAAGTCATGGTAGAACAGCTCATATATCTAGCGTTTTGTGTAGTCTGCTGAAATAATATTTATATGACCGTGTCGTTCTATATATCTGGGATGTATTGCACCATATTTCTCTGTAAAATATTTTGTAAGAAGAACAGGGTATGTTACACCTTATATCAATATTCAGTCACATGTATGATTCGACTACATTTGAAACAAAATGTCATATTCTATATAGTCAGTCCTTAAAGGTACATGCCCACTCAGTAGGCAGAAACTGTTCTTTATAGGAATTAAATAAGTGCATAACTGTGTTACTATTCCACCAGTTCTAAACATTTCGAGTGCCCGCTATACATATATAATAATTAAGTAATATTTGTTTTACTGATAGTGACTCGAGGTGGTATCCGGCTATTTTCATATGCAAATCAGTGGCGGATCCAAGATTTCACCAAGGCCCACATGGAACTTGAACGAGGTATGCTCGTTCGTCGACTGAGCGGAGCGAGGGAGTTGGCTAGGGGGTCCGCGGGCATGCCCCCCCCCCCCCGGAACATTTTTGAATTGAGGAAGCCATTTCCTGCATTCTACTGCATTTTTTTTCATATATTTGAAGATCATAACAGTCCATACAATCTATATGTAAAACATTATTGTTGCATGGATTATGGCTGAATTCATAATTTTGCATTCACTGCGGACTTCTGTTTTTGTTTAAATTCCTGTAGTGGGATCCCCTAGGTTTTCTTCATTGGGGACTGTGTTAAAAGGGCAGACTTAACACTTAAATTTAAAGCATTTATAACATGAATATTGTAAAAAAATCACACGAATAATATTATTTAGTATCATAAAAATACGTAAAACAAAATCAAAAACAAAATCGGGATTTCTGAAGGCCCCCCCCCTCAACCCCCCCCCCCCTGAATCCGCCTCTGCAAATGAGGCATGATATGTTTTAATTATGTATACCAATTATATACGTCACCTGAAAAAATATTTTCGACAGATTATACAGTATGATCATTGCACATCCAAAACAAATACGGAGAATAAATATTAATGTCCGTAAACATGTTAAGGAAACACTGTTATCGCCCCTGATAACAGTGTGGAAATTTACGTCTGATGTATAATGATGCCAATCATTACGTGGAGTAGCATAGAGGGAGTCAAAATGATACCCGCAAACATTGTGTCGTTATTGACCGGTATTGTAGCTCCCACCACCAACAAAAGCTTGGTGGTGGTATTGAATGAGAAAAAGATTGGGAGTTTTTTTACTTATAAATCTTATAATTAATTTTAAGAAAATTATAAAATATCACAATTCCCTCCAATTGTCCAACCCCAATCCATCAACACTGTTGAAATTGGATGGTATTGGGTTCAACGGAGTTGAGGGAGGTGGTGTTGTAACTCCCCCCCCTCACTTTATCTCCCAGTTTTAACCTAAATTTATTCTCAACCTTGGGAAGGGTGGCGCGCGCCTTAATTCTAATAGTATTATTTTAATCCTCATATCGAGAAATCTCTTCCACCACCGACTCAAATTCAGCGTCCGATATATTGTTATCGGCCAACGCTTTGGACACGATAACGTCGATGCTATTTTTCTTAGACCTTGCGAAAACCGATATTCTGTCGTGCTTTCTACTTTTATTTTCGAATTTTCTCCCCACTACTCTAAACACCATACACAGCAGTCCTGCCCCAGCGGCTACACCACTCAAACCCGCGGCAATAGGAATTGCCACGACTGTAGATAACAATGCAGCGGTTCCAGCCCCACCCAGTATATTAACAGACGATAACAAGGTGCCCACCCCCTCCGCTATATTTGCAGCTCGTCTATATTTTTTAGCATTTACCCTCCGAGTTTCCCCTCTTGTTTTAGAATCTGCTGTATCTCGACGATATTTTCCAACCTGAAGTTTGACGGGGTCATATTGGGTGTTGAAACAGGATCGGCAGGTTTTGGTTGTAGGTTCAACCGCACATGTGCAGTTAAATGTTCACTCGTCATAAATCAAGTTCAATTAACAATGTCACAATAGTGGAAGAACTCACTGAGTCAGCGATTTTCGTAACAAAGTTAATAACTCTACCTTCAGAAAGTCTAATTGGATCGTCACCGGCGAACAAAATCACTGCTGAACTATCTGCAGCGAGTTTATTGACTCCAATCGCCCGTTCTTCCCCATCCAGTACGAGATTCATGGCGACCGCGCCCACAGATTTACCATTAGAATTAACCGAGCAGACCGCCATTCGGAGAAGTGTACCTGGAGCTGTCATGGCGTATCCCCCATATTTATTGCTCGCTTTGGCACCGAACGAATATTCATAGAGCCTCTCCTTCAATGGGCCCCACTTCTCAGCCCAAACTGTGATGACACGTTTTTGTGTTTGCAATAACTTAAACTGCTCCACAGATGTGTCCAACAATGTGGCAAGCTGCGCGATAGCGGTATGGGCCTCAACACGAATCTTTTCAGAGGTCTCCTCGAGTGCTTTGTTCGCGGCTCTACGAACACAGTTTATCGGAAACTTCCATAAACTCTATCCCGAAATTCGGTGTGCTGCATGATCCTCTTCCCCAACTTGGATTATTTTTCGGCCGAGATCCTTAAGTCCTGTATGTGCCTCTTCACGAACTTGTGCAGTCGCCGTCAGGGCGTCTACTCTAAGTTGTGCTATGCTCCTGCGAATCGCGTTTGTTGCCTCCGATATAGTCGTATTGATCAAGGCCTTTGTTTTTTTCGGTAGTTAAAATATCGCATGTGGGGTTGGATCCGTCGGGAGCTCCAATCTCGATTGGGTTGTTACACGGATTCTTTGAATTGGAAGAACTACCTGGTCCGTATATACTCATTTTCAATAATATTGATAATTCTATTACGAACATGCGTTTATTTCTAATTTTCTTAAAATTAATTAATTTGAAATTTCTAGGACGACCGAAATCGGGTAATAGTTATTCAACTTTCTCGCTTGATCATCAAGAATAGAGACCGTAAATTTGTGGATATGTCCCGATTCCAAAACTTTCATCTCGGGGTGTGGGAAGTCTAAGGTCACAGTCTCCCCAAAGAAACAATCACTGGATTGCACGGTTTTCAGTAATGTGCTGGGAGCTCCATCTAACGTGTTGTACGATGTGTTCAGCTGATTCAGGTGCACCCTGAGAGTTTTCGTGAAGGCCAAGTCCACCGGGACGTTGCCGACGTGTTCACCTTGGTTAAACAAACTCGATGTAAAACCGAGGCGGGCCGCCAACGTATGGGGGACCGTTACCTGGCTACCGACGTTGACGGTAAAACTCGCGAGTCCGGTGGTTTTTGAGATTGCGAGGCTGGCTCGACCATCAAGCTCCGATGCAACAAAAGCTTGGAGATCTCTGAAACTCCAAAGGCCTGGCGCGATCTTTACATTTACTGGGTTGAGGTCAACCCCGACATGTATAGGCCTAATATCTGGGTTTAAAGCAAAACCCTTCTGATCCTTGTAGAAAAACCCTTCGTTATACCCCACGTTTTGCCATCCGACCGTGAACGTGATTGATCTGAGGCATTCCTGGCTTTTTCCGCAGCAGTTGTCGATTGACTTTTGAAGTTCACAACTCTCTTTTTGAACATTAATGATATTAGCAAACATAATAATATCTTTCAATGGATACCGAAGCATTTAGCTTTAATTATAATGCAAAGTACCTGGTCGGAGGTGTATACACTCAAAAGAACACCATTGGTGGGCTTGTGCACCCCCCTAAAATAAGAGCCAGTTTGGGCCTGTGTTTCAACACATGTTTTGAAAAGTACAGACTTCCTAAAACCATTACACAGGATGTCATAACAAACTGGAACGACAACACTATGCAGTTCTGGCAGAACCAACTATATTTTGCCGTGTGGTGTGCCACAACCGGGTGTGGCGTCTCTTTCAGAGACCACATACAATACAGGAACAGCATGCTGAGCAGTAGCGTCTACAACTTTCATGTGTATTCTACTATTAGGAGGATTCTCAAAGAACTAGGTACTCCACTACCTCAAGACGACGGCTGGAATCACATTTCCAACACATACAACCGTAAGGCGTTCGAACGGATATGTGACGAATTTAACATTTCAAAAGATTCGGAATGGAGACAGAAAGTATACCCAAACAGCAACAGCCTGGCCACCGTTCATCTTAGGGGTTTAGAGCACGGGACATACTATGCCAGAACGAAACCTGCTTTTACAGAGTTGGCGGTCGGGGGTTATACTCCGAGTTACACAGCACCACCATTCAGAAACACAGTAACTTGGACGGAAAATTTGAATACCTCCAACATGACATTCGGGGCTGAAGTGGCTAGAGGGCACACGTGCGATTCCAAATACTGTACATGGTTATCACCATCAAAGGCTCACGTACAGTATATTTTACAAGACAGAAACGTGCAGAAGGGTATAGAAACCTTTATATTGGACGACGGTCTAGAGTTTACGCAGGCCGGTGTTACCCGCCTCAACGACTCCATTCGCACATACGTCTGGGCTATCCTCGGCGCACAGAAGCAAACTCGCAGTTCTATACTTGGCACGGGAACGGCGTTTGACGCGCAAAAACAATTCTTGGCACTTGTAGAGGACGCCATCTCAGCTAAGGTGGACCTGGAGAAGGCGATCCAGAATTATCAAGACGTTTTGCAGAATGCCAGCACCCCAGTAGACTATGTATTTGGAATAGGTCTTTATATTGCGCCGAGCAATATGATACTATGAGACGACCCGGTTGACGTTTACAATAATCAGATCGTAATCGCCACCGTCAATCAAAAAATCGGCCACAACGGGAACGTGAACGCAGATATCATCAAGCGCACCCGCAACATGCTCGGGTTCAACAGTGTTGAGGTTGGAAATGGAACCGATTTCATAAAACCGCAAGAACCCACCCCAGTACCCCAAATCCAATCATCAACAATGTTGAAATTGGAAGAATTGGATGCTCCAAAGGAACTAGTGTCTCACCAAGTTCCACCAGTTCCCCCAATTCATGAATTGGAACAGGAGCGGGAACTAGTGTCACAACCCACGAGGAGGAGAAATTAGGGCTCGTCGTTGCCCTCATTTGCCCTTTGGGTTTAGGAACTCTCTGGCGGAGAATAGTAGGAGACCGGCGATCGCCACGATTAAAGCCCAAGCATTCTCAGCGAACCATCCGACCGTCTTTGATAATATAGATAACAAGTAGGAAACGAGACCCCCGATCAGTCCAGGCAGCGAGGCAGCCGCCTTTCCGGCTAATTTAGCCAGGAGCCTGGCGAGGGCTTTTAGATGATTTTTGCCCACTCCTTGGCTCCGCCGGATGGCGCGGGTGCTGGCGCGGGCGTAGTCGCTGCTCCACCGCCTCCAGTGAAAGCTAAAACTATGGTCGATATAGTCATGCCGACAGCTGTGAGGATGCTTACTATTGTGACGCCCTGATCTCTGAACAGAGTGCGAATACGCTCACCGAGTGTCGTCTCCTCGTGCAGAACCCTCGAGATTGTTTCGCTGATCCGACTTATTTGGGTGCGGAGAGCCTCACGGTTAGCAGATGCAGCCTCCAAGCGAGCTGCTATTTCATCCCACAACGACCGCAGGCGTTCGGTGATCCTCTCGGTAGATTCTCTATCATCACGGACTTCCCCAAGTTGTCTTTCTTCTAGTGCGATATGTTCATCCAGCGCCGTGTTTTTGGAGAGGTTATGAACCAATTCACCCCGGACCGTTTGCAGAGCCTTATCGAGTCCCCGGAGTTCGCGAAGAGGTAACGATGGGTCACCGTTCGACCCTTGGTCGAGGTTGAGTATTTCGTGCGAATATCGTCGGTGGCTACACGAGGGACCTCGCTGAGTTCGACAGTTTCTATCGCGGCGGCTGTCTTCGCCATCGTTTTGTCGGTAGACTGTAGGGCGTCTACAACGCGGGTGGGCATAATTGTTTTACCCCTCTTCCAATCTACGAATCCTAGTTCGTTCTTTACGATTTGGCCACCGCTGCGGGGTTTTCCGGCAATGGTGCTCAGCGCTAGGGGTTTTCCGGTCTTCATGTTGACGATCGGGATATTTGATGCTTTTAGTCGCAACCTACCGCGCAGATCCAATTCGAACTTGGAGTAGTCGCGGCCGACAGACGGGACCACACCTTTTTCTGCCAAACTGTTGTAGTAGTCGTCTACAGCTCCCTCGAGTAATTCCCGACTTTGACTAATGGTGTTGGTAGCGCCACCTATTTCCCCCAATTCATCCAATCGCGATTGGATTGGAACTGGAGTCTCTATGACGGGTGTTTCGTCGAAGGTCGTGAGGGAATCCTCGAAGTCATCATCCTCATCGATGTCATCATTTCGGACATCATCTCTGCCGAATTCGTCCATGCCAATATCGTAATCAGCCATCTTTAACGATGTATTAAAGACAAAACCATACGGGTTTAATAAAGGTATTTAGTTTCACTGAAAATATGTCTTCGAGTCAATACGGTCGCAAACTCAATCCATACCGCAGATTGCGGGAGCACCTCGGGGCGAAAGGAGTGAGACAGAGCGTAGTTATTACAAACAACCCATCGACGATCGACCAGAACCAGCAGCTCTTAGCCCGCTTCCCCAACCTCGGAGCTAACGACGTCATTTTGCCGGGGACTGTTCGCCTCGCTTTCACTATTTCGCTGACGTCGACGGATGCGGACCGAACCGTCGTTCAGAACCTGGGTCGCGCCATCGTGAAGAAGACCACGATAAAGATTTCTGGTAATGAGGTGATGTCGATCTACGACAGCGACGTCTACCATTGCTATCAGGACCTGTGGAAGACGGCACAAGAGCGTGAAAATGCGGTCTATCAGGGTATTGACATCAGCCGAAATAGGAACGTAACCAGACTTAGAATCGGGGCTGGTAACAAGGCAGATAACAACGCGAACGACAACGCGATCGCGGCCGCTTACGGCAACCGCTTCTACATCCCGCTCGACTTTGAGTTGCTGGAGAGTCACATGCCCTACTATCAGAGTGCTTTGGCGGACCGCCTCGAATACGAACTAACGTTCAACGACTACGACCGAGCCCTCATAGCCACTGACATGGCATCGACGTATGCGATCGAAAATGTTTCACTGGAGTACGACATGGTCACGATGCCCGAACTCGCGCGAGTGATCAGATCCCAGTACGCCGGGCGCGTTGCCATACTTTACGACCGAGTTCTTCGCCACCGCAAGATGACGAAAGACAAAGGCGACACATTGTGGAATATTAACGTCAACCTACCCGCCCGCTCGATGAAAGGTATACTGATGCTGTTCGAGGAGGCTCGGTTAGCGCTCGGGGTTAGAAAAACCGACAAATTATCTAACCCCAAAATCACAAAGGTCGAGGTGACGATCGGGGGATTCCCCAATCAACTATACAGCCAGGGCCTTCGTGCGCACCAGCAGTGGGACGAAGTCAGAAAGCAGTTTGCTGCCTGCTGTAAGCGCTCCTCGGAGGTTGCAGCGGTTGCCAAAGACGTGCAGCTCTCGGACGTCTCCCTCGCGGAGTTCCTGACTACCAAATACGCGTTATGGCTAGACATGCGAGTCAGCGACGACGACCAAATGCACGGTAGTGGACGCCAAATTGAGAACGCTAGTGAGGGTGTGACGATCCAGATAACCAAAGAGGCGGATGGAGCTGGCGCATTGAACGTGTATCTATATATAATTACAGACGCACAACTCAACATCGAAGATGGTCGATACGTCTCAGCACTCTACTGATTTAATAAAAAAAATCATTCTAAAGATTTAAATAAAGTTTGTGATGCCCACTCTGTCATAATATGTGGGCGGACAGGAAGCGGAAAAACGGTTTTCATCCTCTACTTGCTCGAGGGGTCCTACCGCAATGCCATTCGTCACATTGTGATCCTGTGTCCCACTGTGCGGCACAACGATACTTATCAGCGGCGCCCGTGGATATGGGCCGACCCTGAGATATAGGTCTTTGACCCCGGCGACAGGCTTCACAATTGGAGGCGTGTCTTCTACCAAATATTCCAGGGCGAGCCCACCCTATATGTGATTGACGACTGCTCGGCCAAGGCGGCGATGACCAAAAAGAAGGACATGCTCTCTGAGCTCGCAATTTTGGGCCGCCATGCGGAGCAAAGCGTATGGATCTCCACGCAAAAGTACTATGTCGTCCTCAAGGATCTGCGAAAGCAAACGAAATGGGTCGCCCTCTTTCACTGCAAGGACCGAGACTCATTCGATGACTGTCTTCGAGAGAACGACGTTATCCCAACGCGCGAGGAGCGCCTGGAGGTTCGACAGATGCTTTCGGAAACTAAGCACGCCAAGCTTCTGCTAAAGACTGATCAACCAACTGCTTATAAAGTAATCAATTAATTATTGAGCAATTATTAAGCAATTGCTTAGATTGTGTTTAACGCTCGTTAGTAACTGCTGAACAGTGCTTAACAATGCTGAGCAATGCTGAACAATGCTTAACAATGCTGAACAAATGCTTACCAATTGCTTAACAATGCTGAACAAATGCTGAACAAATGTTGAACAATGTGGGATTGCTCCGCTTAATAATTGTTCACCAAGTATTGCTTTGTTGTGAGCATAACGGTGATCATAAGTATCGGGTGGTGCACTATGTTAAACTTATGAGGCTTGTTAGAATAGTACACCGAACACTGTTGGAATAAATAAAATAATGAACTGCGACGAACTTCTCGATCAGCTAATGGAAGAAACACTCGTGCCGACTGTTGGTACGACTGCCGACACGACTGAAATTGTATGAACACCTGTTGGCACGACTGCCGATACGGTATATGCCCAACCGCACCCCCAATCCAATCGCGATTAGAAGAATTGGAACAGTGGGATGCAAGAAAATGAAAACGCGGCGCGGCGCGAGCGGCTAGCTGCGCTGGTTGCTGGGGGACAATCGGAGCATTATCTCGGTAGGCGTCTCTCAGTTTGTCAGGTGGATAAGATGTCAGATGCGGAGATTGATCAAATGTATGCGCGATACGAATCTAGGTTAGGTGCAGAGATGACGAAAACTCTTGGGGCGGCGGCTATTCATTTGTACGCTACCGCTGTCAGTGCAATTCTCCCTATACCAAACATCGCGGGGTTGATTGGTGATCTAGAGACTGACCCTTTTGTAGGACACACTCTTAGAACAGCCTTCTGCTCAATTTATCACCAGTTTGGAATGTGCTTAGCTCCGCTGACAACCGCGTTGACCACGGCTAAGTACTGTTATTTTGGACATATATGCCCACGAACTATAAGCTCAGAATATGATGACACAAGATGCACCTGCGAGAGTGACGGAACCGCAATCACCGATTGCTCCAACACTGTTGAACCCGATTGCAGGACTTCCAACTCCGATTGATCCTCCAACGGCGTTGGGGGAGCAAGCTCCACAGGAACAAACTCCACAGGAGCAAGCTTCGGTTGCACGACATAAAAACCCAAAAAGACAGGCAGCTGGGCGGGCAGCGGCTGCCACCCGAAAAGTTAAACAAGATAAAATACTCGCCGAGTTTCGAGAGGCCAAACAGTCGTTGCGATCGGGGATTGCTGTTCCAGCAGCTCCCTAGCTGGAGCCCCAATCGAAATTGGAGTTGGGGGTTCAATCTCCGCAGGAACACCCCTCAACACTGTTGAACCCGATTGCTGTAGCTCCTACCTGGATCATCTCGTGGGTTGTTGGTGGTGGTCTGGCAGTTGTGGGCGCCCTGTGTGTGCTGAACTACCTTTCGAAACAACCCCCATCAATTCACGAATTGGAATTGGAGGCGGTTCCGAAGAAAGTTACGAAACCGATTGCGCCCCATTTAAAAATTGATCGCGATCCCTTTTATATAATTATAATTATCAACAATGGCTGAAAACGATGGTAAAATGATAGTGAATGCCCTTTATCACGCCGTGGTGACATCGGGTTTCAGTATTGGGTTTTCTCGACTATCAAAGATGGCCTTCGGAGGGCCCGCTCCCAAATTGGACATGACTCTGAGAAACGTAGGGCTCGTGACCTTGAATGTAGCGGCCGCAGTTGGGACTCGAGATTATCTAGTTAAAGCTGGAATTCTACCCTCTAATATATGGAAATAATGGCTTCGATCGCCATAATGATAGGTGGTGCAGTCATGAGCGCTGTGGCGTTCGGCGGTAGCAATTCTTTATTCTCGTTAATAGGAAAATCGGACGCGGATGAGGAGCGCAAGCGTCACGATTTAGCTGCAGAACAACTCAAGAGCGCAGACGCAGCATGGTCGAAAAAACGAACCACCCATCTGGACTGGGTCAACGAAGAGCTTCACCGCGAGAATCACGCCGCGCAAACTTTCCAGAACGTTGAAGAAGCCAACCGCGAGTACGCGCTGGCATATCCGCAGAGAAGTCTCGCGGCGCTGGATCCCGAGCCCCAACTTTCAGATTTCTATGTACCGTCAGAGGCCCAAAAAGACCGCGAGATCGCATTCATCGTCGTGGGAATGGCTGCGACGGGTCTCGTCGGCTACTATATTGGAAAAGCAATAAGCAAAAGCAATAAGCAAAAGCAATAATAAATAATATATATAATTGGGCCGCGCTCTGTGAAAACCAGCCTTAATGACAAATTTTTAGATTTGCACTTTTTTACATTTTTGGATGCGGACACCTTTCACAAACGATATGCTGAAAAGAAAATGCAAATATGTTTCATAGTTTTTGTTTTATCTCAATTTTTGTAGCACCATGTTAATCACGCAAGGAAAAAAAATAACGTCATCGAGAAAATGACGTTATTGAAACGCTGACGGTTGTACAATGCAACACAACAGCCTACAGTAGAAATGCGTGTTCATAGACTCATTGACTGTGCTTGCTGTAAACTGTATTTGCTGATAAGTTTCACTAAATGTATCTACAACTGTTACTATCAATACTATCAAACATCGAACAGAATAAAACTATGATATGTACATGTAGTAAACAAACCAAACGCACCACTATCAATGTTAAATCTATAATTAGCCGACATGTGACCTCGTGATTTGTTACTATCGCCAACTATCACGGATTATGCATATGCATGTACCGTCAGAAAGATACATTGTAATTATATGAGAATTTAGTTCAGAATATAATTGACGTTATTTACGTAACAGTTAATTGTGACGTCATTTATTGATGTAGACATTACGTCACTCATCAAGGACCAAACACAAACAACTAAACGACATTCCTGGTGTTTGAAATTGAAAAAATCTGTGACAAATTCTGTAGAAATGAATGGCCTGAATTTGGTTAGAATTTGGATAGGCCTATATGGCTGCACATGTCAATGACTTCAGCGCCCGTTGGTGTATAGAGGGTAGTCAGACACCCCCGGGGAGTTTTAAACAAATTAAAAATAAACTGTCCATACCCGACTCTCGGAATTAAATTTACATCTCAGAAAGCGGGAGGAACGTTTTCCTGTGCAGCCAATATGACTATCGGACGGTACCTCGTACTAGCAGTAGGAGGTCTATGGGAAAATCCTGCGCTGACCCCCACTACCTCGGCTGCCCACCGCCGCGCCACTGCCCCCACACCGAGAGGGCAGATATTGTTATATTAGGCGTGTCCGCTTAAAACAGTTATTGTGTGGTTTACCCGTCTCGATCCTGTCTATGAATTTACTGCCGGTACTGATTTTTTTATATAAGTTTCTTCAAATTTTGAAAATGTACGCATTTATCAACCGTACTTTGTAGATTCCTTCATATGTTAGTATTTGCGTGACTAATGCCCGCGCGACAGCATGCGTATTTATTTAGTAAGTGGAATGTATAGTTGTTAAATTCAAGAGTGGCCAACAGAACATTCAGGGCAATATTATCCATTACTGTGTATTTTTAAATGTATGTCGGTTTGAATTTTTGATAATGGGTTTACCATTTGAAAACAAATATATATACATGTACATAAACCTGTCAATATCGGGAAAATGTGTCGATGTGACATACATGATTGTATAATTGTTATAAAATGTTCTGATAAAAATACCGGCAGTAAGCATACTAGTACTGGTGCATGTATATGTATACACTGTACCCTCTCGTCGGGAATAATTAATTTGAAAACTAAATTTGCAATTTAATTGTGTTGCGTTTCAGAAAAAGTACATTCAACGCCTTAAGCTTTGTAAACAAAGAAATGAGTGGCCAACCAAGCCATGCTAAAAAGCACCGTGGCGTATGTATATGTATTTTAAAGTCATGTCTGCACACTATATAATCAAGTCAGTTATTTACACACTAAATTTGTACCGACCACACAATTATGACATTTGTTTGAAGCATCTCGTTTGAATTTAGACGCGTTGAATCTGCAAATATAGAAGTTGTGCATTCCATGACGGATTCACGTAGGGGAAAACCCGGCGCGCGTCCCCCTAAAAGTTTGCGAGTAAAGATATGTTGGCTCTAAAATGCGTTGTAACGCAGCAAAATGGGGTGTAGATATCAAATATATTCAGGAGGGTATACCGCCGGACGCACCTAGCAGTCTCCCGAGCTCCGCTTTGTCGACGAACAAACGGTGCTAGTTCGAAAATATAGTAAACTGTTTCAATTAAGAAGTCCCGCCCGCCCACCCCCCCCCCCTCCCCCCTCCCGGACCTGAAATCCTGTATCCGCTCCTGGTATTTGCTTTATATTATTTACACGCCTCCGACTAGAACGTCCCTTTGATAAAAAAAAACAATAAAGCACGCAGACATCCAGTGTTTAGTAGTAAGTAAATTAACAAGATCTAAAGTATGACTTCTTAAATTTGTAAATGTTTGAGACCTGTGCATCTGCGCAGCCTGATCAGGGTCTGCACTGATTGCAAAAATACTAGTAAAATATATGACATACATTCATATAACCATATTTACAAGTGGTCAATTAAAATAATCAAACGGCAATCGTACGGCTGATGTAATGTGATATTTTTGAAAGTTGCTAAAAATTACGTGACATTAGAAGGTACATGCAAGTGGTTGCAGATACAGATACAAATCGTTAGGCTACGTCCCTGGGGCCCATTTCACTAAACTTCGTAAGACTAAAATGTTCGTAAGTACACAATTAAGATAGTCTTTAAATTCCACATTAACAACGTTTTCCTGTAAACAATTATTGAATTTACATTTATTGAGCAGCCTATGCTGAATAAATGTAGATCAATCAATTGAAATTTCCAGACGATCCTAGATTTGCACTTACGAACAAACGGGCCCCCGGTGGCTACAATTATGGTCGCACTAAATATGCCTGTGACACAATACCAACACACGAACTACTAAATAATAAAATATGTTTGGCCCAGTGTCAACATGATGCGATATGTCAGGAGCCGGGTAATTAGCACTACCATATTTTTTGTATCTGTGTTACGACAATTTTTCTGACAATTTCCCAATTTTATTTTATGTTGATTTTCGAAACATTCGACGGTGAACCGGTACATGAAATGAATTAAGACCTAGGCCCAGTTCTAGCCGTGGCAAATTTTACACAGAATACGTGTCACAGTTAATGAGTCAACTGTTTACATTTTCTTTAATAAAAGTAACGGTTGCGGGCACACTTTCACGTAGGGCGGGGCCGGGTCCGACCGGCCGTCGGCACTAACGGCCCCCATCAGTAAACACGTTTAAACCTAAGTTGATATCTTATATTGCGCATGTTCATTTCCCCGTGAGTTTTAAAGTTGCGACAATCAGTGCATAAAGTATTGCCATTATGAATTAAATCGTTTTCCATAGAACGACATCTGTAAACCAAGACCTTTTCATAAATATGACCATGCAATATGTAGATCTACGTAGACACATAATTAAGTCATGAATACATGAATGCAGTGTTACCTGAGTGTGTCTACATATTTCGAAAATCGGTTGTCACGTTCAAATGAAGGTTAGCGTTACTCATCAAAATGCGTAGTGCAGTGTAATCTATAAATAAATCCCAAAATCGGAACTGGGTTTTTACCGCGTGTACGGTTCCGCCTTAGACGGCCGAAAATACCGACCCCGCTCTAATCTGAACGGGACCGTATAGCATAATTAGTAAAGAGCGCACACATGCGCCCCTGGGTCGATCTCAAAGTTGTAAGTACATGTATAGCTGATGGTGGTCGCCAGACAGGATAAGTTTGTTTTCTTTGAGTATTCCGGTTTCAACCCAAATTAAGAAACATGCAGACGCCTCCATCTACGCCGAGTACAATTGTTCTCGCGTTTGTTTGTAATTGTTATATACATATCAGGCCCGTAGCCAGACCTGTTTGAAGGGGGGGGGGGGGGGTGGTGTCGTTTCGAAGGCCCAACGGGCCTGAGGTATCTAGTGGGGTCTAAAAAAAGTGGACCTCGAGGCTAAAAAAGTGGACCTCGAGGCTGGGCGGGGGTGTCGTCCGATCGCTCCGACTCCCTCTGGCTACGGTCCTGCATATATAAATAAAGTTTAAAAGAAATATTAGCATTATGATTACATAATACTGATATTGTTATGTGTTATCTAACAATACCGGTCGTATGGTTATTTAGTTTCAAATGTCATTTCACAAGTCGTCCATATAATATATTATAAAATTCATAAATGCAATATGCCCATTTGCATAAAAAACATCGACAAAATTACTACGTATTTCCTTGAAGGAAACCGAAGAAAAAAAAAAGACAACTGTCTGAACCACTATGAAAACAACTGTACAATTCTGCCACGCATATCCAACATTACAATATGTGTGAGCCGTAAAGCGTACGGCGATAAATATGACAACTTATTGCAATGACGCAACAATTCCAAGTGTAAAAATCCGACGTGACGTTGGTAAATGTATGCGTAACTTTGCGATGTCATTTTCAGCCTTTCATGACGTTGTCATTAAGGCTGGTTTTCACAGAGCGCGGCCCATATATATATAGAACGATGTTAGTTGACGAGCTTTATTTAGCTCTGATCGATGTAGGCTACACGGCCCTTAAACACCGTTTAGCTGGCGCAAAGGGTCTGATTCGTCTGGCCCAAGATTCTCTCGAGACGTGGCGCGAGGACGAAAAAGCGGCCACCCTTTTCGCAAAGCGGATGTTAGATTCCTCCGAGTTAGATTCCTCCGAGTTAGATTCCCCGAGTTCCCGCTCCTGTTCCAATCCAATCGCGATTGGATGAATTGGGGGAACTTAACCGGCAGCTGCAGCGAAACTTCCAACAAAGGTTTAGTATCGACGACGGTTACCGGACGATCTGGCGAGGGCATGTTGGAGACTGCTCGACCTACTAGAATACCTCGCATACGATTGACACGCGCAAGCTTGATACCAAACTATCGGTTCGCCTAGCGCGCAAGCTAGCGAACACATACTACAGCCCCCGCGGTTACTGGAAGGGACTCGCGGTCATCAAGAACCTCGCGGCGGCGACCAAGGTTTCCGAAAACGCCGCCAAGGAATGGCTCAAGAAGCAGGCCCTCTGGCAGATCTATTTGCCCGCGCCTCACAATATTCCGCGGTTGAAATTCGACGTGCCGGTGCCGAACGAAGTTCACCAAGCAGACCTCCTGTTTCTCCCTCACGATCGCGTCGGTCGCAAGATGTACTAGTATGCCCTGACAGTCGTTGACGTAGCGAGTCGCTATAAGGGGGCTGAGCCGCTGGCCACGAAAGAGTCTAATGAGGTGGCCGAGGCTCTTTCCCGAATATATAAGAGGAGTCCTCTCAATTGGCCGAATCTTCTCCAGGTCGATCCCGGCCAAGAGTTCATGGGCGCGGTCTCTCATCTATTGGCTAAACACAACGTTTCTGTTTGACGCGGCCGCGTCAACATCCACCGGGACCAGGGGATCGTGAAGCGGTTCAATTGAACCCTGGCTGAGAGGCTGTTAGGACACCAATATGCCAAAGAGCTTGTAGACCCTCATTCGCGATCGACCGAGTGTTTGAGCAGGCTGCCCGCCGTGGTCTCCGCACTGAACGGGGAGGTGACCAGATTGATTGGTAAAAAGCCCGTAGATGCCATCAAGTCAAAAATGGTGTCGCACAAACCATCCGCCGTCTCGCGCGGGCGACCCGTTGGTTTAGAGGAGAAACGGCTTCCATCGGATGTTGCCGTCCGGTACCTCTATCAACCGGGAGAGCTCGAAGGTGGTCGCCGACGCGCGATTGATCCCGTGTGGTCACTCAATGTATATCATCTGGATCGATATATTACCAAACCCGATGAGCTCGTGCTCTACTATTTGGATGATGGTCCATCGCGCGGGTTTGTTCGCGAAGAACTTCTTGCGGTGCCTTCTGACACCCAGCTACCCCCGGACCGTCAGAGTCTTTAGTATTCTCCCCTTTTTTCAGAGTCCTTTTTTCTTGTTTACCTATGTTATAGGCTCTGTGTGTACCCTGTCTTCCATCACTCTCCTCTTGTCATAGTACGCCGACAACCCCAGTTTACTCTGGGTGTATGTTTTCATTACTCCACCGTTCATACGGAACCCTATATTTTAGCCACGTCTCTATGGCCTTCAAACGCGTTCTTATATATCTATCCCAACTCACGCTGTTGGTTCTCTTACTCATTCCCTTAGAGGAATGCTTCACTACGCCCGGGGTTTCAAGTCTAGTTGGTTGTGTGGCCAGCGCGCGTCGTTGGTGCCTGGCCGGATGCCACTTGGAGTCTTCGCTCTCAGCCAGTTTTTCTACGAAGTAACACTTACTGGATAGCGCTATAGCTCTATCTCCATGGAACTCCATCTTGAACAGCCCAGGTTCCCTGTTACTCCATTGGTCCTATGCGAGCCAGTTGCGCTTATCTTATGTCGTACGTTGTCTAGGCTTCACCAGCGCGTCTAGGCTTTCATCGTTAGCTGTACTATCCGGTTTAGCACTCACACCTATGTACATGCTGTCCGTATCCATCTGAATTAGTTCAAAGTCCTTTCTCGATACATACTTGTCTAGGAAGTCGTAATAGAACTATAACATTCTCAGCTTGGCTAGTTGGTACACGGCTACAAACAGTTCGACTCATCTACGTCTCCGGTCCTCCTAGCCGCAGTCACCTCTTCGACAAACCACGCGAAGGGTTTTCCAGCTTCGTAGTCTAGGATCCTGTGGAGGCCTGTTATCACTAGCCCGTGCTCTAGATACCACTTCAACAGCGGGGCGTACAGCAGCATCTTTTTTGCCGACAGCGTGCCCACTAATTTGTGTCCGTCTCCTCGATTCCTGCCTGTGTTTTTCAGATACTGGAGCATGTGCTCTGGAACCTCCTCCTCTTCAACTACCCTGTTTATGAACAGCGGAGACATCTCTTCAAACTTTTCTCTCAGGCTCTTTGGGACTTCTATATCCACCTATGTGAACCCGAACCAGTAATCGCTTCCCCTGTGTACCCGTTGGCAGAACTTGTCTATGATATTTTGGTTATGGGGTGTCTTATTGTGGTGTATAGTTTCATTACCGCACGGCATCTCTTTTTTGAGTGTCGACAGGCTCAGGGCGTTAGCGTCGTACCCGAGGACTGCCTGACACGGTTTCCCTTCACCCTTACTGTTTGGGCGTATCTTAGAAACACCTGACTTGGCGTATCTGGTGAACACGATAGGCGGTCCTCCGACTAGAGCTCCCTGTAACATCTCGTACGTCTCTTTCTCTGGGGCGTACAGCTGGTCAGTCTTCGGTCCGGATCCAGCTTTTCCTGGGATACCAGCACTTGCCGACGCCGTTCCTCGCATCAGATATTGGATGGCTACTCCTGGCAGGATAACGGCGTCTTTGAATATATCTACTCCTCTATGGTTGTAAAAGTCACACATCTTACCTAATGCCTCTAGAAAAGGTGATACGTCGAGATCGTTGTAGTATCTCACCCAATCCTTAAATGTTCTCATTCCTTTCTCCTCAAAAATTCTCCTGCACTCCTCCAGCTGCTCCTCGGTTACCAGCATCTCACATCTGAGTTTGGAATACCAGTGCTCTATGTCAGGGAGCCCTTGATAGTCTAGCTTGTCTACAGAATCAAACCACTCATACGGGAAGAAGGACTTTTGAGATGAGCAGTCGTATGCCTTAATCCACTTATCGTAACTGACTCCCGGACCAAGGTACAGGAGAACGTCCATGAATCTGAATTCCGGAGTGAATAGGAATATGGTGTCGTTTGTCCGCTTGCCTACCATAACTTTCGTGGTCGTGTCTGCCAGCTTGCCCACCAGATGTTTATTGATGAGGTTGATGTCATACCTACTGCAGTTGAAACCCAACACTGGGACCTGATCTATCCACCTGTTTATCTCATCCACTTGGCGAGGCATGAGGTGCTCCGTGTCCTCGAACCTGTACCGGCGACCCACTTCTTCGCGAATGTCCCTACCCCTCTTCTGCAGATCTTCTATGAACTTACTTACCAGATTGGCAGGATCCGTGTCACAGATGTGAGATACGGTTCCAGATAGGTCTGGCGTTTGGTCGGTCCTCCCTTCCTTACTCAGATACGCTTCAAAATCGTATACTATCTGGTACGGGTACAGTGTGGTGGGACATCCTGTCTTAATCTTAGCGCCGGTTCTGTTATGCTTACACTCCCACAGTATCACTAGGTTAAATCCTGCGTTACGGATCTCTTTATCCCGCTTTTTGCTGGTGCAAAACTCGTAGGATCTCGTCGGGTGATGTTTCGGACAGCCGTGCCAGAAACACCCGTGATACTTGTACACCGTGTTATTTTCCTTGCAGTATCCATCTACTGGAGATCCACAGATCCACCTCTCCCCGCCGTGCCCACACTGCTCGTGGTGGATGTGCACGTTCTCCTCACTCTCAACAGACGCCATCCAATCAAGTGCCCCTAGGCTTCCAGCACTCTTTGGGTAGAAGGCCTTCTCGAACGCGGATCGAGGGCGCTCGGTAACTTTCCCTTCGCATACGGCGTGTGTCTCGCCCTTCATGCACTTGGGTCCGTGCCGAGTAACGTTACTAGCCTTCGTGAACCTCTGTTTGCAAGTGTCGCAGGCGTACGTTTTCGACAGACCTTTTAGGTTGGTTATCAGGAACGCGTGGTTTTTGTAGATGCCTATCGTCATATGCTTCGTACCTACCTCCTCATAGTGTGCTAGTACCTTCCTCAACCACCATATTCCACTCTCGGTTGGCTGATATAATGTACTTCTATACCCACCTTAAACTTCTCCTCAACCTTTTTTCAGCTCATCGTTGTATTTATCTAACGAGTTCATACCTTTCTTATTCCTCAACCAGTCTGGGAGAGGTCCACCAGCCGCGTGTTTGGAAGTCAATCCGAGATCTACTCCTCGTGTTCCCTGCACTAGTTTTATAAAAACCTGCTCCCACCTCGCGAACGTCCATTTTGTGTTGGGTCTCTCGACTATATCTATATCCATCCGCTTTCTCTCTTTATCTTTCGCCCATTTCTCTACTTCACCTAAGGAGTCTATCGACCTACTCCCCCCAAGATTCTCATTAAATATTATCGTCTTTGCGCGACCTCGGTAATCTTTTTCCTCAATGTGTTGTAGTTTGTAGGAGGAGTATGAATATCTTAGGTGGAACTTTGTTGTCAGATGAGAAGTTAATTTCCCTACTATCCTATCAGTTATTTCCTTTTCTACGTGTTTCCTAAATGAGAACGTGAACGTGCGTCTACCCTGCTCGACTTTCTCCATCTCTTCCTCTCTAACCCTTAGAATAGCCGCACCCTCATCAGCTATCGCGTGTAGTAGGGAGGTTTTACGCTTTGGTTTAATTACGGTGGGAGAATCCTGCATGGCGGCCGTTCTCAGTACAACTGTACTCTCTACTTGTAGTCTTTTTCCTATTTGAGCGGTTAACTCCTGAAACCACAAGACGGGTTTTGTGAAGACACCTCTGGAGTATGCCCTACCTACTCGACGTGTAAAAGCTTCATTCTTTGTGGCGTTTATCAGCTTGTCTAAACCAGGAACACGCAGACGGTTACCATAGACAATACCGAGAGATTTATCCTCTGCTCTCAACGTTTCAATATTACCCCCCTTCTTTGTTGCGTTTATCAGCTTATTTAACCCAGGAACGCGCAGACGATTGCTATAGACAATGCCAAGAGATTTAGCCTCGGCTCTCAACGTTTCAATTTTAACCTTATTAATTGTGGTAATCATTTTTTTATATCACTATATTTTTGGTATATCGGCCGCGCTCTATGAAAACCGGCCTTAATGACACAATTTTCGATTTGCATTTGTTTACATTTTCTGATGCGGACACCTTTCAGAAACAATATTCTGAAAAGAAAATGCAATTATGTTTCATAGTTTTTGATTTATCTCACTTTTTGTAGCACCATGTGAATCACGCACGAAAAAAACGTAACGTCATCGAGAAAATGACGTTATTGAAACGGCGACGTTTGTACAATGCAACTCAACAGCTTACAGTAGAAATGAGTGTTTATAGACTCATTGACTGTGCTTGCTGTAAACTGTATTTGCTGATAAGTTACACTAAATGTATCTACAAGTGTTAGTATGTATACTATCAAACATAGTGAACAAAACAAACGCACAACTATCGATTTTAAATTTATAATTAGCCGACCTGTGGCTTCGTAATTTGCCACCATCGCCATAATAGATTCATATACGTGTGTCGTCAGGAAGATACATTGTAATTATTTCAGAATTCACTTCATTTACAGCTAATTGTGACGTCACGTATTGATTTAGACAATACGTCACCAAAGACCAAAAAACTAAACGGCATTCCTGGTGTTGGAAATTGTAAATTATATGCACACCGTATCGGTGATTGAAACAAATGCATTTTATTTCTGTAGAAATGAATGACCAGAATTTGGATAGGCCTATGGCTGCACATATCAATGAATTCAGCGCCCGATGGAGTCTAGAGGGTAGTCGGACACCCCGGACATTTTTAAACAAAATAAAAATCGACTGTCCATTCCCTGACACTCGGAATTAAATTTACATCTCAGAAAGCGGGAAGAAAATTTTCCTGTGTAGCCAATATTACTGGCGGACGGACTAATGTACATGTACCCCGTACTAGTAGGTAGCAGGTCTATGTGAAAATGCTGCGCTGACCGCACCGTGGCGTACGTACATGTATTTTGCATAACTGCACACTATAACACAGTCAGTGATTTACACACTAAATTTGTCGCGATCACAACATTGATTTTGTTGAAATGACGCTCCACACCCTGCGACTATTGTTCGAAGAAATGCGTTTGCTTTTTATTATTTACACGCCTTCGACTAGAACGAACGGCCCTTTGATAACAAAGAAAGCACGCGGACGTACAATGTAGTACAATATAAGAAAATTAACAACAATCTGGCAAAGTCGGACTTCTTAAATGTGTAAACGTTGGAGACATGTGCATCTGTGCAGTCTGATCAGTGTCTGCAATGATTGCAAATATACTAGTAAAATTACTATACATTCATATAACCATATTTACAAGTGGTCATTTTAAAGAATATTTACATTGTTATCAAACGGCAATCGTACGGCTGATTCAATGTGATAGTTTTGAAAGTCGCTAAAAATTACGTGCATGTAAGTGGTAGCAGGCGCGGATACAGGGGGGGGGGGGGGGGGGGGGGGGGGGGTGGGGGGGGGGGGGGTGTACAGGGGGTCCGGATCCCCCTCTCTGCTCCCGGCAAAAAAAAAAGAAAAAGAAAATCTACAATACTCGAATAGTTGGATGACTTTTTTCATGGCCTATGTGTCAGGAAATCGCATCTGCAGCGATCTGGCATTTAAAAATTTCCGGGGGGAGGACCCCCAGATCCCCCGAATTTACGATGCGCATCGCGCTTCTAGCTCGTGGAGGTCGGCGACTCCGATTTGTAATTACTGACCCACCCCCCGCCCCCCCTGCAATTTTACATATATACATAATGGAGTGTGTTACATGTTATAAAACTTTTGCGCGACCAGACTACCTGCGAAGGCATCTAGCAAGTCAGCGGAAAGCTCCTTGTGTCGCTCCACATTTCCAATGCCCCAGATGCCCTTGTAAATTTGTTAGTGCCCAAACTCTTTGTAGACACAAGCAACTGCGCTGCCAGGTGGCTAAAGGTGAAATTGGTAAACTAGAACTAGTAGAATTAGTTGCTGATCTACGAAATAAATTAATTATATTGGAGAAGGAAAATGCGGTGTTGAAATGTAAACTGTCACGCGCGGACGCGCCGTCTCTTACTTGAAATAAGTATGTTAGCAAATATACTCTTTTTTTTTAATTAATTAATTGGCTCTGACCAAATGGTATAAGAGATACAACTCTGACAAGGAAGACCCGCTTTTAGTAGAAGTACTCAGTTGTCTAACTTGGCTCTGACGAAATGGGCTGGACTCTTATTCTATGGTGGTCCGCACTTAAACTATCACGAGCGGAAGCGCCGTCTCTTACTTGAACTATATTTTTTTGGAGGAGTTTTCCTCGTTTATTGCCAGAGTTTTACTATAGATTATAGAGCGGTTATCATTTTGACCCCCTTTATACTTTTTTCAAAAAATCGCAATCTCCAATCTGATTGGGACTACAATACCACTTTTTCTCATTCAATACCACCACCAACTTTGTGTTGGTGGTGGGAGCTACAATACCGCTAAATAACGACACAATGTTTGCGGGTATCATTTTGACCCCCTCTATACTACTCGTGGGGTAATGGTGAATTAATGTATATTTTGCCAGAAAATGTCTGAGATGATGTCTAAGTGGGCATGTACCTTTAACATGACCCTGACCTTTTTTAACTTCACATTTTTACAGAAACACTTGACGTATTGCTTCAATATTTGGACACTAGATACATGTGAGCATTTGGAACACACTCATGCCCCTATTAACATGATCTTGACTGTGTGTGACTTCACATTTTTGCAGAAACACTTAGCCATATGTTGCGTCAAAATGTTTGTACATGTTTCTTCATCATCGTATAACATCCATATTACTTGATGGATTGCTTCAATATTTGGACATTTGATACAATCATGTAAACATGTGGAACACACTCATGTCGCCATTAACATGACCTTGACGTTTTTGACCTTCACATGGTTGTAGAAACACTTAGCCATTTTGTTATGGCAAACCGTTTCTTCAACCTTTACCTTTTTCGTGTTTTAAGCATGCGCTTCTCTGACTGTTTTTGTGATGCTTATTTTAGCACATGCCCATGACCATGTTACGATCTAATACCTCGGCAGGCGCGACACCGCTTCCGTGGCGGAATTAGTGTTATTCATACGAAGCTTAGTAAACCGGTCTCAGTTACTTATGTGCGGGGGCCTCGGAACACTACTTTTTACATATTTGGAATTCATATATATATATAATCAAAGTACTGAAAGTACTGAACATAGGGTACTACAAGAATTCCGCCACGGAAGCGGTGTCGCCCCTGAAAATGCCTTGTCGGTACAAAACAATGTTGTAGCAGGATTTTTGTTAAAGTTTCTGCATTACGTTGACATCGCCATGTTTACTTCTATTTTGTGAATGAAATAGTTGGCCCCGGATCGAGTATATTAAAACATACAAATGACGTCATTGGGGAAACCGCTGACAAAATTTGCAATGTATGGAAGCCCAAACTTGTTAGAATTTGTTTTTGTCGTATTTTCAGTACTTGCATTAATATGTGTATTAATCTACGCTGGATGTGTTATACTGTCATTAATTTGTTCCCTGACTGTAATTTATCAGGTAAGCTGCCCTACATTGACCGAATACGTACTGACTGATAACATATTGTTGTATCATGCATTGCCCTGATATAAACATCCGGGTTACAACGAAGTGAAAACTGACGTTCCATTGGTCGGATAACGTCACGTGACGTTACCGAATGACATCAGTGTAAGGACGCAACGTAAACAAGTCCTCGTTCTGTCCATAGATAACGACGTCATCTGTGGTAATTTTCGAGCATAAAACGTTACCTGATAAATAGAATACCAGACTAGTGTGTTTTGATATCAAGTTTATCAGGCTCGGCTCGGAAACGGTAGGAATTCCTCGGCAAGCCTCGGAATTCCTACGCGTTTCATAGCCTTGCCTGATAAACTTAATACCAAAAGACACTAGCCTGGTATTATCTATTTATCACTTACTGACTTATTGACCCCCTTCCCTGAACGTAGAATTGACACTCATGTTGGCGTGTATTGGCCACCATAGACAAATGTACAATTCTGGAATGTCACTAAAATCCGCTGTAAATCCATCGATAGAATGAGGATTAACATCAGTTAGACACACACGTGCGAGTTTTGTTGCGACACAATCGCGATCATTAAACAAATCTGGGTCAACAGGTAGCTGTAACCCCTTGATATTGTTTGTGTGTTGAACACATCGCGTGTTTATTCTGTGGAGAGTATTCGGAGAGTAGCCGAAAACAATAGCCTGTTACTAAATGACCGCACGATTTGTGACGCAAATGGGGGCAAATAAAAACTAATAACAACTTGAACGCGTAACAAAATAATCCGATGTATTTTTGTACGTAGAACTTCCGTTGTTGATATTGTTCAGGGCAAGTAGTTTTTCATAATATTAATTTCAATTAGCGGTTGCGTATGACAGTTAAACGTTGAGTAACACAATGCATTTTGTTGTTATGGTTATTACAAGATATCACTACGGACTAGCCCATCGAGGGGGGTCTGGGGCGTGGCTAACTGTCCGACGCGATTCTAATACATAGGCTACCCTATGTGAAAACGGAATGTAAATATTTTTTCTGCAATTTTTCTGATTTCTCATCAGAAGTGTACGTTGTTACCACTCAGTTGAACCGTCTCGTCGAGACGGTTTAACTGAGTGGTAACAACATACACGTTGGGTGGGTAGCGGGTGCACCCACTAGATTCGCCGGACCAATTGTATGATGCTACCGGCGCCCCTGATGTGTTATACGATTAATTTCAGGACGATGTCAAGGCCAAAGAAACGAATGGACCCCGACGACTGGAAGAATCTAGCCTTCGCCCACTTCGTGATCGGGGCGGCCTTGATAGGCGTGGCCATATGGGCCCACCAAGTGACAAAGGCGGAGACTTTCGACGATAAATATTTCGGCGAGGACACCCGAGTACCATACTACTTCGCTGCTTTTGTGATTGGCGGGCTGGTAAGTCACGTGGTAGTTGTTCATGAGCGTGGTTGGGTCGGGGTTGGGGACAGAAAGTTGCATAAATGTATGAATGTAGCAAGATCACATTGAGAGCGACTTAGCTCGTACTAGTGGCTAATTGCGAATACGTAGCACTCAGTGGCGGATCCAGGATTCCGCCGAAGGGGGGGGGGCAGTCGAGTCGAAACGGTAACTCTTGCAATCTACTCACGTACCGTCCGTAGATGATGGGAACAACTAATCTGATAGTCTGTTGATCATTGTATAAATATACTATATATATATATATACTGTCATGTGATTTTTTCCCGTCAACTGTGTTTCGGATGGTACGGCAGTAGATTGCAAGAGTTACCGTTCGCAACTATACATTGGTCTGATAATATCACCCTTTAACCCTTACAATGCTGAATTAAATTTTGTCGTCTGCTGATTATTTTATATCTTTGATTATTAAAAGTATGCAGAATTATTATGCTGAATTTATTACATTAGCACAGCCAAAATGGCTGTGATAATGTAATAAATTCAGTATAATAAAAAATAAAAGATTTATCCTAAAATTGAAAATTTCTCCCTCAAAGTATACTTTGCTAGATAAGTATACTTTGCAATGTTGGTGAAATCGGCTACAGATAACGCTGTGTATATTTTCAGCACCTTCTGCTGAGTGTTGTGACCCGGGTGTATTACAAAAGGAACACCTCGGACCGACAGTCGGCCGTGTCTACGGTATGTAACATAGGCGACTGTTGAAAGGGGTTGGGGCGCGCTCACTTCGTTAAAATCGCTGACCGACTTCACCTCCACCACCCCGCAACCTCCCGACAGCATGATTCATTTGGAAGTAACCTTCCAAAATGTCACCCCCATTTAAACCCCTAAGAATCGTTGACCTTGGACTCTTTGGTATGCGTGGGAGCTTTGCGAATGAGCGTCAAATAAGCATAAATATATGGTATCGTTTCTAACTAAATATCATAAATTGGCGATTGTTTGTTTATTGGTGTTTAACAGCCTTTCAACAGCTAAGGTCAAGTAAGACCGGGCAAACGGGTTCGATCCCATTGTAACATGTTGCATGTGGTGAAATCCCAAAATCAGAACGGAATATTTACATCGAGAAAAAATATATTCAGCCCTGTAATTAGAATTGGCGATTGTCGGCAAGTGTCTCGCAACCCGCGCTCCCCGCTCCCCTGAGTGTGAAGGTCACCTGAATGACACAGGGTTGTTATTCGTCAATGTGAGGAAGATATTGATGGAGTTTGGTAAAGACCTGACCAACGTATCAGGAAAAATGCAACACGTTGACGTGCTGCCAAAATTGTTGACGTCAGGCAATGATTGCGACAACACCTACCACCAACGTCGGAATTGTTTCAACGAATTTTACACCTACCACCAACGTCGGAATTTTACACCTACCACCAACGTCGGAATTTTACACCTACCACCAACGTCGGAATTTTACACCTACCACCAACGTCGGAATTGTACACCTACCACCAACGTCAGAACCACCAACGTCGGAATTTTACACCTACCACCAACGTCGGAATTGTACACCTACCACCAACGTCGGAATTTTACATCTACCACCAACGTCGGAGTTTTGACCGCTATGTTGCACTTTCCACTAACAAAAATATTTGAAGCGATTAAAACAGTATTTTACACAATGACATGACATTTAACCCTTTCAACAACACAGGCCTGTATAGCGGTATTGGCAAATAGTGTAGATCCAGATGAGCCTGCTCGTGACGAGCCGTCTCATCAGGATCTGCACTTTTTGCAAGTAATTTTAATATTTTGGAGAACAAAAACACCCCATTTTCATAAATGGACTAGTCTGAAAGTCATTTTGTGATAATTGGATTGGCTGCAAAATAAACATATCAACATCCATTCCAGTTATTTAGGGGTGAAAGCGTTAAAGTAATTAAAGGGACCAGTGGAAGAAGGGCACCAAGTCGATAAGGGACTTGGCCCATTTTTTTCCACGGACCCGTTCTACCTTGTTTTCCGAAGTTCACATATACAGGATAACATTTTTGTCTAATTCCACACCAAGCCATATAATTCAAGACCAAGTTACACACGCTAACATTGGGTTCTAATGTATAATCACCCTGTGTAAATTTGTTAGTTTGTTTATTGGTGTTTAACGGCCATTCAACAGCGATGGTCATGTAAGGCCGGGCAAACAGGTTCGATCCCGTTTTAACCTGCTGCATTGGGGGGTGGGGGGGGGGGTGGGGGATCTCAAAATCAGAACATATATATTTACATCGAGAAAAAATATATTCAGCCCTGAAATTAGAATAACCTGACCTCATGCCAAGTCCATACCACACCAAGTCACTTGGCCCCTTCCTCTAAAATAGGATTACGAATAATCGTAATACTCACATAAGGGGTATAACCAGATTCAACTGTCACATACAAAATGTCAAAGACGTATGCGAGGCTGTGTAAGTATATGCCACTATGATGTTGTCCAATTCCAGGTACTGTTATTGTCTAATTCCTGTAGCCGATTTCACCAACATTGCAAAGTATACTTATCTAGCAAAGTATACTTTGAAGGAGTAATCATTTATTTTTCCTGAAATGCATTATGTCATATAGAACTAACGACTGCATATATTTTAAGAATTATGCATTATGCAGAATTATTATACTGAATGTATTACATTAGCTAGATAAGTATACTTTGCAAGCTTGATGAAATAGGCTACATATCAAATGTTATCAATAACTGCATAATTCCCAACAATGTTATACAGGTAAACCATTTGTCTAATTCCAGATGAAGTTCTACCAACTTGTCAACTTTGTGTTCTGGGTGTTCACCGTTGTGAGTATAGTTGTGGCGGCTGTCGTGGGTATTTGCACCAAACAGGAAATATGTCACTACTACGATAAGTATGAGACCAACAAGCGACTGGCGATTGCGATAATTGTGCTGAGTGCTGTGTCATTCTTCATTGCCCTCAACATGATGGATAAAACTAGGCTGGAGCTAATGGCGCTAACCCCCGCCTCTGTCTGTCAGTCAGAGACAGTGTCTACCATAGACACGGGGACCTACCCCCTCGCCCCGCCCTACACTCCATCAGTGGTGGCTCCCACTGCTGGAGCCACAGGAAAGCGGATTGTGTTATTGCCTCAACAGCTTCAGGATCCAACAAACAGTTACGCCATGGCTCCACCTACCCCGGGATTAGGTCAAACCACCGGCATTTACCAAACCTCAACGTCGGCGTTTGCACTACCTCCGCCCCCATCGTATGCGGAAGCAATGATGCCGGGCAGCACATACCCCGCCCCGTCCGGTGGGCCTAACCCAGCTCACCCACCCGTCTACGGTGAGGCGGAATCAGCTGTCCCACCGCCCCAACCCGGGCCGTATACAGCGGACACGGGATCTACAGTACCTTAGTGTTGAGCGCACGGACGGATGGATGTACAAACAGTAAACATCCCATGACAATCACAGGTGGAATACTCGGACCTAGGTCTGAACACTTGGCTCATTTGGAAAACGTTACCCGACCCACCCATTTCCATACACTATACCTTCAAGGTGCATGATCACGTGGTTACAACAATTACTCCAAAGTAAGTATTATTTGATATTTTCCTTAATATGCAACGGATTTTGATGAAATTGGCGCAGCAAACGCGTCTTCAAGAGCTGCATTTGGTGGTGAAGGGAGTTCGGCACAGACTTAGACACGGAAATCGATTCTTCGCAAAAACGACAGAAGTTTGGGTGAAAATACAGAGACCAACAAATGCAGCTTAACAAGATGCGTTTGATGCGCCATATTTCATCAAAATCCGTTACGTAATAAAGACAATATAAAAGAATACTAGAATCAAATGGATTCTGGAAGTTTAAGTACTTGTTGTTGTTGTTAGTACCACGTGATCATACACCTCGACAATACAACCTTTTCCGGCTGTAAGGTATAGTGTATGGAAATGGGTGGGTGGGGTAACGTTTTCCAAATGAGCCAAGTATTGGGTCCTAGGTACGGGTCTTCCACCTGTGATGACAATGTCTTCTAGTATAATTATATGAAAATACACCAAACTGGGATTTGTCTACCTTGTATGTGACTGTGACTGGGAAATGGTGCTAATGGGATTTGTGTCAAGTGTAGCTCCTGATCAAATTATATGCACATTCCTGTAACCAGATAACGATCTATATTGCTTGTTAGAATCATGGTAGGTGTTTAATTGATGGACTGGTGAACAGTGTACAGATCCTGGTCAGACTGTGCTGATGCACAGGCTGATCTGGAACTACACTGGTCGTAAAATGCATAAGCCCAATTTCTCCAGGCATCACCAGACAATAGAAAATATGTTTTCGTGCTGTGGTCCAAAGCTTTCAGATGGCGATTTATTCCCACAGCCCGAACCCCCCTAACACGGTGCATTTGAGTATACTATTTGTGACCATCGTAGTCCCAGATCAGCCTGCACATCCGCACAGTCTGATCAAAGCCTGAACTGTTTGCTATGTGATCAAGATGGATCCAAAGGAAGAGCAGTCAGTCTAAACCTTGACAGCATTATCTGATGTGAAGCAGTCAATAAAATATCTACCTAACTCCAGGTGCTTTTAGCATGTATTTGATGGTCAATTATTGTTTGTATTTACATGAAACACCTTTCTAAACAATGTACAAAACAATTCATATGCGCCCGGCTCTCAACGGAATAAGTATGATGCAACAGGAATTGTTTTGTACATTGTTGCTACGGGGCGCCAAGTGGGATTTGGCTCAATTTTGTCAACAAAATTCATTTTTGTGCCACAAAACTCAATTCTGTGTCACAAAATTCAATTCTGTGTCACAAAATTCACTTTTGTGCCACAAAATTCACTTTTGCCACAAAATTCACTTTTGTGTAACAAAATTCAATTCTGTGCCACACAATTCAATTCTGTGTAACAAAATTCAATTCTGTGTCACAAAATTCAATTCTGTCAATTCTGTGTTACAAAATTCAATTCTGTGTCACAAAATTCACGCACACGCATGTAAGAAGGACTACCATTGGTCAGAAACTGCACTGGAGAAATAGGTCACGGTCGCCGATCTACACATTCAATGTCGATGATTCATTTCTCATTCTGCCGATGATTCATTTCTCATTCTGCCATTTTGCTTCAACTATCTCCAAACAGTCAAACGTTGACAAACCCATTCGTATTTAAACTCATTTGCGTTATAATTGTACACATAATTCATGTACATGTAGATCTCCCGCGAGTACTGACGTCATTTATTGTGTATCGCAAGGTACATCTGCCCCAGTTAAATCAATAATACACGCGCTGTGGCCTGTGTTCTGACTGCTGTCTGTGTTTATAAACAGAATGTGTGTATTGGGCCATTTGAGGAAACCATTTGTAGTATTTGTGTAGATACCATGGATACTAAGATGGTGTATACTGTAAATAATGCATGTAGACACATAGTTGCGAACACGTAACTTCGCAACTAGTAGACACAGATCCAATACCATTTGTCACAAGGTTAGATCTACTGTTAGAATACGACGTCATCTAATGTCATTTTCTAGCATAAAACGTTACCTGATAAATAGAATACCAGGCTAGTGTATTTTAATATCAAGTTTATCAGGCTCGGCTCGGTAACGGTAGGAATTCCTCGGCAAGCCTCGGAATTCCTACGCGTTTCCTAGCCTTGCCTGATAAACTTGATATCAATATACACTAGCCTGGTATTCTCTATATATGGGCATGCTCTCTGACAGGTCTAGCTATGTCCCGGCTACTTTATGTTTGACCCTGTTTACATAATTGAGGGAAAATTCTGAATATTTTTCTTATTTTTCCTTCAAAGTATATATGCTTATATGTTGTGACCACTCATTTGTAATCATAATATAACCAAAATAACTGTCCATAAAGAAGTATAATATTGATATATTGGGTTATATTTTCGGATTGAAATATTTAAACCTGCAAGTGTACTCCACCATCTAGTAAAATGGACTAAGACCGATCTCAACCAATCAACGTAGAAATGACATAGACTATCCTACGCAAACTAATTTTTGTGGACAAAAATGAATTCTGTCCCACAAAACTGAATTTTCTTCACAAAACTCAATTCTGTCTTACAAAATTGAATCCTTTATAACAAAAATGAATTTTGTATACGAAACGTATGCAGAATTGAATTTTGTGACACAGAATTAAATTTTGTGACACAGAATTGAATTTTGTGATTTTTAGTGTTACAAAACTCAATTTTGTACACATAATTAACCTTTCCTGCATGGCGCCCCGTAGTTGCGAAAGGTGTTTCATATACATGTACAGTCTATGCTTGTTCAATAAAGTCCTGGGGCCCGTTTCACTAAACTGCGTACGACTAAACTGTTCGTAAGTGCAAAATTATGATAGTCTGTAAATTTCACATTAACACTGTTTTCTTGTGAACAATTATTGGATTTACATGCATATTTACAGCCTATGCTCAATAAATGTAAATTCATCAATAATTGAAATTTCCAGACGATCCTAAATTTTCACTTACAAACAGTTTAGTCGTAGGAAGTTTAATGAAACGGACCCCAGGGGACTGAGGAAATTTGAGTTAAAAGTACATGCCATCAGTGGGCACAAAATGTTCTTTATAGGAATTGAGGTAGGTGTACCCTTATGGGAAGATCGAACGCCACGCCATGGAAATCTAACAAAAAATCTAACTCAAAACCCAAAAGTCACTTACACAAATAATCCATATCCACATGTTTAGTTTTATTTGTGCTTATACTGCTTGATTGGTATATACAGTGTTGAAAGGCTTAGTTAAAAACAGACTGAGAAGAAATGTCAAATAAATTAACGAGATTAGCAAGAAATTTACATGGTGTTTGATAGCAGATCCGAAAGTGTTTCTATTTGATACAAGATTCAAGTTATTAGTCTGTATCAATCTGGGGCCTGTTTCACTAAACTTCTTACGACTAAAATGTTTGTAAGTGAAAATTTAGGATTGTCTGTAAATTTCAATGTATGGATTTACATTTATTGAGCATAGGCTGCATATGCAGCCTATGCTCAATAAATGTAAATCCAATAATTATTTACAAGAAAACAATGTTGATGAGCAATTTATAGACTATCATAATTTTTCACTTATGAACGGCCCCCAGATGTTTCTAATGATGTCTAAAATGTGATGATGTCAATGTCAAAACAGCATTAACCCTTTTCATCCTGAGGATACACCATTTTGTTTGTGGAAAATCCTAAATATTTGATTCATATGAGCTCAGAAATATAAGTTGTGACCACCATTTGAACCATCTCATCGAGACGGTTCAAATGAGTGGTCACAACATATATTTTCATTGAGAAATAACAAAAATAAAAATAAAATATTTTAAAAATGTCATACCCATAAAGGTGTATTCCGAATGTAATGGGTTAACACCACAAGCAAAATATTTGAAGCGATTAAAATAGTATTTGACACAATGACATTTAGCCCTTTCAACAACACAGGCCTGTATAGCGGTATTGGCAAATAGTGTAGATCCAGATGAGCCGGCTCATGATGTAATTTTCATATTTTTTAGAACAAAATCACCCCTTTCATAAATGGACTAGTCTGAAAATCATTTTTTGTGTCGATTGGATTGGTTGTAAAATGAACATATAAAAGTACATTCCATTAACATAGGGGTGAGAGTTAAACTGTTGCACAATTAGGAATGTCATTGGCATGTCTTTGATTTGTTCATCTGTGCATAATGCCAATACATAATTAAGGTTAAGCAGCCAGCCAATCAAATTCGCCCCATGTGTTATTATGTGTGTTCATGTTACTGTTTTGAAGTGGTTTTACATAGCATAGCATGATCTTCATGTGATACATGAAACTAGCGATTCAAAGAGCTATTATTAATTATACAAAACAAATTATTTTTCGTCAAAGTTTTTATCATGCATTTTTATTAATTCCCTTATAATTCCAGCACAAAAATATTTACATAATTCCCTAACATTTGATTGGTCCGTTGCAAGTCTCCGTCCAAAATTTATATCCCAGTAAACTCCCACGCCGAACTACTTTCCATAACCGTCAGGCGCAGTTAAAATAAGTCTTAAGTAAACGGAAAATAAACACATTTTCTTGATGAATTTATTTCAAATGCTGGAATTATAAGGAATGAATGGCCTTTGTGTGGAATTTATCGGGGATATAAACTTGGAAAGGTCGCGGGAATACTGGACGAGGCCCTAAAAAATTACAATTTTCGAAAATTGTAATTTTTTATCGCTTCGTCCAGTATTCCCGCGACTTTTCCAAGTTTATACCCCGATAAATTCCACAAAAAGGCCATTCATTCCTATAATGTGCCCAAAAAGTATTTATATTGCATAATACATGACTTGTTTATATTCCAAATGGTGTGTTTGTTTGTTTGTTGGGGTTTAACGGCCTATCAACAGCTAGGGTCATTTAAGGCCGGGTCAATGGGTTTAGTACGAAATCCCATATATTACCTGTACAAGTACATGTACATGTTTAAGTACATGTACAAATGGGGGGGGGGGGGATCCCAAAATCAAAACTGAAAATTTACAATAAAAACAATATTTATTCAGCCCTGAAATCAGAATAATCCTGATCTGATGCCAGGTCCTCGCCACACCAGAATCATTTGGCCCCCTCTCAAAAGCAGTAGGATTAGTAATAATCTTATTACTTTTATAATGGGCAATAACTCAATTCAACTCGCAGGTAACAAAAGAGCCAAAGATAAAAACGTACCCGAGAGCCAAACCAGGCAAATCGTGATTCCTATAATGAGGAACCCCCACCGTTAATTTACGACGTTGCATTCGCCCGACCAACCACCCACTCCAAATGTTGCTATTCGTCTCTTTGGTGTAAATATGATACACAACTAGCAAATGTGTTCATAGAACATGGATGCCTACCGCTTTAAAGCGTAGACAAGGCAAACTTGCAACATTCTAAGTTTAAAAGGGTGAGATAATCCATGGTCCAATATATAATGGATAGTACGAGGTTTATCCGAAGAATGGACATGAAATTGTCTCCCTACCATACAACCAGAGCGGGGATATAAACTTGGAAAAGTCGCGGGAAGGATGTTTGTTTGTTTCTTTATTATAGGAATGAATGGCCTTTTTGTGGAATATCGGGGTATAAACTTGGAAAAGTCGCGGGAATACTGGACGAAGGCCGGAAGGCCTCGTCCAATATTCCCGCGACTTTTCCAAGTTTATATCCTCGATAAATTCCACAAAAAGGCCATTCATTCCTTATAATTCCTGCATTTGAAGTAAATTCATCAAGAAAATGTATTTATTTTCCGTTTTCTTAAGAATTATTTTAACTGCGCCTCACAGTTACGGAAAGTAGTTCGGCGTGGGAGTTTACTGGGATATAGATTTTGGACAGAGACTTGCTACGGGCCAATCAAATGTTAGGGAATTGTGTAAATATTGTTGTGCTGGAATTATTGGTGTTTAACGGCCTATCAACAGCTAAGGTCATGTCATGTAAGGCCGGGCAAACGGGTTCGATTCCGTTTTAACCTGCTGCATAGGTGGGAAAATCCCAAAATCGGAGCGGAATATTTACATAGAGAAAAAATATGTTCAGCCCTGAAATTAGAATAACCCGACCCGGTGCCTAGCAAAGTATACTTTGTAATAAATTCAGTATTATAAAAATTAATAAATTTATCCTTAAATTGAAAATGTCTCCCTCAAAGTATACTTTGCAAGATAAATATACTTAGCAAGCTTGGTGATATAGGATACAGATCAAATGTTATCAATAACTGTATAATTCCCAACAACGTTATACAGGTAAACCATGTGTCTAATTCCAGATCAAGTTCTACCAACTTGTCAACTTTATATTCTGGGTGTTCACCGTTGTGAGTATAGTTGTGGCGGCTGTCGTGGGTATTTGCACCGAACAGGAAATATGTCACTACTACGAGAATTACGAGACCAACAAGCGACTGGCGATTGCGATAATTGTGCTGAGTGCCGTGTCATTCTTCATTGCCCTCCGCATGATGTATAAAACGAGGCTGGAGCTAGTGGCGCTAACCCCCGTCTCTGTCTGTCAGTCAGAGACAGTGTCTACCATAGACACGGGGACCTACCCCCTCGCCCCGCCCTACACTCCAACAGTGGTGGCTCCCACTGCTGGTGCCACAGGAAAGCGGATTGCGGTATTGCCTCAACAGCTTCAGGATCCAACAAACAGTTACGCCATGGCTCCACCTACGCCGGGATTAGGTCAAACCATCGGCATTTACCAAACCTCAACGTCGGCGTTTGCACTACCTCCGCCCCCATCGTATGCGGAAGTAATGCTGTCGGGGAGCACATATCCCGCCACGTCCGGTGGGCCTAACCCAGCTCACCCACCCGTCTACGGTGAGGCGGAATCAGCTGTCCCACCGCCCCAATCTGGGCCGTATACAGTGGACACGGGATCTACAGTACCTTAGTGTTGAGCGCACGGACGGATGGATGTACAAACAGTAAAAATCCCATGACAATCACAGGTGGAATACTCGGACCTAGGACTCAACACTTGGCTCATTTGGAAAACGTTACCCGACCCACCCATTTCCATACACTATACCTTCAAGGTGCATGATCACGTGGTTACAACAACAACAACGTCGCTCACTCCAAAGTAAGTATTATTTGATATTTTCCTTAATATGCAACGGAATTTGATGAAATATGGCGCAGCAAACGCGTCTTCAAGAGCTGCATTTGGTGGTCCAGGGAGTTCGGCACAGACTTATGTCGTTTTAGCGAAGAATTGATTTCCGTGTCGGTAGACACGGAAATCGATTCTTCGCAAAAACGACAGAAGTTTGGGCGAAAATACAAAGACCAACAAATGCAGCTTAACAAGATGCGTTTGATGTGCCATATTTTTCATCAAAATCCGTTATTAATAAGGACAATATAAAATATTAGTACTTTGAATCAGATGGATTCTGGAAGTTTAGTACTTGTTGTTGTTGTTAGTACCACGTGATCATACACCACGACCATACAAAACTTTTCCGGCTGTAAGGTATAGTGTATGGAAATGGGGTGGGTGGGTGGGGTAACGTTTTCCAAATGAGCCAAGTAATTGGGGTCCTAGGTCCGGGTCTTCCACCTGTGATGACAATGTCTCGTAGTATACTTATATGAAAATACACCAAACTGGGATTTGTCTACATTGTATTTGCCTGTGACTGGGAAATGGGGCTAATGGGATGTGTGTCCAGTGTAGCTCCTGATCAAATTATATTGGCACATTCCCTGTAACCAGATAAACGATCTATATTGCTTGTTAGAATCATGGTGGGATGTTTAATTGATGGAATGGTGAACAGTGCAGATCCTGAGCAGACTGTGTTGATGCACAGGCTGATCTGGAACTACACTGGTCGTAAAATGCATAAGCCCAATTTCTCCAGGCATCACCATACAATAGAAAATATGTTTTCGTGCTGTGGTCCAAAGCTTTCAGATGGCGATTTATTCCCACAGCCCGAACCCCCCTAACACGGTGCATTTGAGTATACTATTTGTGATCATCGTAGTCCCAGATCAGCCTGCACATCCGCACAGTCTGATCAAAGCCTGAACTGTTTGCTATGTGATCAAGATGGATCCAAAGGAAGAGCAGTCAGTCTAAACCTTGACAGCATTATCTGATGTGAAGCAGTCAATAAAACATCTACCTAACTCCAGGTGCTTTTAGCATGTATTTGATGGTCAATTATTGTTTGTATTTACATGAAACACCTTTCTAAACAATGCACCAAACAATTCATATGCGCCCGGCTCTCAACGGAATAAGTCTGATGCAACAGGAATTGTTTTGTACATTGTTGCGAAAGGTGTTTCATATACATGTACAGTATATACTTGTTCAATAAAGTCCTGGGGCCCGTTTCACTAAACTGCGTACGACTAAAATGTTCGTAAGTGCAAAATTATGATAGTCTGTAAATTTCACATTAACACTGTTTTCTTGTGAACAATTATTGGATTTACATGCATATACAGCCTATGCTCAATAAATGTAAATTCATAAAAAAAATCAATAATTGAAATTTCCAGACGATCCTAAATTTTCAATTACAAACAGTTTAGTCGTAGGAAGTTTAGTGGAAACGGACCCCAGGGGACTGAGGAAATTTGAGTTAAAAGTACATGCATCAGTGGCACAAAATGTTCTTTATAGGAATTGAGGTAGGTGTATCCCTTATGGGAAGATCGAAATACGCCACGCCATGGAAATCTAACAAAAAATCTAACTCAAAACCCAAAGTCACTTACACAAATAATAATCCATATCCACATGTTTAGTTTTATTTGTGCTTATACTGCTTGATTGGTATATACAGTGTTGAAAGGCTTAGTTAAAAACAGACTGAGAAGAAATGTCTAATAAATTAACGAGATTAGCAAGAAATTTACAGGGTGTTTGATAGCAGATCCGAAAGTGTTTCTATTTGATACAAGATTCAAGTTATTAGTCTCGTATCAATCTGGGGCCCGTTTCACTAAACTTCTTACGACTAAAATGTTTGTAAGTGAAAATTTAGGATTGTCTGTAAATTTCAATGTATGGATTTACATTTATTGAGCATAGGCTGCATATGCAGCCTATGCTCAATAAATGTAAATCCAATAATTATTTACAAGAAAACAATGTTGATGAGCAATTTATAGACTATCATAATTTTTCACTTATGAACGGACCCCAGATGTTTCTAATGATGTCTAAAATGTGATGATGTCAATGTCAAAACAGCATTAACCCTTTTCATCCTGAGGATACACCATTTTGTTTGTGGAAAATCCTAAATATTTTATTTATGTGAGCTCAGAAATATAAGTTGTGACCACCATTTGAACCATCTCATCGAGACGGTTCAAATGAGTGGTCACAACATATATTTTCATTGAGAAATAACAAAAATAAAAATAAAATATTTTACACCACAAGCAAAATATTTGAAACGATTAAAATAGTATTTGACACAATGACATTTAGCCCTTTCAACAATACAGGCCTGTATAGCGGTATTGGCAAATAGTGTAGATCCAGATGAGCCGGCTCATGATGTAATTTTCATATTTTTTAGAACAAAAACACCCCTTTCATAAATGGACTAGTCTGAAAATCATTTTTTGTGACGATTGGATTGGTTGTAAAATGAACATATAAAAGTACATTCCATTAACATAGGGGTGAGAGTTAAACTGTTGCACAATTAGGAATGTCATTGGCATGTCTTTGATTTGTTCATCTGTGCATAATGCCAATACATAATTAAGGTTAAGCAGCCTGCCAATCAAATTCGCCCCATGTGTTATTATGTGTGTTCATGTTACTGTTTTGAAGTGGTTTTACATAGCATAGCATGATCTTCATGTGATACATGAAACTAGCGATTCAAAGAGCTATTATTAATTATACAAAACAAATTATTTTTCGTCAAAGTTTTTATCATGCATTTTTATTAATTCCCTTATAATTCCAGCACAAAAATATTTACATAATTCCCTAACATTTGATTGGTCCGTTGCAAGTATCCGTCCAAAAATTATATCCCAGTAAACTCCCACGCCGAACTACTTTCCATAACCGTCAGGCGCAGTTAAAATAATTCTTAAGTAAACGGAAAATAAACACATTTTCTTGATGAATTTATTTCAAATGCTTGAATTATAAGGAATGAATGGCCTTTTTGTGGAATTTATCGGGGATATAAACTTGGAAAGGTCGCGGGAATACTGGACGAGGCCCTAAAAAATTACAATTTTCGAAAATTGTAATTTTTTATCGTTTCGTCCAATATTCCCGCGACTTTTCCAAGTTTATACCCCGATAAATTCCACAAAAAGGCCATTCATTCCTATAATGTGCCCAAAAAGTATTTATATTGCATAATACATGACTTGTTTATATTCCAAATGGTGTTTGTTTGTTTGTTTGTTGGGGTTTAACGGCCTATCAACAGCTAGGGTCATTTAAGGCCGGGTCAATGGGTTTAGTACGAAATCCCATATATTACCTGTACAAGTACATGTACATGTTTAAGTACATGTACAAATAGGGGGGGGGGGGGGGATCCCAAAATCAGAACTGAAAATTTACAATAAAAACAATATTTATTCAGCCCTGAAATCAGAATAATCCTGATCTGATGCCAGGTCCTCGCCACTCCAGAATCATTTGGCCCCCTCTCAAAAGCAGTAGGATTAGTAATAATCTTATTACTTTTATAATGGGCAATAACTCAATTCAACTCGCAGGTAACAAAAAGAGCCAAAGATAAAAAACGTACCCGAGAGCCAAACCAGGCAAATCGTGATTCCTATAATGAGGAACCCCCACCGTTAATTTACGACGTTGCATTCGCCGACCAACCACCCACTCCAAATGTTGCTATTCGTCTCTTTGGTGTAAATATGATACACAACTAGCAAATGTGTTCATAGAACATGGATGCCTACCGCTTTAAAGCGTAGACAAGGCAAACTTGCAACATTTTAAGTTTAAAAGGGTGAGATAATCCATGGTCCAATATATAATGGATAGTACGAGGTTTATCCGAAGAATGGACATGAAATTGTCTCCCTACCATACAACCAGAGCGGGGATATAAACTTAAAGGAAAAGTCGCGGGAAGGATGTTTGTTTGTTTCTTTATTATAGGAATGAATGGCCTTTTTGTGGAATTTATCGGGGTATAAACTTGGAAAAGTCGCGGGAATACTGGACGAAGGCCGGAAGGCCTCGTCCAATATTCCCGCGACTTTTCCAAGTTTATATCCTCGATAAATTCCACTAAAAAGGCCATTCATTCCTTATAATTCCAGCATTTGAAGTAAATTCATCAATGAAAATGTATTTATTTTCCGTTTTCTTAAGAATTATTTTAACTGCGCCTCACAGTTACGGAAAGTAGTTCGGCGTGGGAGTTTACTGGGATATAGATTTTGGACAGAGACTTGCTACGGGCCAATCAAATGTTAGGGAATTGTGTAAATATTGTTGTTGTGCTGGAATTATTGGTGTTTAACGGCCTATCAACAGCTAAGGTCATGTCATCTAAGGCCGGGCAAACGGGTTCGATTCCGTTTTAACCTGCTGCATAGGTGGGAAAATCCCAAAATCGGAGCGGAATATTTACATAGAGAAAAAATATGTTCAGCCCTGAAATTAGAATAACCCGACCCGGTGCCTAGCAAAGTATACTTTGTAATAAATTCAGTATTATAAAAATTAATAAATTTATCCTTAAATTGAAAATGTCTCCCTCAAAGTATACTTTGCAAGATAAATATACTTAACAAGCTTGGTGATATAGGATACAGATCAAATGTTATCAATAACTGTATAATTCCCAACAACGTTATACAGGTAAACCATGTGTCTAATTCCGTTGTGAGTATAGTTGTGGCGGCTGTCGTGGGTATTTGCACCGAACAGGAAATATGTCACTACTACGAGAATTACGAGACCAACAAGCGACTGGCGATTGCGATAATTGTGCTGAGTGCCGTGTCATTCTTCATTGCCCTCCGCATGATGTATAAAATGAGGCTGGAGCTAGTGGCGCTAACCCCCGCCTCTGTCTGTCAGTCAGAGACAGTGTCTACCATAGACACGGGGACCTACCCCTCGCCCCGCCCTACACTCCAACAGTGGTGGCTCCCACTGCTGGTGCCACAGGAAAGCGGATTGAGGTATTGCCTCAACAGCTTCAGGATCCAACAAACAGTTACGCCATGGCTCCACCTACGCCGGGATTAGGTCAAACCACCGGCATTTACCAAACCTCAACGTCGGCGTTTGCACTACCTCCGCCCCCATCGTATGCGGAAGCAATGATGCCGGGCAGCACATACCCCGCCCCGTCCGGTGGGCCTAACCCAGCTCACCCACCCGTCTACGGTGAGGCGGAATCAGCTGTCCCACAGCCCCAATCTGGGCCGTATACAGCGGACACGGGATCTACAGTACCTTAGTGTTGAGCGCACGGACGGATGGATGTACAAACAGTAAAAATCCCATGACAATCACAGGTGGAATACTCGGACCTAGGACTCAACACTTGGCTCATTTGGAAAACGTTACCCGACCCACCCATTTCCATACACTATACTTTCAAGGTGCATGATCACGTGGTTACAACAACAACAACGTCGCTCACTCCAAAGTAAGTATTATTTGATATTTTCCTTAATATGCAACGGAATTTGATGAAATATGGCGCAGCAAACGTGTCTTCAAGAGCTGCATTTGGTGGTCCAGGGAGTTCGGCACAGACTTATGTCGTTTTAGCGAAGAATTGATTTCCGTGTCGGTAGACACGGAAATCGATTCTTCGCAAAAACGACAGAAGTTTGGGCTAAAATACAAAGACCAACAAATGCAGTTTAACAAGATGCGTTTGATGTGCCATATTTCATCAAAATCCGTTATTAATAAGGACAATATAAAATAATACGTACTTTGAATCAGATGGATTCTGGAAGTTTAAGTACTTGTTGTTGTTGTTAGTACCACGTGATCATACACCTCGACCATACAACCTTTCCCGGCTGTAAGGTATAGTGTATGGAAATGGGTGGGTGGGGTAACGTTTTCCAAATGAGCCAAGTATTGGGTCCTAGGTCCGGGTCTTCCACCTGTGATGACAATGTCTTCTAGTATACTTATATGAAAATACACCAAACTGGGATTTGTCTACATTGTATGTGCCTGTGACTGGGAAATGGGGCTAATGGGATGTGTGTCCAGTGTAGCTCCTGATCAAATTATATGCACATTCCTGTAACCAGATAACGATCTATATTGCTTGTTAGAATCATGGTGGGATGTTTAATTGATGGAATGGTGAACAGTGCAGATCCTGAGCAGACTGTGCTGATGCACATGCTGATCTGGAACTACACTGGTCGTAAAATGCATAAGCCCAATTTCTCCAGGCATCACCATACAATAGAAAATATGTTTTCGTGCTGTGGTCCAAAGCTTTCAGATGGCGATTTATTCCCACAGCCCGAACCCCCCTAACACGGTGCATTTGAGTATAGTATTTGTGACCATCGTAGTCCCAGATCAGCCTGCACATCCGCACAGTCTGATCAAAGCCTGAACTGTTTGCTATGTGATCAAGATGGATCCAAAGGAAGAGCAGTCAGTCTAAACCTTGACAGCATTATCTGATGTGAAGCAGTCAATAAAACATCTACCTAACTCCAGGTGCTTTTAGCATGTATTTGATGGTCAATTATTGTTTGTATTTACATGAAACACCTTTCTAAACAATGCACAAAACAATTCATATGCGCCCGGCTCTCAACGGAATAAGTCTGATGCAACAGGAATTGTTTTGTACATTGTTGCGGAAGGTGTTTCATATACATGTACAGTATATACTTGTTCAATAAAGTCCTGGGGCCCTTTCACTAAACTGCGTACGACTAAAATGTTCGTAAGTGCAAAATTATGATAGTCTGTAAATTTCACATTAACACTGTTTTCTTGTGAACAATTATTGGATTTACATGCATATACAGCCTATGCTCAATAAATGTAAATTCATCAATAATTGAAATTTCCAGACGATCCTAAATTTTCAATTACAAACAGTTTAGTCGTATGAAGTTTAGTGAAACGGACCCCAGGGGACTGAGGAAATTTGAGTTAAAAGTACATGCCATCAGTGGGCACAAAATGTTCTTTATAGGAATTGAGGTAGGTGTACCCTTATGGGAAGATCGAACCCCATGTAAAGTCCATGGAAATCTAACAAAAAATCTAACTCAAAACCCAAAAGTCACTTACACAAATAATCCATATCCACATGTTTAGTTTTATTTGTGCTTATACTGCTTGATTGGTATATACAGTGTTGAAAGGCTTAGTTAAAAACAGACTGAGAAGAGATGTCAAATAAATTAACGAGATTAGCAAGAAATTTACAGGGTGTTTGATAGCAGATCCGAAAGTGTTTCTATCTGATACAAGATTCAAGTTATTAGTCTCGTATCAATCTGGGGCCTGTTTCACTAAACTTCTTACGACTAAAATGTTTGTAAGTGAAAATTTAGGATTGTCTGTAAATTTCAATGTATGGATTTACATTTATTGAGCATAGGCTGCATATGCAGCCTATGCTCAATAAATGTAAATCTTATACTTATTTACAAGAAAACAGTGTTGAGCAATTTATAGACTATCATAATTTTTCAATTATGAACATTTTAGTCGTACAAAGTTTAGTGAAACGGCCCCCAGATGTTTCTAATGATGTTTAAAATGTGATGATGTCAATGTCAAAACAGCATTAACTCTTTTCATCCTGAGGATACACCATTTTGTTTGTGGAAAATCCTAAATATTTGATTTATATGAGCTCAGAAATATATGTTGTGACCACCATTTGAACCATCTCATTGAGGCGGTTCAAATGAGTGGTCACAACATATATTTTCATTGAGAAATAACAAAAATAAAAATAAAATATTTTGAAAATGTCATACCCATAAAGGTGTATTCCGAATGTAATGGGTTAACACCACAGGCAAAATATTTGAAGCGATTAAAATAGCATTTGACACAGGCCTGTATAGCGGTATTGGCAAATAGTGTAGATCCAGATGAGCCGGCTCATGATGTAATTTTCATATTTTTTAGAACAAAAACACCCCTTTCATAAATGGACTAGTCTGAAAATCATTTTGTGACGATAGGATTGGTTGTAAAATTAACATATAAAAGTACATTCCAGTTACATAGGGGTGAGAGTTAAACTGTTGCACAATTAGGAATGTCATTGGGATGTCTTTGATTTGTTCATCTGTGCATAATGCCAATACATAATTAAGGTGAAGCAGCCAGCCAATCAAATTCGCCCCATGTGTTATTATGTGTGTTCATGTTACTGTTTTGAAGTGGTTTTACATAGCATACCATGATCTTCATGTGATACATGAAACTAGTGATTCAAAGAGTTATTATTAATTATACAAAACAAATTATGTTTTGTCAAAGTTTTTATCATGCATTTTTATTAATTCCCTTATAATTCCAGCACAAAAATATTTACATAATTCTCTAACATTTGATTGGTCCGTTGCAAGTCTCCGTCCAAAATTTATATCCTAGTAAACTCCCACGCCGAACTACTTTCCGTAACCGTCAGGCGCAGTTAAAATAATTCTTAAGAAAACGGAAAATAAACACATTTTCTTGATGAATTTATTTCAAATGCTGGAATTATAAGGAATGAATGGCCTTTTTTTTTTTCGAATATTGTAATTTTTTATCGTTTCGTCCAGTATTCCCGCGACTTTTCCAAGCTTATCCCCGATAAATTCCACAAAAAGGCCATTCATTCCTATTATGTGCCCAAAAAGTATTTATATTGCATAATACATGACTTGTTTATATTCCAAATGGTGTTTGTTTGTTTGTTGGGGTTTAACAGCCTATCAACAGCTAGGGTCATTTAAGGCCGGGTCAATGGGTTTAGTACTAAATCCCATATATTACCTGTACAAGTACATGTACATGTTTAAGTACATGTACAAATGGGAGGAAAATCCGAAAATCAGAACTGAAAATTTACAATAAATTTTTTTATATATTCAGCCCTGAAATCAGAATAATCCTGATCTGATGCCAGGTCCTCGCCACACCAGAATCATTTGGCCCCCTCTGAAAAGCAGTAGGATCAGTAATAATCGTACTACTTTTATAATGGGCAATAACCCAATTCAACTAGCAGGTAACAAAAGAGCCAAAGATAACAAAAGCTATAGGAGAACAGCATAGCTCGACTACGAGGGTTGTCGATGTACACACAGCTTGACAAAGAAGGTGGCTGCGGCCTGCATAAAAACCTTAACCAAGGTCGACTAAAAACATTAACCAAGGGAAACTAGAAATGTGGCCTGTCGGCACACGAATACCCCCACTGGCAGCCAAAGAAAACGAGGCATTTTTGATTATGAGCCATTTAGCCGAGCGTTAAGGTTTCAAACGCATCAAGTCTGTGACCTTGACCCTGGGCATAGTGTGATAATCCATGCATCGGTGTAGAAGATATAGAGCGGAAGGGAATTTCAATAGGTTTGACCTTTGACCTTCAACTATGACCTTGACCTTGGACGTAGGTGCGTGGTTATTGATCGAGACACACCTTCTCATCCTGAGAAGCATTTGTGCCAAGGCATTTGATAATCCATGCATCGGTGTAGAAGATATAGAGCAGAAGGGAATTTCAATAGGTTTGAACTTTGACCTTCAACTGTGACCTTGACCTTGGACGTAGGTCCGTGGTTATTGATTGCGACACACCTTCTCATCATGAGAAACATTTGTGCCAAGCCATTTGATAATCCATGCATCGGTGTAGAAGATATAGAGCGGAAGGGAATTTCAATAGGTTTGACCTTTGACCTTCAACTGTGACCTTGACATTGGACGTAGGTCCGTGGTTATTGATTGCGACACACCTTCTCATCATGAGAAACATTTGTGCCAAGCCATTTGATAATCCATGCATCGGTGTAGAAGATATAGAGCGGAAGGGAATTTCAATATGTTTGACCTTTGACCTTCAACTGTGACCTTGGATGTAGGTGCGTGGTTAGCAATTTGATAATCCATGCATCAGTGTAGAAGTTATAGAGCAGAAGGGAATTTCAATAGGTTTGACCTTTGACCTTCAACGTGACCTGACCTTGACCTTAGGACGTAGGTGCGTGGTGATTGATCGCGACAACACCTTCTCATCATGAGAAACATTTGTGCTAAGCCATTTGTAATCCATGCATCGGTGTAGAAGACATAGAGCGGAAGGGAATTTCAATAGGTTGGACCTTTGACCTTCAACAGTGACCTTGACCTGGACGTAGGTGCGTGGTTATTGATCGCGACACACCTTCTCATCGCGAGAAAGAAACATTTGTGCCAAGCCATTTGGGAATTTCAATAGGTTTGACCTTTGACCTTCAACTGTGACCTTGACATTGGATGTAGGTGCGTGGTTATTGATCGCGACACACCTTCTCATCCTGAGAAACATTTGTGCCAAGGCATTTGATAATCCATGTATCGGTGTAGAAGATATAGAGCGGAAGGGAATTTCAATAGGTTAGACCTTTGACCTTCAACTGTGACCTTGACCTTGGACGTAGGTGCGTGGTTATTGATTGCGACACACCTTCTCATCATGAGAAACATTTGTGCCAAGCCATTTGATAATCCATGCATCGGTGTAGAAGATATAGAGCGGAAAGGAATTTCAATAGGTTTGACCTTTGACCTTCAACTGTGACCTTGGACGTAGGTGCGTGGTTAGCAATTTGATAATCCATGCATCGGTGTAGAAGATATAGAGCGGAAGGGAATTTCAATAGGTTTGACCTTTGACCTTCAACTGTGACCTTGACCTTGGACGTAGGTGCGTGGTTATTGATCGCGACACACCTTCTCATCATGAGAAACATTTGTGCCAAGCCATTTGATAATCCATGCATCGGTGTAGAAGATATAGAGCGGAAGGGAATTTCAATAGGTTTGACCTTTGACCTTCAACAGTGACCTTGACCTTGGACGTAGGTGCGTGGTTTTCCAAGTATGGTTGCTGTAGGCCCAGGAGTATTCCATATACAAGTTTGAGTAAAAACCGTAACCAAGGGGAGATAACTAAGTAATCCAAGGATAAAAGTAGGTTAAGGTCAAATATAGGTCAGGGATTATTGATGTACATCACTAGGAGATGAAGTTGTCCAAGTATGGTTGATGTAGGCCCAGAAGTATTCCATATACAAGCTTGACTATAAACATTAACCAAGTAATTCAAGGTTAAATGTAGGTGAAGGTAAAATAAAGGTCAGGGGTTATTGATGTACATCCCTATGAGAAAAAGTTATCCAAGTATGGTGTATGTATGCACAATAGTATTCCATCTACAAGCTTGACTAATAACCTTAACCAAGGTTGAGTAAAAACCTTAACCAAGGGGAATTAAGTAAGTAATTTAAGGTCAAATATAGGTCAGGGGTTGTTGATGTACATCACTAGGAGATGAAGTTGTCCAAGTATGGTTGGTGTAGGGTCATGAGTATTCCATCTACAAGCTTGAGTAAAAAACTTAACCAAAGAGAATTAAGTAAGTAATTCAAGAGGAAATGTAGGTCAAGGTCAAATATAGATCAGAGGTTATTGATGTACATCACTATGAGAAAAGGTTGTCCAATTATGGTGTCTGTATGCACAATAGTATTCCATGTACAAGCTTGAGTAAAAAGCTTAACCAAGGTCGAGTAAAAACCTTAACCAAGGGGAATTAAGTAAGTAATTCAATGTTAAATGTAGGTCAAGGTCAAATATAGGTCAGGGGTTGTTGATGTAAATCACTAGGAGATGAAGTTGTCCAAGTGTGGTTGGTCTAGGGCCAGGAGTATTCCATGTACAAGCTTGATTACAAACGTTAACCAAGGGGAATTAAGTAATTCAAGAGGAAATGTAGGTCAAGGTCAAATACAGATCAGGGGTTGTTGATGTACATCACTAGGAGATGAAGTTGTCCAAGTATGGTGGGTGTAGGGCCAGTAGTATTCCATATAGAAGGTTGACTAAAAACCTTAACCAAAAGGAATTAAGTAAGTAATTGAAGAGGAAATGTAGGTCAAGGTCAAATATAGATCAGGGGTTATTGATGTATATATCTATGAGAAAAGGTTGTCCAATTATGGTGTCTGTATGCACAATAGTATTCAATGTACAAGCTTGAAAAAAAACCTTAACCAAGGTTGACTAAAAACCTTAACCAAGGGGAATTAAGTAAGTAATTTAAGGTTAAATGTAGGTCAAGGTCAAATATAGATCAGGGGTTATTGATGTGCATCACTAGGAGATGAAGTTGTCCAAGTATGGTTGGTGTAGGGCCAGGAGTATTCCATGTACAAGCTTGATTAAAAACGTTAACCAAGGGGAATTAAGTAATTCTTCAGGAAATGTAGGTCAAGGTCAAATATAGATCAGGGGTTGTTGATGTACATCACTAGGAGATGAAGTTGTCCAAGTATGGTGGGTGTAGGGCCAGTAGTATTCCATATAGAAGGTGGACTAAAAACCTTAACCAAAAGGAATTAAGTAAGTAATTGAAGAGGAAATGTAGGTCAAGGTCAAATATAGATCAGGGGTTATTGATGTACATACCTATGAGAAAAGATTGTCGAAGTATGGTGTGTGGATGCACAATAGTATTCAATGTACAAGCTTGAAAAAAAACCTTAACCAAGGTTGACTAAAAACCTTAACCAAGGGGAATTAAGTAAATAATTCAAGAGGAAATATAGGTCAAGGTCAAATATAGATCAGGGGTTATTGATGTGCATCACTAGGAGATGAAGTTGTCCAAGTATGGTGGGTTTAGGGCCAGTAGTATTGCATATACAAACTTGACTAAAAACCTTAACCAAGGTGGACTAAAAACCTTAACCAAGGGGAATTAACCAAGTAATTCAAGAGGAAATGTAGGTGAAAGTCAAATATAGATCAGGGGTTATTGATGTATACTGAGCAAAACTAGAAACGTCCCTCCATGTTTAAGGAAAGATTCATCAAAAACCAAAAGGGTTACTTTTAAAAATCAAAATGGAAAAACAAGTTCATTCATTTCTGTATCAAAGCCAATAAATTGCATTTGGATATCTTGTTAAATATTCGAGAGATAACCGGCCAAGGGCGGTAGGGGTCAAAATCAAAAATCACAAAAACTCAGAAATGTGTTACTTAATGTTTAGAGATGGAATTTCAATAAGTAATGTGGCAAATTCAGTAAATCTCGTTAGTACCGAGTGTGGCCACCATTTGCATGAATGCATGCAATGATCCTACGCTGCATCGACTTGACGTAACGCAATACCAGTGCGTTGGGCAAATTCCTCCATTCCCGTTGTAACGCCCGTGTAAGATCGCGAACATTGTCAATCTGATGGTTAGCTCGTGCTTTGCGGCCCAGCTCATCCCATATGTGCTCAATGGGATTGAGATCCGGGGAGACCGCGGGCCATGGCATGACGTCGACGTTGTTTTGCTGTAAGTATTGAGTGGTGACCCTGGCTACGTGAGGGCGGGCATTGTCGTGCATCAATGTCACACCAGGACCATGCTGACGGATAAATGGTAAGGCATGTGCATTTAGCACATCTGCAACATAACGTTGTGCATTGATGTTGCCCTGTACAACAACCAAATCTGTCTTCCGGTTTCCCATGATCCCACCCCAGACCATTACGCTCCCTCCCCCAAACCTGTTCTTCTCAACAATGCAACAATCGGTGAATCTTTCATTTTTACGCCTGTATACCCGTAATCTTCCGTCAGCATGACTAACTGTGAACCGAGATTCATCGGTGAACAAAACTCGGTTCCAGTCAGCCCTTCTCCAGTTCAGATGATGTCGCGCCCATAACAGTCTGGCAGCACTGGTGACGTTGGATCATTATCTGACCAGTGTACGGGCGGCGTGCCCGGATTGGTTGGGCGTTACGACGTAACCGGTTGCGAATGGTCTGCCCTGAGACACCGTATCGCCTAGCAGTGACTGTGGCTGCCAATCGACGTTGACGTAAGTGCGTCAACGTAATGTAACGATCGGCTCTAGCCGTCGTTACACGAGGCCTACCAGGTCGCTGCCGGTCGTGAACAGCCCCAGTCTGCTGGTACCGGGCTGCAAGACGATCAATCGTCTTCCGACAGCAACCAAACCGAGGCGCGACCGCCCTGGCGGCCATCCCACCCGCAAGCATCCCAATTGCCTGATTTCGCTCGTTTTCGGAAAGCCGTGGCATATCGAAAACAGTGAAAAATTAAAAAAGTTTTTTAATTTTCCGAATAGCCCCTATCGCATGAATGGTACGACATGAACTGAATCACCTTATCGATGACAAGTATAGCGTGCACGTGCAAAAAGTGGAAATCAACGTTCCGGTCACTGGCCGCTATGTAAACCGTGTGTATCGGCTAAACTCTACACGATCGTATTCTGAACATCGCCACGGTTTAAAATACATGTACTTTGAACATGTGGTACATACATAGACAGAGCTACACCGGCTATAAAACAGGGACGTTTCTAGTTTTGTTGAGTATACATCACTAGGAGATGAAGTTGTCCAAGTATGGTGGGTGTAGGGCCAGTAGTATTCCATATACAAGCTTGACTAAAAACCTTAACCAAGGCGTGACGGTGACGGTGACGGTGACGGTGACGCCGACGCCGGGGTGACAACATAAGCTCTACTTATTCTTCGAATAGTGAGCTAAAAACGTACCTGAGTGCCAAACCAGGCAAATCGTGATTCCTATAAGGAGGAACCCCCACCGTTAATTTACGACGTTGCATTCGCCCGACCAACAACCCACTCCAAATGTTGCTATTCGTCTCTTTGGTGTAAATATGATACACAACTAGCAAATGTGTTCATAGAACATGGATGCACGCCTACTGCTTTAAAGCGTAGACAAGGCAAACTTGCAACATTCTAAGTGTAAAAGGGTGAGATAATCCATGGTCCAATATATAATGGATAGTACGAGGTTTATCCGAAAATGGACATGAAATTGTCTCCCTACCATACAACCAGTGATGTGAAGGATGTTTGTTTGTTTCTTTATTGGTGTTTAACGGCCTATCAACAGCTAAGGTCATGTCATGTAAGGCCGGGCAAACGGGTTCGATTCCGTTTTAACCTGCTGCATAGGTGGGAAAAACCCAAAATCAGAACGGAATATTTACATAGAGAAAAAATGTGTTCAGCCCTGAAATTAGAATAACCCGACCTGGTGCCAGGTCCATACCACACCAGTCACTTGGCCCCTTCCCCTAAATTAGGATTACGAATAATCGTAATACTGACATAAGGGGTATAACCAGATTCAACTGTTGCATACAATATGCCAAAGACGTATGTGAGGGCCAAACCAGGTCTCCAGTCGGAATTCCGTGTGACATGAAGGAGTCTTCTAGGTTTAATAACACAAATGTATAAATATATATTTATTACTATTAAACATTTTATAATATACAAAACAAGTGTAGAAGATATAATAACAAAACCAAGAATGCCGTGATGGGTTGGTGTCTTACAGAATCACTTCACAGATATGACATGTATCAGAAGCCGATTTCACCAACATTGCAAAGTATACTTATACTTACCTAGCAAAGTATACTTTTGAGGGAGAAATTTTCAATTTAAGGATAAATTTAGTAATTTTTATTATATTGAATTTATTACATTATCACAGCCATTTTGGCTGTGATAATGTAATACATTCAGTATAATAATTCTGCATACTTTTAATCATCAAATATATGCAGTTGTTAGTTCTATATGAAATAATGCATTTTGGGAAAAATGATTACTCCCTCAAAGTATACTTTGCTAGACAAGTATTCTTTGCAATTTTGATGAAATCGGCTACTGATATTTTGTATGCTTACAATGCCGAACTAAATACATGTATTGTCATCTGCTGTTTATTTCTTGTGTTCCATTTTTCTCTCAATAAAACATGTTTTGCAGCATATGAGAAACATATACAATGGAGAAGATTCTCCTGTGCTGCAAAGCTGTTTTTTTTCATAGGAAATAAAAAATGAAAAGCAGCAGATGATAAGATTTGTAAAAATATGCCAAATTAAATAACATTTATTTCTTGTGTTCCATTTTTCTCTCTCAATAAAACATGTTTTTGTAGTATATGAAAATCGTCTACAGTGGAGACAATTCTCATGTGCTGCAAAGACAATGTTCTTATATGAAATAAAACAAAAAAGGAAAATCAGCAGATGGTAATATTTGTTTCCTGCCTGTTGTTGACTTAAATTTTGTCATCTGCCGTTTATTTTTTGTTTTCAATTTTTCAAATAAAAAACGTGTTTTAACAACACTTTAGAATCATTTCAAACCAGACCGCTAACAATAAAATAATCTTAGTTTACACAATATTTATTTCAGTTATTGCAAGTGAGATATTTGTTCATACAATTGAGAACATGATTATAAAACAAGCTTTTACACTTATGTGAATTCTTCTCCTGGAGAAAACCAGGGGCCCGTTTCACTAAACTTCGTAAGACTACAATGAGTGTAAGTGCAAAATTATGATAGTCTGTAAATAGCACATTAACAATGTGTTCTTGTAAACAATTATTGGATTTACATTTATTGAGCATAGGCTGCATATGCAGCCTATGCTCAATAAATGTAAATCCATACATTGAACTTTACAGACGATCCTAAATTTGCGCTTACGAACATTTTAGTCGTACAAAGTTTAGTGAAACGGGCCCCAGTTTCACAATATGGCTAAGGAACAAATTGGTGAAATAAGGTATTTTTGAACAAACCAAATAAAAATGTGTATATCAAAATGAATGCGTCACACAATGATGGAAACTAATCTTATTTGTCTTATTTCTCCACAAAAGTATATGTACAGTATACGGGCCAGCAAGCCAAGATAAAGAGCCTTGCAATATTGGCAACAATTGATGACTTGCGGTATGTCACCTGGCTTGAGTGTTTGTTTGTTTGTTTATTTGTGTTTAACGGCCTATCAACAGCTAAGGTCATGTAAGGCCGGGCAAACGGGTTCGATCCCGTTTTAACCTGCTGCATTGGGGGGAAAATTCCAAAATCAGAACTGAATATTTACATCGAGAAACAATATATTCAGCCCTGAAATTAGAATAACCTGACCTGGTGGCAGGTCCATACCACACCAAAGTCACTTGGCCCCTTCCCCTAAAATAGGATTACGAACAATCGTAATACTCACATAAGGGGTATAACCAGATTCAACTGTCACATACAAAATGCCAAAGACGTATGTGAGGGCCAAACCAGGTCTCCAGTCGGAATTCCGATAAGGATGAACCCCGATCGTTAAATTACCCATCGCTTGCACCCACCTTCCACCCACCCTGGCTTGAGTGAACAGACTGAATCTCGAACATTGTAGGCCCTGTTCAGACTGCGCAGATGCAGAGACTGATCATGGGCTTTGCCGGTCGCAAATGTCATAAGGCATCTTTCCTCAGCTAGAGGCCCATATGTGTAAGATAATCTTGGTTAGATGGCTAAAATCAGGGTTAAAACATATATGTGGAGAAATGGGGCGCAGTCTGATCAGGGCCTGCACTGTTTGCCATTCACTTATTGACTCACCGACAATGCATCGGACATCAAATATCGATTCTTCTCAGGCTACAGGAGTGTGCAAGCCTATCAGTGGAAACAAAATTGTTACCCGCTCCAAACCTCCCGCGATAACATATCGGAGGCGAATTATTGTAGCGAGCTTATCAGGAGCAACGCTGGGCATAAATCTCATAAGCCCCATTTCTACAGTCACGGCCACATATCCATGTGGAGGTATTAGAAAATACAAACAGCCTTACAAGATGATCGGTATCTGAAATAAAATGTGTTATTCTAAATCTAGACCAGCTGGCTGGTTAGTTCCCAATGGGTCAGCTTTCAGACTGTTAATTTATTGTCCACGAGTTAAAACACTAATCCTGTCCTTTTAAAAACAGACATGAGCGTCACTAAAATATGTACGACTAAAATGTTTAAAAGTGCAAAATTGAAATTTGCAATAACATATGAGACAAGCCACGTGATTTTGTACATGAGAAGGAGTGTGATTATTCATATTCATGAAACATATTGATAGAAACTGTGATATTTTCTGTAAATTACATCAAAAATTTACAAAATATTCACAACAAAACTAGAATTCTATTCCACATTTGCTCTGAACATTTCGTCAACTTCTATGTGACATAGAAAGATTTTCAATATTTTATGTAAATCACACAATGTCATTTACATAAAATATTGAAAATCTTGTAAATACATTTTTCTCAGGAACAAAATCACGTATCGTGCCTCATTAGCACGTACTGACGATCATGGCAGATCTTTTGCAAATGGTGGCATTGGTGAACCACGCTGAATGCTACAAGCAACTACTGCAATATATTCGTTCAAGCGTTTTTATCATATGAAGTTTAGTGAAATGAATCCCAGTCTTATAAGGTTACCAAACTGGGAAAGTCACGAGTAACTACATAGAACTGCATCCGGGGCATTGTTCACATCACAATTGGCAGAACTTGTCTGTTTCACACTCCTTTGTTTAGTTTATATATTGCAATGTGATGACAAATCAACAAAGTCTCCAAATTATAACTCCAATGATGTCCAGTAGCCGATTTTACCAACATTGCAAAGTATAATTTTCTCGCAAAGTATACTTTGAGGGAGTAATCATTTATTTTTCCTGAAATGCATTATTTCATACAGAACTAACGACTGCATATATTTGATGATTAAAAGTATGCAGAATTATTATACTGAATTTATTACATTATCACAGCCAAAGGCTGTGATAATGTAATAAATTCAGTATAATAGAAATTAATACATTTATCCTAAAATTGAAAATGTTTCCCTCAAAGTATACTTTGCTAGAAAAGTATACTTTGCAATTTGGTGAAATGGGCTTTGTACGACTAAAATGTTTGTAAGTGCAAATCTAGGATCGTCTGAAAATTTCAATTGATGGATTTACATTTAATGAACATACAGGGACTACACTGTTCACTGTTTAGTCCCTGAACAAGCCACGATTTACAAATGTTGAAACTTGGGTCACGATTTGAAAATGTACTACGGTAGTTTTTCTCAGTCATCGACTCGTGTGGATCAGCGACATACAGGACAGGTATAGCATTAGCTGATCACAGATCTACAGCAATGGGCAACAACACATGTGAATCTACGTCATTAAATGAAGAAAGCAAATGTGGATTGAAATGGTTACTTGACCAAGTTCAGAAATGCTAACACACCTGTGGCCTGTTTCACTTAAAGTTCAAAACTCAAGGTGCATGATCACGTGGTTATAACAACAACAACAGTGGCTGAACGTGTTGAAATCTTGTCCACTCCAAAGTAAGTATTATTTGATATTTTCCTTAATATGAAACAGATTTTGATGAAATATGGCGCAGCAAACGTGTCTGCATTTGGTCGTCCAGGGAGTTCGGCACAGACTTAATATACAGGTGGAAGACGTCGACCTGTGACATGTAATGGGATTTTTTGTAATGGGCATTTTTTTTCGGTCACAGGTCTGAGTCGTCCACCTGTGGGTTAATACAGTCAATCGATTCATGTTCCAAATTTGTGTAAAACATTAAAAATCTTATTGAAAATAATGTTATACATGATCGCATGGCCGAGATACTTGTTAGGGAAATACTAATTACATTTTAGGAAATAAACAAGTAAATTATCTGCTTTTAAAAGACACTCACACACACCTAAAATAATATTTGTTAAACCTGATAAAACATAAAAGACCGGTACACATGTATATAATAACAAATAGCCAGATCTGACAAACCCAGGCTTACTTGTGGCTGTGACTGATGAAATTCAGCTTTTGACATTTCGATGGTCTAGTAACATAAGGTCGTAACTGCTATGCTAAAGCATAGCAGTTACGACCTTATGTTACTAGACCATCGATTTGTGACCAGTGAAGCACCAGATCATCCTGCATTGATACCAGTAAGCATTCAGCCAGTGAAGCACCTATCATGCTTCTAACAATCAATCAGACCGGGTGGATAAGTTGACTGGTCTGGGCCCACTTAGTCAAACAAGAAATCCGTGGTGTCGCGCCTGCCGAGGCATTTGACAGTAAGATGATCATGAGCATGTGCTAAAGTAAGCATCACGAAAACCGTCAGAGAAGTGCATGCTTAAAACACGAAAAAGGTCAAGGCTGAAGAAACTTTTTGACAAAGTGTTTCCTTAACTATGTGAAGGTCAACAAGGTCAACAAGGTCATGTTAATGGAGACACAAATGTCTTCCGAATGCTTACATGTATCAAGTGTTCAAATAGTGATGAAATCCATTAAGTATTATTAAAGTTATATCATGATGAAGAAGCTTGTACAAACTTTTTGACATTTCGAACGACAACGACGGAAAAAGTGGTGACTATTGTCGCGCCTTCTGCTATAGCGGGCGCGACAAAAATGAAATAATTCCAGCACAAAAATATTTACAAAATTCCCTAACATTTGATTGGCCCGTAGCAAGTCTCTGTCCAAAATTTATATCCCAGTAAACTCCCACGACGAACTACTTTCCGTAACTGTGAGGCGCAGTTAAAATAATTCTTAAGAAAACGGAAAATAAACACATTTTCTTGATGAATTTATTTCAAATGCTGGAATTAAAAGGAATGAATGGCCTTTTTGTGGAATTTATCGGGGATATAAACTTGGAAAAGTCGCGGGAATACTGGACGAGGCTTTCCGGCCTTCGTCCAGTATTCCCGCGACTTTTCCAAGTTTATACCCCGATAAATTCCACAAAAAGGCCATTCATTCCTATAATAAATACGACCGCTGTATCTCCGAAATCAGTTTGTAACATGCCTGTGTCAGACACATAGGTATCATCTGATCAGGCGACACTGGTCAAAAGAACTAAAAGCCCAATTTTCCCATGGTGGATCACAAATGTGATTCAGACTGGAGAAATGGGGCTTATGGCATTTGTGACCAGTGTACATCCAGATTCGCCATGCTATACAAGAAATATAGATTGTTATCAGGCTACAATTGTGTGCTATTGGATCAGGAGCTACACTGGTCACAAATCACAGGGGCGCATCTGGAGGTGGGGGGGGGGTCCGGGGGTTGCCACACCCCCGTTCAGCCACGGAGTTTACATAGATCACAGTTTACCACCAGCTGGAATCTGAATTTAAATGCCGTAAAACACAGGAAAGTGCATTTCAAAGAGCTCGAAAAATAGGACAACCCCCTAGTTGCGAACACTAACTCTTGCAATTACTCCCGTACCGTCTCCGTACCTTCGCTACTAGACAACCCCCCACCCCCCATTCCCCAAATGCTGCTGGATCCGCCCCTGAATCCCACAAGCCCCATTTCGCCAGTCACAGCCACAAAGAAGCCTGCTCCTAACAGATCGCAGCTGAAATATTTCACTACTGCTGAAACTAAATGTATCAGTGTAGTCTCACAGGTGGACCAATATAGACCCTGATCCGACTACATACAGGAGTACATGGATGCAATAGCAACTTGCTTTCCAGCAAGCAATCAAAGGAAGATATGTTTATACAATGTGCCAGCAGCCAGCATATCAAGCCAGTCAAAGCTTTGTCAGTAAAAAACAATTTTTAACAGTTTTCACATGGACGCCCACATGATGTATGGAGAGACCTCGAAAGGACAGCCTTTTTCACATATCGATGGTCTAGTAACATAAGGTCGTAACTGCTATGCTAAAGCATAGCAGTTACGACCTTATGTTACTAGACATAGCAGTTACGACCTTATGTTACTAGACCATCGATGGTCTAGTAACACAAGGTCGTAACTGCTATGCTAAAGCATAGCAGTTACGACCTTATGTTACTAGACATAGCAGTTACGACCTTGTTACTAGACCATCGATATTTGGACTGCAGAAATGTAACCTATGGCATTTGTGACCACTGTAGCTCATGAGGGTGTTTGATGGACCGAGGCACAGCTGTGCTCAGTCTTGGCCAATCAAACTGCATGATATTGAGCCTGAATTTGGAGTCCCAGATCAGACTGCGTGGATGCGCATGCTGATCTTGGACGACACAGATCGCAAATGCCATAACGTTCATTTCTCCAGTCACATCCACACTTAATATTCAAGGGTTAAAGCAAGTTCACAAAACGATATCATGTCCTAATCCTTTGCCATATGGCAATAAGTATACTTCAGTGCAGGCCCAAAATCAAGACAGTACAGGGGCCCATTTCACTAAACTTTGTAAGACTAAGAAGTCGTAAATGCAAAATGTAATTTCAGACTAACATTTACACAGACAGCCGATGTTTGAGAATCTTTAGTGGATGTATAAGCATGTATATTTCCAGCACAAAAATATTTACACAATTCCCTAACATTTGGCTCGTAGCAAGTCTCTGTCCAAAATTTATATCCCAGTAAACTCCCACGCCGAACTACTTTTCGTAACCGTGAGGCGCAGTTAAAATAATTCTTAAGAAAACGGAAAATAAACACATTTTCTTGACGAATTTATTTCAAATGCTGGAATTATAAGGAATGAATGGCATTTTTGTGGAATTTATCGGGGATATAAACTTGGAAAAGTCGCGGGAATACTGGACGAGGCTTTCCGGCCTTCGTGCAGTATTCCCGCGACTTTTCCAAGTTTATACCCCGATAAATTCCACAAAAAGTGCCATTCATTCCTATAAATGATGTGTGAATGTAGGTAAAAAAATGGTAATGTTATTTATGCACATTAATGCAAGAAGCAAATTAATAAAAAATCTTCGTATAAATTTGTTATAGTATTAAAGACGTTTAGTGAAATGGGCACAAGGGGGCCATTTCACTAAACTTTGTACGACTAAAATGTTCGCAAGTGCAAAATTATGATAGTCTGTAAATTTCACATTAACAATTTTTTTCTTGTAAACAATTATTGGATTTACATTTATTGAGCATAGGCTGCATATGCAGCATATGTTCAATAAATGTAAAACCATCAATTGAAATCTCCAGACGATCCTAAATTTACACTTATGAACATTTTAGTCAAACAAAGTTTAGTGAAACGCCCCCTGATGTGCATGTTGATTGGGGGCTACGTTTTTTACATGGGTCCCTTTTCTCAGTGGACTTAAAACAGATACAATGTGGTTAATTTTTCAGCAAGCAGCATATTTAAGATCTGTTTATAAAATACGAAATATGACCCTAGAACAGTATTAAGCGAATTATTATTTTTTTTTTAAAATAAAAAACAAATGACATCATCAGGGTTGCCGAATCAGAAAATGGACCTTAGAACATCTATGACCAGCGTAGCCCCAGATCAGACTGCACATAGCATCTGCGCAGGCTGATCTGGGGCTACACTGTTCATTAGTGTCTGTGGAACATTCTCTGCTTCTACTTCAGATCTGTATCAGAGTATGTGCTAGCAAACATGTAGCAAACAATGCCAGTCAAGGGTAATTTTGTCGCTCGACAGCCCAATTTTATAGCACACACAGAGACACGACAATGGATATGTTGAGCTGTCGCAGTTCTATCACATCGACAATACTTATCACCGACAGCCGCTAGTGCTGGTTGAAAACCACCAAAGGCACGTCATCTGTACTGAACGTCTCCGATTCCGACGAAGTTACGGAGCCGCGAGATGATCGCCGCCCGTATATAGCCCTAAGTGGTATCAAGTGTACGGTCGGACAGTCGTCGGGCTTGGGCATAGTACCACTCTGTAAACCTTCGTCATCAGAGATGTACTCATCAGAATCCTTCACTACAATGTTTGTCTCCGTGACGTCGACACTGTCTAGAGAAGTGGTTGCCGTGTCAATGCTGGCCTCGTCTCCGGGCATATCCGACCTTGCCGGGAAGTCACGACCTTCGACCTGTAGGATACAGAGGTCATCGGACATGTTGTCGATGTCAGATCCATGCGCGGTGTCCGATGGCAGGGGTGAAATCAACAAACTGTCGTCACTCTCGCCTTCGGTTACCTCCCCAGGGTCAGGGTCGTAGTCGGAGTCAGCCGACTCGGTCTCCGAGTCCAAGGTCAGGGGTTCTGCCAAGGTCACCGGAGGATCAACCCCAATACCAGCGGCAGTCTCCTCCATAGCTGGCTCAGCAATATCGACCTCAGCAGCAGCGTCTCCAGGGTGTTCCCGGGTATCTAATTCACTGTTCGTTCCATCTACCGGCTGGTTGCCCGAGTTAGCCTGAGACGATTCCCGCCGACTTCGTCGTGCACGACGTTCCGCATGTTCTTGTTGAACCTCGTCAAAATTCCTCGACGTCAGCATGGCCTCGTGGTATGGTGGTGGAGCAATACGGCGCATGAACTCCGAGTACAGGCGACTCATGGGTGTCTCATGACGTGGCCCGCCGTGACGTTCGAGGGTGCGGAGGGAGTACAGCTTACAGGAGCAGCCAAGCAGGATGACAAGTAGCAGACCACAGATCATAGAGCCAGTAATGGCAGCGACAATCACACGCTTTGTGCTCCCTACAATAGCAGATATGGATAAGACACTAATATAAGACAAGCCATGTCATTATAAAGAAAATGTGGGATTTTTCATGAAAACTATTTACAGCACCGTGATAATTCTATTCCGCATTTGCTCTGATCATGTCATCAACTTTAAATCAACTTTACAGGTATAAAATCAGATTGCCCGTCTCATATATGTAGATGTAAAAGACTATGACTGGAGCAATTGGGCTACCCTTACGATTGACACAACCTAATAAGGATATATCCTGTTTGTTAAAAGTGTTCAGCTCTTTTACTGACCGACTCATAACAGTGCCGACCCTGATCAGACTGTGCGGAAGCACAGGATGATCTGGGTCTACACTGGGCGCATAAGCAATGATCCCATTTCTCCAGTCCCAATCGGAATGACCCAGAGACTGCAGTTCATCATGAAGAAGATATATAGACGTACCAAAGCAGTCGTGTTCATCGCTATCGTCACCACAGTCGTTGCGTTGGTCACAGGTCCAGGACTCGTAGATACAGCGGTCATTGTCACATAGGAATGTCCCATTACTGTGTCCACACAAGTCTGGGGCTGAAAAATGCAAACATTATCACTGAATTGGCGGGAAGTGAATACGGTGGAACCTCTCTAAATCGGACACCCATCTTATTTTTATGGGTTTCTTAGCCATTTATCTCGGGTGACAGTGACTGTTCGTGATTGCATAGCACACACACAGGTCTCGGACTGCAGGTCATATGCCTGATTTACAGTGAAACCAGACACCCTGGTGAACCATGAAGATTCTGATCAGACTGTGTGGATGGTCACCAAACCCATAAGCCTGCATGTCTCCAGTCAGTCACATAATTATAATGCGAGATCATTTTTAACATTTTCTTTATTGATACACCAAAACACCGAAATTAGGCATGTAGAGAATATATGCATGCCATAGAAAGAAGGTATGGATGATGATAAACAAGCTTTCAAGTCAATCTTATGTTTACAAAATTTGAGAAAATTAAAAAACGTTGGTGTAGATTTAGGATGCCAGCCCGCAGACACTCCAGAACACACAGACGTCACTGTGACAACTGTGCCCACTCACGGTACTGAGTATGTAGAGGGCTTTGCGCAATTGCACACTATAAGCAGGGATTCCGCTGGCGATCGCCACTTTCGCAATTGGCGATAAAAATAAACAATTGGCAATAAAAAATTACAATTTTGGAAAAAAAAGAAAAAAAAAGATTTTTTTTTCTTTTTTTTTCGAAAATTTGTAATTTGTTATCGCCAATTGTTTTGAAGTGCCGATTTTTTTATTTTCCCCAGCGGAATCAATGTATAAGGAAGCTATATACCAAATTCGAGTCTCCAGCTATATGGTTTATAAAGTTTTACTTCTTACATGAAACGCAACAGATGGACATACAGATGGACGGGCGCCAGAGACGAAATCAATATACCATAATAACCCCAGAGCTCCAGTTAAGGTGCTTAATTTGACCAACTTGGTGTGAAATTGTGTTATTTCTTCATCAAAAAAGGCAAGTTGGTAGTCATTTAGAATCGTCTCATTGAGACGATTCTAAAGCACTCCCAACTTGCCATTTTTGATGGAGAAATAAGAAATTTACCTCCAAATTACGCACCTTAACTGTAACCCTGTATATTCGGACACCATTTATTCTGGCAAAGACATATATCCCACAACAGAGTGTCCCAATGCTTATAGTCTGTTTCACGAAAGCTGCCCAAATTTTAGGCTCCGTGAAGATGTCTATGGGGATTTAACATGGGGAAATTTTGTTTTCGCAATAAAATCAATATTTGACCAAATTTCACGAAATAAAAAGAAGGCTCATTCTTAATTTTTCCTTTAATTTAATATTATCAAAAGAAATCTTGTTTTTGAATTGTTTATATAGCCGTAAAATATGGGCAGCTTTCGTGAAACAGACAGTAGGATTGGTATAGTTGTACTGATTTATTAACAAGAGTGCCGAAGGTCATAATATACGCCGGTCGAGGCAAGGCAAGTCAACAAGGGGAGATAACTCACTGAAACCCTTGAGTGATAAACGTGTATACCGAATTAGGTTATATGTCAAGTACAACTTCAGTTCTTGTGTGGACAAGGGTACAGAGTGCAAAAATTAAAAATGGCCGCCAAGGGAGATAAGTCACTGGAATATTTTTCATACAATCAATAGGGTTCTTCGTCTTCCCGTAATAAACATGTACACTGAATTTGGTTACGATCTTTTAAGTAGAACTAGAGTGATTGTGTGGACAAAGATACAGAGTGCAAAAATTAAAAATGGATGCCAAGGGGAGACAAGTCATCGAAAATTTTCAAAATCAATAGGTTTCTTCGTCTTGCCGTGATAAACATGTAAACATGGATTTGGTTACGATCGGTGAAGTAGAACGCGAGTTATTGACAAGGAAACAGAGTTCGAAAAATAAAAATGGCCGCCAAGGGGAGATAAGTCATCAGCTTCTTCGTTTTACTGTATAAACATGTATACCAAATTTGGTTACAATCCGTCAAGTAGAGATACAGTTATTGCATGGACAAGCTGTGCCCGCTCGCTGCCCTCCGCTGAAGGTGAATACATAATACGTCCCGTTTTTTCAAACGGGCGTATAACGATGTATTTGGATACAATTTATTTTTGGAAAACCCCTATAAATGACAAATCGTGTCTGACATTACGGTACCCATTTCTTTTTGTCTCAAAAAGTTGGTATAACAGGCCCAGAGATATTGGAAAGAATACATACTGCAGTTCTGTTCGTCGGCATTGTTGGAGCAGCGTGCCACCCCGTTACAGCGTTCGCCAGGATGGTAGCACTGGCCCGTGCCCACCCCGCAGCTGTATTCTTCATTGTGGCAATTGTCTGGTACACAACAACATTGATGTGGTAATATGTGGCTGTGACTGGAGAAATGGGGCTTATGGGTGGGATCCTGGGGCCCGTTTCACTAAACTTCTTACAACTAAAATGTTCGTAAGGGCACATTTAGGATCGTCTGTAAATTTCAATTGATGGATTTACATTTATTGAGCATAGGCTGCATATGCAGCCTATGCTCAATAAATGTAAATCCAATCATTATTTACAAAAAAACAGTGTTAATGTGAAATTTACAGACTATCATAATTTTGCACTTACGAACATTTTAGTCGTACGAAGTTTAGTGAAATGGCCCCCAGTAGCCTGATAACAACAGAGCTCCAGATAAGGTGCGTATTGGCATATTTTAAACAATTATTTAAGCTGAATACGCATTGATTATATCAAAAGTGGGAGTACAAAATACCACAGCAATGTGAATATACGCATTGATTTTCAAATTGAGTATTGAAAGTACGGTCATAAAGTTGAAAATTCACTTAGTTCAGCTGCAAAAAGCAATGTTTTTATCATGTGTTCCCTATTTAGTAATGAACAAAATAAATAACCCATTTGTGAAAGTAAAATATGCAATGATTTTGAAATCAGTGGGTATAGTACGCTTTAGACACAAAGCTTATCTGGAGCTCTGTAACAATCTATATTGACTTTTAGGAGCATGATCGGTGTTTCATTGATGGAATCTACACCGGTCACAAAAACCTGTGAGTCCCATTTATATATAAATATGTAGAGGTACCACGGTATATTGCTTGTTAGACGCATGTTGAGTGTTTAATTGATAGAATTTCCTGATCAAACTGCGGATGCACATGCTGATCTGGGTCTACACTGGTCGCGCCCCATTTCTCCAGTCACATTTTTTCTCTACACATTAAGTCATACTCGATTAGCTGACTTAAGTTTCGATAAATACGTTTGGATCACATGACATCATACAAGCCTGTTGACTGGTTCAAGTCACTTTGATGTCAATAAATATCCACAACGCTGTCAATACTAATTTGTCTAGTTTGTATTTCTTTTGTATTAAACGTTAAATGGTGGACAACAAATATTATTGTCTGTTGTATATTGCTTTTTATTTTTGGCAGATGGTGGCCAGAAACATTTATTTTCATAAATTTCATCCTGCTTTTTTTTAATTTTTTTTTTTTTTTTTTTTGTCTCTTTTCCCTCAGACAAATACCATGTATGGAGGTCGTAGGACTTATAGTTTTCTGTAAACTGAGCTAAACGCAAAAACTTAACGTGAAATGTTGACGCCGCTGCCGCAGACGCCGACGGAAAAGCTATGCCTATGTCCCACTTCTGCTAAAGTAGGCGGGACGATATATCAGTAACTCTGATGGAGGATGTACACCTCAAAACCTTTATAAGTCATTTGAACTTGACCTTGAGCACAGGGACCACATGGGTGGGTTATAGAATGCAAATATGGATGATGAAAAATAAGTATATGAAGTTTTCAATTCCGTCCAACTTACAACAACAGAGATAGTAGTCCAGCAACAGAGATAGTAGGCAGCCAAATTTTTTAAGGCAAACTCGTACAGACAGATGGGGGCAGTTCCACTAGACTTTGTACGACTAAAATGTTTGTAAGTGAAAATTTAAGATCGTCTGAAAATTTCAATAAATGGATTTACATTTATTGAACATAGGCTGCCGCGGCATTGCACATGCAGCCTATGCTCAATAAATGTAAATCCAATAATTGCCTACAAGAAAAAGTTGTTAATGTGAAAAGTTTAGTGAAATGCGCCCATTGATAAGACAGGGTACAGGGTGGTGACTATATGTACACCAATCATTTCCACGCACATAATAATAAATCCATAATCAGACTGGAAACAACAAAGAAGAATCCCGCCACACATCAGGGGCACCGGAAGCATCATAAGATTGGTCCGGCGAATCTAGTGGGTGCCCCCGCTACCCACCCAACGTGTATGTTGTTACCACTCAGTTGAACCGTCTCGCTGAGATGGTTCAACTGAGTGGTAACAACGTACACTTCTGATGAGAAATGAGAAAAATTGCAGAAAAAATATTTACATTCCGTTTTTTATATAAACATATATACAAATATGTCAAAAGTATTGATCCGGCAGTCACCGGACCTGCCGGACCTATTCCGACGCCATAAGTTACATAAGTAACTGAGACCGGTTTACTAAACTTTGTGTGAATAACAAGAATTCCGCCACGGAGCTGTGTCGCGCCTGCCGAGGCATTTGACCATAACATGATCATGGGCATGGGCTAAAGTAAACATCATAAAAACCGTCAGATAAGGTTCATGCTTAAAACACGAAAAAGCTCAAGATTGAAGAAACATTTTGACGTAAAAAAAATGGCTATGTGTTTTCGCAAAAATGTCAAGGTACAAAGGTCAAGGTCATGTTAATGGGGACATGAGTGTGTTCCAAATACTCTCATGTATCAAGTGTCCAAGTATTGAAGTAATCTGTCAAGTCATATTACATTTATATAATGATGAAGATAAAAAAGGTCAAGGTCATGTTAAGCAAGTGAGCAAATATTGAAGCAATAGCGATCGGTGTAGACCGAGATCAGACTGCGCGGATGTAGACTAGGTCTACACCGATCGCCAATGTCAAGTAATATTAAAGTTATACCATGATGAAGAAGCTTGTAAAAACTTTTTGACGTAAAAAAATGTTTCCACAAAAATGTGAACATAAAAAAGGCCAAGGTCATGTTAATGGCGGCATGAATGTGTTCCCAATGCTCACATGTATCAAGTGTCCAAATATTGAAGCCATCCATCCAGTAATATTAAACAAGTAATATGAAAGTTATAGCAGGATGAGGAAGCGTTTACAAAGTTTTTGACGCAAAAAAATGGCTAAGGTTTCAGCCAAAAATTGAAGGTAACCAGATGGCCGTGGCCTACATGTCGAGCCCGCCGAGGCATTTGACCTTGACCTTGGGTACAGGGGCCGCATTAGTGGGACACAGCATGAATATATGGATGATGACCAATAAGCATATGAAGTTTCAAGTCAATGTGACTTAGTACTGCAGAGATATAAGGTATTTAAAAACTTTAATGCAAGATTTCGGAGCGGAGGTGGACGGGACGGTACTACGGTACCGGAACGGGTACGGGACGGAAACGTACCAACATTTTGGGTTTATGGGCTATTTGCTATATAAAAGATCAAAGGACTAGCCCCTAAACTTCAAAAGGTTTTATGGGCTAATGGTATAAGTTCAAAGAACTTCAAAGGAAACTAACCCTTACCCTAAGCTCCTAAACCCCTGATGTTTGCCCGTTCTTACGAGACGGACGGACGGACGGACGGACGGACGTTCCTACAAATGGATACTTATGTGGCCAACCCTAACCTTTTCCCTATTGTTCTGTAGCCACATAACCCATTTTTAGCCACATAAAATCATGGAACAATAGAATATTACATAACCTATTGTTCTCCTAGCCACATATGTATCCATTTGTAAGCTCGGACGGACGGACGGACACCCGGACGTCATTGTGATGACTATGTCTCGCTTTCCGCAAGCAGGATCGACAAAAATGGTGAGGTCATGTGAATTGGCGGCATGAGTGTGTTCCTAATGGTTACATGTATCAAATATCCAAATATTGAAAGAATCTGTAATGTAATATTAAAGTTATAGCATGAAGTGTATCAGCAAAGATTTGAAGGTAAAAAAGATCATGTGAATTGGCGGCATGAGTGTGTTCCTAATGCTTACATGTATCAAGTGTCCAAATATTGAAGCAATCCGTAAAGTAATATTAAAGTCGGACAACGACGGTGGAAAAAGCGGCGACTGTAGGCGCGACAAAAACTAGACATGATGTTTGTCAAACATGGATATGCCCCCGTAGCATATTGGACTATAATTCCAGCACAAAAATATTTACACAATTCCCTAACATTTGATTGGTCCGTAGCAAGTCTCTGTCCAAAATGTATATCCCAGTAAACTCCCATGCTGAACTACTTTCCACAACCAGTTAAAATAATTCTTAAGAAAACGGAAAATAAACACACTTTCTTACATTTTCTTGATGAATTTATTTCAAATGCTGGAATTATAAGGAATGAATGGCCCCTTTGTGGAATTTATCGGGGATATAAACTTGGAAAAGTCGCGGGAATACTGGACGAGGCCTTAAAAAATTACAATTTTCGAAAGAAAATAAAAAAAAAATAATTTTTTTTTGTTTATTTTTTTTTTTTTCGAAAATTGTAATTTTTTATCGCTTCGTCCAGTATTCCCGCGACTTTTCCAAGTTTATACCCCGATAAATTCCACAAAAAGGCCATTCATTCCTATACTAACTGGAGAAACTCTTACAAACTTTTTGACATAAATGTACATGGACGGACGTACGGAATCTCTCGAGCAACACATACTACTATCACATAGGGGGCATAACAATAGACAGGAATCCTTTTTCTACTGAATCATCATTTTCAACATGACTTACAGCAGCCTAGTTCATCGCCGCCCTTGAGGGGACAATCCCACGTGCCGTCGCACCGCTTCATATGATCGTAACAGTCCATTTCCTCATAACCGCACTTCTGCTGGGTCTCAAAACACGTCCCTAAATGACACAATATATATACCGTCTACACTCGTTTACTCAAAGTCAAGGGAACTGAGGAAAATACTTTGAGTTAACGAAAATTTGAGTTAATGAGTACTTGGGACCAAGAATTTGACTGACTTATCAGTACAGCGCTCCAGATAAGCTGCGTATTTGCGTAAATACCCAATTAAAATTGCCAAAAACCCAATTGAAATCATAAGTAGCGAGTATCAACAAGAGCTGTAGGAGAACAGCATAGTTCGACTACGAGGGTTGTCGATGTACACATAGCTTAACTAGAAATGTGGCCTGTCGGCACACGAATGCCCCCGCTGGCAGCCAAAGAAAATGAGGCATATTTGATTATAAGCCATTTACCCGAGCGTTAAGGTTTTGAACGCACCAAGTCTGTGACCTTGACCCTGGGCTTAGTGGGGGCGGGACGAATGTGGATTTGTCACAGGGCGGTAGAGGACCATTGTAGCAATGCATGTGTGAAATGTGAAGCAGATCCGAGCAAGGAAACACAAATTATAAGCCATTTAACTGAATGTTAAGGTTTCAAACGCAGGTTAAGGTTAAGGTTAAGGTTTCGAATGCACCAAGTCTGTGACCTTGACCCTGGGCTTAGCGGGGACGGGACAAATATGGATTTGTCACAGGGCGGTAGAGGACCATTGGAGCAATGCGTGTGTGAAATGTGAAGCAGATCCGAGCAAGGAAACAGAAATTATAAGCCATTTACCCAGCGTTAAGGTTTCGAACGCACCAAGTCTGTGACCTTGACCCTGGGCTTAGCGGGGGCGGGACGAATGTGGATTTGTCACAGGGCGGTAGAGGACCAGTGGAGCAATGCGTGTGTGAATTGTGAAGCAGATCCGAGCAAGGAAACAGAAATTATAAGCCATTTACCCAGCGTTAAGGTTTCAAACGCACCAAGTCTGTGACCTTGACCCTGGGCTTAGTGGGGGCGGGACGAATGTGGATTTGTCACAGGGCGGTAGAGGACCATTGGAGCAATGCGTGTGTGAAATGTGAAGCAGATGCAAGCAAGGAAACAGAAATTATAAGCCATTTACCCAGCGTTAAGGTTTCGGGACGTACGTATGTACGTACGTACGTACGTACGGACGCCGGTAACATTATATGCCCCCCTCACCATTCGGTGGTGGGGGCATTACAAACAAGGTGGCCGCGGCCTGCATAAAAACCTTAACCAAGGTTGACTAAAAACCTTAACCAAGGGAAATTAAGTAAGTAATCCAAGGGTAAAAGTAGGTCAAGGTCAAATATAGGTCAGGGATTATTGATGTACATCACTAGGAGATGAAGTTGTCCAAGTATGGTTGCTGTAGGCCCAGGAGTATTCCATATACAAGCTTGACAATAAAGCTTAACCAAATTTGAGTAAAAACCTTAACCAAGGGGAAATAACCAAGTAATTCAAGGTTAAATGTAGGTGAAGGTAAACTATAGGTCAGGGATTATTGATGTACATCCCTATGAGAAAAAGTTATCCAAGTATGGTGTCTGTATGCACAATAGTATTCCATCTACAAGCTTGACTAAAAACCTTAACCAAGGTTGACTAAAAACCTTAACCAAGGGGGAATTAAGTAAGTAATTCAAGAGGAAATGTAGGTCAATGTCAAATATAGGTCAGGGGTTGTTGATGTACAGCACTAGGAGATGAAGTTGTCCAAGTATGGTTGGTGTAGGGCCAGGAGTATTCCATCTACAAGCTGGACTAAAAACCTAAGCCAAGGGGAATTAAGTACCGTAAGTAATTCAAGAGGAAATGTAGGTCAAGGTCAAATATAGATCGGGGTTATTGATGTACATCCCTATGAGAAAAGGTTGTCCAAGTATGGTGTCTGTATGCACAATAGTATTCCATGTACAAGCTTGACTAAAAACCTTAACCAAGGTCGACTAAAAACCTTAACCAACGGGAATTAACTAAGTAATTCAAGGTTAAATGTAGGTCAAGGTCAAATATGGGTCAGGGTTGTTGATGTACATCACTAGGAGATGAAGTTGTCCAAGTATGGTGGGTATAGGGCCAGGAGTATTCCATATACAAGCTTGACTAAAAACCTTAACGTGACGCCGACGCCGGGGTGACTACATAAGCTCTAACTATTCTTTGAATAGTCGAGCGAATAACTATTCAAAGAATAGTCGAGCTAAAAAGCAATGAGAACAATTGTGGTACCTTTATCATGCTGCAGAAAACAATAAACAGACCACAATACATGTATAGCATATTTTTCTTTTTTTTTCCATGAAAACACATCTTGGTACAGTAGAACTTCGATAACTAGAACAGGTCTGGCTCGAACACCATGGAAAACTCGAACTGGTTCGACAGTCCCGGCAAATTTCCTATATAATTCATGTAATAAAACACCTTAAACTCGAACTATGAATTACTCGAACAGTCGAACCTGTGGATTAGTCCCGTGGACGGTCAAACAGTGGTAATTACCGCTAATAACTCGAACAGGTAAGTCTGTGATCAGCTGTTTGTCTAACGAGGTGCGAATTCCACCATTGCGGGCGGTCGCGTTGAGTAGTTTCATTGAGTAGTGACATTAAATCACGAATCGCAAACAATAGCGGCGTTATGATGTCCACGCTAATTAAGTGATTTGAACAAAATTAATTTTATGTAATGTTTAATTGGCTGTTGAGCGACTATTGACACAGTTCTATGTCTATCGAGTGAATAATGCGTGCTTAGTTTGTGAACAAAACGAGACGAATTCGAGCAATTGTCATTCTATGACAATTATGTCTGAGAGTACACTAGTATCTGAGCAACTTGGCGAAGGACCTGGTCGAACTTCAGGCGTTAATTTATAGTGTTTATAATTGTATACTGACATTGTTTCGTTTATATTTTCCGTTTGTATATTTATTCCAACCACTGTGCTATGTGCTATTTTTAGACACTGGGAATACCAGTATTATGTATAGACGCAAAGCGGAACATAGCAGTATATTTGACGTATAATTACATGTAAATATTGAATAAAACAGCAACTTCACAATTGTATTTGTTATTTTTCATTTCTCCCTCCAAATGTAATGCATATACAATGGCATGTCACATCGGTCATCTCATATATTCACATAAGTGATTTTATTGACTGAATGTGACAGTACATTTTTGAAACTTCATTCCCTCGAACTATGCATCGCTCGAACTCAAACTCGATTCCGTTGCCGGTTCGAGCGGTCGAAGTTCTACTGTATTTCATTAGAATTGTCTCCAAGAGACAATTCTAATGAAATGCCAAGATATGTTTTCATTTCAAAACAAACTATTCAATAATTGCTGTCTGTTGATGTGTAAACAGTAGTGTGATTTAATTTTACCCAATTAAAATTTTGAAATACCCAATTCCTTCAGAAATGATGGAGTAACAATAGTCAATTACTAATTCCTTATCTGGAGCTCTGTCGTATTTTGCAGTGTATAGGTCGCAAGAGTGTATAAGACGCACCCCTATTTTCATTCCAAAATCTGGGGCAAAATGTCTACATGAGAATATAAGACGCACCCAATTTTCCTAACAAAATTAAATAATTTTTTTTAAAAACTCGCAAAGTTGTTATTTATTACCCAGCACTGTTTTGTGATTCAACACCATTTACTGTCAATCAGTGCAATTTCAAAACATAGCCTAAAGGTCAAAGTTTACAGCCTTGTGCTGAATGATGTCAACATGGCTGAGCGTTATCAATTATTTACACAGAGCAACACACAAATTTTGTCTGTGTATTGTGTGCCTGGGTGTAATCGCGGATTCAGAAATTATTGGGGATTTAGCGAATTAATTTGTGGCATACAATCAACTTCTATGTTCGACCAGCATAGCCCCGGATTTGCATGCACATACACTAATAAGGGGCTATGCTGGAGTCGTGTATTCAGGTAGTACCGTATAATAGCAGCGACCGTTATGTCTATTTTTAAGAATAATCAATAAACAGTGAATACACACTATCTGTACCTATGTATGTCCACGGTGTGTCCACAGTGTCAATATTTGGCTGGGGGGAATTCTGTATGGCCTGTTTCTCATGCACAGGTCACTAGTAGTGTTATTTTAATAGACATCATCGTATTTTGCCGATATTGATTTTCAAAATCAGTCACATCTTCCGTAAATGACGCTGAAAGTTGATATAAATTTCAGAGCAGAGCGCCGTAAATTTGTAACGCGATCGGATTCTTTCGCGATCTGATGACTTGGCTCCCAATCATCGCGGTATATTAGAGCTATAGTGGCTCCTCCTGACAGAGCCCAAATATTTAACTCTTTGCATGCTGGGAAATTTGTGGGCTATAAATAGTTCAAAAATAGCAGATGACAATTCATTATATTTTCTTTTATTTCTCCTTATAAATGTCCTGAATATGTCTTGGAATTCTAATGAAATTTCAATACATATTTACAGAGAGAAATAAAACATATACTCCTAATTCGTTTGGCGGATATTTTCGCCGCTAGCATGCAAAGAGTTAAGCAGCCTATAGCAATTTGCATTGTCCGCTGACGTAATTATGATGTTTTTATCGTGAATCCACTGCCTGGTCTGGCAGCTATTAAATGCAATAAGCCGGGATTTATCAGAGAGAGACCCAATTCACATAAACACATTTGCCGTGTCATAAGTAGACTGGTTCCCGGTAGTATTGTTTCGCTAGGCACGCATCATACAGGGTACCAGTCTAGTGACAAATACGAAACTGACGTCAGCAACCGCGTGTATTGATCTTTGATACGGCTTTGTGTACTTGGTAAATCTTGACACGCGGTGTGTTTGATGTTGGCCAGCTGACTTATGCTTGCCACTTTAGACGAATCAGCATAGTGTAAACTCAGTTTCGAAACTAATGATGCTTTATGCATATTGGAATACACGACACATAATACATATCGGGATTTACCGTTAATGGCGTCATGCAATATGCAAATGACACAGACCGATATGGGTCAGGTAAATGTTTTCAAAAGAGAATTCAAATGATAGCGACCAGATTGTGATTCGGCAGAGAAAATGTCGACCGATGTGACACAGCATCGAAACCACAGGCATTCGGTGTGTTTCGGCTTTCGTTTATATATATGTAGTTATACCGCTGAAAGCCGAAACACGCCGAATGCCTGTGGTCGAAACGAGTAAGGTGCAAACAGTTTAGAATACGAATCTGAGGCTACTTTTCCAATTTCATTGTACAAGGGCTTTGTGGGATGAAAATCTGGGTAAAAAAAGTGTGTCTAATACACGGCAAAATACGGTAGTTTGACTTTAAGAGAGTGTAGACTGTAGTTTAGTGGTTGTGCACCCCCGGAAATAAACTTCTAATTGGCGGTTCTAGTCCGTAAATAAACTTCTAATTAATAAACTAATTGCCGTTTCTAGCCCGGAAATAAACTTCTAATTAATAAACTAATTGCCGTTTCTAGCCTGGAAATTGACGTTTCTAGCCCGGAAATAAACTTCTAATTGGCGTTTCAAGCCCTGAAATTGACGTTCCTAGCCTGAAAATAAACTTCTAATGGTATTTCTGGCTAGAAACGTCAATTAAAAGTTTATTTCTGGGGGTGCACAACCACATTTTCTGACTAGACTAATGTGTGGCTGTGACTGGAGAAATGGGGCTTATGTCCGTTGTGACCAGTGTAGCTCCTGATCAAACAGCGCACCCTGTAGCCTGATAATCATCTACGTATATTGCTTGTTAGAACCATGACATGCGTGTCATTGATGAAATAGGCAACAGTGCAGATCCTGATCAGACTGTGCGGATGCACAGTCTGATCTGGGTCTACACTGGTCGCAAAACATATAAGCCCCATTTTTCCAGTCACAGCCACATATAGTATTGTCACTGGGTAAACGGAGCTTATTGCATTTGCAGTTAGTCTAGCCATGGGCCTGCCATCACATTCATTCAAGTAGATATGGACATTAAGCTGTTTGTATGAAGCAAGACGGGTATCAGTGACTGAATGGAATGGCGAACAAACTCGAATCAGACTGTGCGGATGCGCAGGCTGATCTGGTCTACACTGGTTGCAAATACCATAAGCCCCATTTCTCCAGTCACAGCCACATATATGGATTTGGGCTTTTGTATCTGTTCAACAGATGGGAATGTACATGTATGGGGGAATATCAACCATCAGCACTGAAATTACTAGAGAAAGTGAGTAGGTGCTCACGTACAACCCCGGCCGCCACCTGGACCGACAAATAAAACATTTAATGCGGATGGACGGAAGGACGGACACAATTACGAAAACTATATACTCCGTGACATACTTCGTATGCCGGGGTATGATAATAACTAGATGGCCCGCATATCGCGCCCGCCGAGGCTTTGATAGTATATCGAAAAACTTTAACCATTTAACTTTCATCATGCCTACTGTTTGTTTCACGTGAAAATTTACGACCATATAAACAATGCAAAAATAATTATTGTTTTCTATATTATTACTTATGAGCCTTCTTTTTATTTTGTGAAATTTGGTCACATATTGATTTTATTACATAAAATCGATTTGTTTATGGGAATTTAACATGGGGGGAAAAGAGGGCGGAGGAGCTGGGGAGGAGCTGGGGGAGGAGCATAAAAAGCGAAAATTGACTCCGAAATCTGGCTAGATAGCTTTGAAATGATCTAACGAAGAAAACAAAAGTTAAATTTAGAAAATCGGTCCACTATTTCTGAAATAAAAATAAATATTATCAAAAATATTGCTTTTGCATTGTTTATATACAGCCGTAAAATTTCTGTGAAACGGACAGCAAGGCAGGAACAGAACCCATGACCTCTGGTATTGAAGTCCAATGCTCTACCATTACACTATCAACCAAACCCTCCAAAACGATCAAGCACACCCACCTTTTGTCTGGTACGTGATATTAAATCCATTGTACATAACCGAGTAATCCGAGTGGAACGTGATGTACAACCACGTTGATGAACTCTCGATCAGATATGGTGGCATGTGCGCCCCGTCGTAGCGCCCAATCTGATGGTACGTATTGTCCGGGCCGTCATACACGATGACATAATCGGTATCAGGGTCAGGCTGTAGGTGGAAGGTGACGAAGTGCAGCTGTATGTGCGTGTAGAGGTCGGCGGCGAGCCTGTGGATTACCCAGCCGCACTGCATGTTGTTCGGGTAGAGCCCTGGCATTTTGAATCCAGGGGATGCGAACCAACCGGTCGGGTTCTCCAGTCGCAAGTTGCACAACTCATTGCCTGTAACACCGATGAATGGAACAGTGAAAGTGAATGGGTTTTACGTCCCAGCGACTGCGAGCATCATGCTAACCTGAATTTTCTGTCTGTAACGCAGGGCAAGTGAAAGTGAATGGGTGAATCCAGTAACAGCTAGGGTCATGTAGGGACGGGACTACGGTTTCAGTAACCGATTTCACCAAAATTGCAAAGCATACTTATCTAGCTATAAAGCATACTTTGGTTTAAACAACATTTATTTATGAATTACAAATAACAATATACATTACAATACAAGAAAGGTGGGATTCGAAAACAGGCCAAATGACTTATATGAATTCGTCTCTCAGCATGAATGTTGCGTACATGGCATGGCATATTATTGTGATACATTATACATTGTATTACTATTATAAACCAATTTTGTATGCGATTTATGAAAACAACATATACAAGCATCAGTATTTAACAATATATATGAAGAGAGGGAGAAAAAAAATGCAGGGGTAGAAGTAAGGTGGTGGGGTGGGGGTGGGTGGGGGTGGGGGTGGGGGTGGGGGTATAATTATATGAGTAGGGTTGTCCCATTACACATGCTCGCACTGCCCCGACTGACCAATGCGACATGCGAACCACTGTCACCAGTTAGTTGTCTGATCTGTGAAAGAGAAAACGTTTTGACACCAATATGCATGTTTGAACCGCGGCAAAGACTTCTTCATTAACACCTACAGGAAGCAAGGGATTACCATTCAACAAGAGAGATGTAGTGATGTTACCAAAGCATCTGCTAGCGACGTCGACCATTTGTTGTCTGATCAAATCAAATCTCGGACATTTGAGGAGAAAATGCTCATTGTCTTCGACTTCGCCACATACACAGAGTGGACTACCTACAATGTGTTTCGTGAATAAGTGCTGGTGCAAACCGCTAGACATCGTGCGTAGCCGTGTGTGATAAATTTGCCCAAGTCTGTTGCCAAAGTAGAAGTATGACATTGGTTTGACAAGATCGGTGTCTAGGTACTTCTTGAAGGCTTCAAGAGAAATGATATTACGAGCCTCAAGTGGGAGAAGATTTCGTTCGCTGATGGCAGAAGGTAGGAATGATTCCTTATAGAGAGTTGAATGAAACTGGATCGTTTGCACATTGTCAGCATTACGCAGATTATAACGGGAGTTATCACCAACTACATTAGGAACAAGACCAGTCAAATAATCAGGAGATAGTTGATTGTACATCTTATAGAAGGTAACAAGTTTATGTTTGCGCCGCCTGGATGCTAACTTATCCCAGCCTTATAGAGGGCATCGAGCGAGACAAGCTTTGTGGCACCTGTAACGATTCTGGCGGCTTCTAGTTGGATTTTCTCAAGTTCTTCTTTCTCCCGCAGAGTGCAGTTGTCCCAGACGATATCCGCATACTCAAGAACAGGGCGAATAAATATGAAGTACATCAATTCCAGAGACTTCCTATCTAGATAGAATTTGTGTTTACCAAGAAGATTGATCCGCTTGATCGCTTTAGAGCCAATGTAGTCTGTGTGTGTTAGCCAATTTCCAGCTTTAGAAAAGTGTATGCAGGGATTCCGCTGGCGATCGCCACTTTCGCAATTGGCGATAAAAATAAACAATTGCCGACAAAAAATTATAATTTTTCGAAAAAAAAAAAAAAAAAAAAAAAAAATCTTTATTTTTTTTTCGAAAATTGTCATTTTTTATCGCCAATTGTTTTATTTTTTTTGAAGTGGCGATTTTTTTATTTTCCCCAGCGGAATCCCTGTGTATGCCCAAGTGTTTGTGCTCAGTTACCTCTTTAGTATGGACATGATTCATGTAAAGCCTCGGATGATTGCATGGGTTTCGTTTACGAGTTAAGAGGAGAGTTTCAGTTTTATCGGGATTAAGTGACAAGCCAAGATTGTGCCCAAGAATGAATTTTGCCGAGATCGTCATTTAGTATGTTGGCCGCCATTTGAGGATTGTCCACTATGATGAAAAGGCTTGTATCATCGGCAAAAAGTCTTACAGTTGCACCAAGATCATCTACAATATCATTTTTAAAGACAAGAAATAATAGTGGTCCTAAGATAGAGCCCTGCGGAACGCCCGCCCTGATAGAAACCCAAGTGGAACAGCTACCAGGCAAAACCACACGCTGTTGTCGGCCAGAGAGATAGTGTTGAAACCATTTAAGTAGTATGCCAGAAATTCCAGACATCTTGAGTTTGTGCAGCAAACCTGAATGCCAGACCCTATCGAACGCCTTTGATATGTCGCAAAATACAGTTCTAACCTTTTTACCTTCGTCCAATGCCTTACAGAAAGTGTTATATATGTCTACAAGTTGGTTGACTGTCGAATCGCCTCGTCTAAAACCTGATTGCAATGGAGTAATAGTTTGAGAAGCATACTTTGAGGGAGTAATCATTTATTTTTCCCCAAATTCATTATTTCATATAGAACTAATGACTGCATATATATTTGACGATTAAAAGTATGTATAACAAGAAACGAGGCAAAGCCACGAAGGCCAGGTTTTTTCCAAACATAGACACTTGGATAACATAATTATACCCACTTTTTGTAAACTAGATGGCCGTGGCCTGCATGTCGCGCCTTGGGGCGAGGCATGGACACTAAAAAAATAGATATAGTAGATGGAAAAACTTTAACGAAAAAACTTTAACCGGACGCACAGACGTAGGACGGAACGGACGGACGGACATATGCCAAAATGCCGACGATATCGCGCTTTCCGCAAGCGGGTGCGACAATGATGATAAACACCCAGGTGAAGTATCAAGATAATGGGTGAAGCAGTTGCAGAGATAAAGTACACGAAAAAACTTTAACAAAAAAATTAAAAGTAATTTGACCTTGACATTGGGCACAGGGGCCGCACGGTTGGGGGTTAGAATGAAAATATGGATGATGATAAACACCCATGTGAAGTTTCAAGGTAATGGGCGAAGCAGTTGCAGAGATATAGTATAGTATAACGAAAATGTTTTAAGCAAAATATTTAACCAGACGTACGTTAAAAAGTTAACGTTGAAAATCGCTAAGTCAATTAGGTAGAAATAATAGGTGAAGGTAAAAAAATGGTCACATGTTGGATAGTTGTATGTGGTAGGCACCCCTTGGTTATGAAGCTGTGAAAGTTTGGTGGTCCTAGGTGGTACAGTACCAAAGAAATGGACTTAAACACGAAAACTTAACATTGTAAACGCGAAAACTTAACATTGAAAATAGCTAAGTCGACTGCGCGGAAAAAATGGGTCAAGTTAAAAAAAAAGTAACATGTTGGATAGTGATATGTGGTGGGCACCCCTTGATTATGAAGCTGTGAAAGTTTGGTGGTCTTAGGTGGTACAGTACCAAAGAAATGGACTTAAACACGAAAACTTAACATTGAAAACGCGAAAACTTAACATTGAAAATGGCTAAGTCGATTGCGCGGAAAAAATGGGTCAAAATAAAAAAAAAGTAACATGTTGGATAGTGGTATGTGGTGGGCACCCCTTGATTATGAAGCTGTGAAAGTTTGGTGGTCCTAGGTGGTACAGTAACAAAGAAATGGACTCAAACACGAAAACTTAACATTGATTGAGGACGCCGCTCGCCGCCCGCGGCCCGCCGCCCGCCCGCCCGGCTTTCGCCAATCCAACAGCCTGGATTTTTTTTCAAAAAACCTGGCTAATAATTATCCTGAATTTGTTACATTATCACAGCCATCATGTACTAAATTCAGTATAATAACAAGAAACGAGGCAAAGCCACGAAGGCCAGGTTTTTTCCAAGCATGGACACTTGGATAACATAATTATACCCACTTTTTGTAGACTAGATGGCCGTGGCCTGCATGTCGCGCCTTGGGGCGAGGCATGGACACTAAAAAAATAGATATAGTAGATGGAAAAACTTTAACGAAAAAACTTTAACCGCACACACGGACGTACGGACGTATGCCAAAATGCCGACGATATCGCGCTTTCCGCAAGCGGGTGCGACAATGATGATAAACACCCATGTGAAGTATCAAGGTAATGGGTGAAGCAGTTGCAGAGATATAGTACACAAAAAAACTTTAACAAATAAATTCAAAGTAATTTGACCTTGACATTGCGAACAGGGGCCGCACGGTTGGGGGTTAGAGTGAAAATATGGACGATGATAAACACCCATGTGAAGTTTCAAGGTAATGGGCGAAGCAGTTGCAGAGATATAGTATAACAAAAAAGTTTTAACCAAAAAATTTAACCAGACGTACGTTAAAAAGTTAACGTTGAAAATGTGATATGTGGTGGGCACCCCTTGATTATGAAGCTGTGAAAGTTTGGTGGTCCTAGGTGGTACAGTACCAAAGAAATGGACTTAAACACGAAAACTTAATATTGAAAACGCGAAAACTTAACATTGAAAATGGCTAAGTCGATTGCGCGGAAAAAATGTGTCAAGTTAAAAAAAAAGTAACATGTTGGATAGTGATATGTGGTGGGCACCCCTTGATTATGAAGCTGTGAAAGTTTGGTGGTCCTAGGTGGTACAGTACCAAAGAAATGGACTTAAACACGAAAACTTAATATTGAAAACGCGAAAACTTAACATTGAAAATGGCTAAGTCGATTGCGCGGAAAAAATGTGTCAAGTTAAAAAAAAAGTAACATGTTGGATAGTGATATGTGGTGGGCACCCCTTGATTATGAAGCTGTGAAAGTTTGGTGGTCCTAGGTGGTACAGTACCAAAGAAATGGACTTAAACACGAAAACTTAACATTGAAAACGCGAAAACTTAACATTGAAAATGGCTAAGTCGATTGCGCGGAAAAAATGGGTCAAGTTAAAAAACAAGAGGGCCATGATGGCCCTAATTCGCTCACCTGACTCCATGAACACCAGAGGAGAATGTGACATTGAGTTCATGTGTTTTAAACAAATTGTGCTATTTTTAGATGGCGGTCATCTTGGATTAAGCGATGACTCTCATTTTACAAAATCTGAAAATGCTTCATCCAGCATCGGCCATGTGGTTCCTGAGAAAAAGACGTTAAAAATCTTGAATAAATGGACCTTTTGGTGGCCATCATGGATGACATAATCATCCGATTCCGACAAATATTGCACCAGAGTGATCGCCTCATTGATACCTTCAACTTGATATATGACATGACCATATTCAGTCAAAAATAAAATTTGACCCCAATTTAACCCCACGGGCCACGCCCATTTTTGACCCCGGGGTCACCATTTTAACAACTTTCAAAGAGCAATCTACATCGATCATTCCTACCAAGTTGCGTCGAAATCCGGCTAGCGGTTCACGAGAAGAAGATTTTTTAAGAATTTATGCTATTTTTAGATGGCGGCCATCTTGGATTAGCGATAACCTCCATTTTAACAAATCTGAAAAGGCTTCACACTTGGACCATAAATTTTAAGTTTGGCTACCATGGGCCAAGCGGTTCATGTGAAGAAGAATTTTGAAATCTCTAATAAAATAACGACCTTTTGACCTTTCGGCGGCCATCTTGGATGACATAACAATCCGATTTCGACAAAAAATGCACCAGAGTGATCGCCTCATTGATACCTTCAATTTGATATATGACATGACCATATTCGGTCAAAAATAAAATTTGACCCCAATTTGACCCCACGGGCCACGCCCATTTTTGACCCCGGGGTCACCATTTTCACAACTTTGAAAGAGCAATGTACATCGATCATTCCTACCAAGTTTCGTCGAAATCCGGCAAGCGGTTCATGAGAAGAAGATTTTTTAAGCATTTATGCTATTTTTAGACGGCGGCCATCTTGGATTAGCGATGACCTCTATTTTAACAAATCTGAAAAGGCTTCACCCATGGACCATAACTTTTAAGTTTGGCTACCATGGGCCAAGCGGTTCATGTGAAGAAGAATTTTGAAATCTCTAATAAAAGAACGACCTTTTGACCTTTCGGCGGCCATCTTGGATGACATAACAATCCGATTTCGACAGAAAATGCACCAGAGTGATCGCCTCATTGATACCTTCAATTTGATATATGACATTACCATGTTCAGTCAAAAATAAAATTTGACCCCAATTTGACCCCACGGGCCACGCCCATTTTTGACCCCGGGGTCACCATTTTAACAACTTTCAAAGAGCAATGTACATCGATCATTCCTACCAAGTTTCGTCGAAATCCGGCTAGCGGTTCATGAGAAGAAGATTTTTTAAGAATTTATGCTATTTTTAGACGGCGGCCACCTTGGATTAGCGATGACCTCCATTTTAACAGATCTGAAAATGCTTCACCCATGGACCATAACTTTTAAGTTTGGCTATCATAGGCCAAGCAGTTTTTAGGCCAGAAGATTTTTTAAGAATTTGTGCTATTTTTAGACGGCGGCCATCCTGGATTACGTAATGACGTCATTTTAACAATTTTGTAATCCCCCTACCTAAGGACCATGACCATGAAGTTTGGTGACCATAGGCCCAATGGTTACCGAGGAGAAGACGTTTGAAAATGTTCATGGACGACGACGACGACGGACGACGACGGACGACGACGGACACATTGCGGTAACAATAGCTCACATGAGCTTCGCTCAGGTGAGCTAAAAAGTAACATGTTGGATAGTGATATGTGGTGGGCACCCCTTGATTATGAAGCTGTGAAAGTTTGGTGGTCCTAGGTGGTACAGTAACAAAGAAATGGACTCAAACACGAAAACTTAACATTGATTGTGGACGCCGCCCGCCGCCAGCCCAGCTTTCGCCAATCCAATAGCCTGGATTTTTTTTCAAAAAACCTGGCTAAAAATAATAAATTTATCCTTAAATTGAAAATTTCTCCCTCAAAGTGTACTTAGAAAGACAAGTATACTTTGCAATTTTTGGTGCTACAGGTCTCATCCAAAAGACCATGATCAGAGTGTGTGGATGCACAGGCAGATCTGGATCTACACTGGTCGCAAAACTGATAAGCCCCATTTCTCAAGTTACAGCCTCAGATGTACCACAGATATGTGATATCTCAAAAATATTTACAAAATTTATGATACCTTCCGCAAATGACGTCGAAAGTTTACCAAATTGTATTCCGCATCTGCTATGAAACGTTTGTCAACTTTCCACGTCATTTACAGGAAATATCATAGTTTATGGATCACGGCCACATATGTGAGCAAGTTTAATGAAACAGGCCCAAGTTTTCACTAAACTTCGTACGACTAAAATGTTCGTAAGTGCAAAATTATGATAGTCTCTAAATTTCACATCAACAATGATTCCTTGTAAACAATTATTGGATTTACATTTCTTGAGCATAGGCTGCATTTTCAGCCTATACTCAATAAATGTAAACACATCAATTGAAGTATATCTGCAGAAACTGTCATATTTTCTGATGTCAAAAGGTGACAAACTTTTCAGAAAATGTAGAATTCTATTCCGCATTTGCTATTGAAATTTTGTCAACTTTCGACGTCATTTACAGAAGATTTTGTAAATTTTGTAAATATTTTTCATGAGATATCACACATCACATGGCTTGTCTCATATGAGAGCATACCACATAGTAAATTTGCTAATATTTTTCACGAGATATCCCTATTATCTTCTTAGGTACAAAATGGTCTCCTGTAACTTATACACACCACACATAGCGGGATCCTCATCCTCCCCAGACTGACAGTCCGTATGGCCGTCACACTTTTTCATGTTGTGCAGGCACATATAGCCATGGACAGCCGTCACGTAGCAGTACACTTCGTTGTAGCCACACTTCGGGCCATTTCTCACCATTGCGGGGGGTGAGGTCGGTCGCACTGTCATCGTTAGCAACTCAGAAACTGTCTTATCTGAAACTGAAGTCAACCATGTGTACGAGGTGCCTTCAAAAGATGCGATATGGAGGTTGTAACTTTTGAATGTTCATGCGTACAATGTTCACATTTCAACACACATACAGTAGAACCGCTCTAGACACCAAGGCAACCTCTGTGATCTTATTTTTGATGGGTTTCTTGATCATTTATCTCCGATGTTAATGTATGTTCATGATTGCAAAGCATGCAACTACGTATCGGAATGGTCACACGCCTGATTTACAGTGGAACCTCTCTAAACCAGACACCCTGTGGGCCTCCCAGGGTGTCTGTTTTAAAGAAGCTTCACTGTATCTGCAATATATTTGACGTTTAATGTGTAAATTATGTGCCATTCTGATATACAGTTCTTACATAATCGGTTATTCAACTAGCACGGTCATCACTAGGTGGCGTAATTTCATATTGTTACTGTAGCAACCAAATGTCAACATCAACAACTCACATATTTAAATTGGTTTTGAAGCATGTTTAATGAATCATATGCAACTAGTTATGGATCTGTGTTACTAGGTCATGTATCGATTAAACTTTTATTCCAATAGATTCCTATTTGACATTGATATATCCGATCAGATTGCCTTTAACTTTTAAATAAAAATGCCAATCCAGTCAGGAACCTACATTTTTTGGCATAATATCATCCGCATGCACCTCTTGGTTCAAATGATATGTTATTGTTTCGTTTTGCATACCGCAACAACGAACAAAGTGTCAGCGATTGGCTCTTAAACACAACGCTGCGCCGCCCGGGCGAAATAAACGCTATGTGCAAAGAGATGACATCACCTTTTTTATGAAGTCCCTGCAGCCAATTTCATCAAAATGGCAAAGTATACTTATCTTGCAAAGTACACTTTGAGAGAGAACTTTTCAACTTAAGGATAAATTTATTTATTTTTATTATACTGAATTTATTATAGGAATGAATGGCCTTTTTGTGGAATTTATCGGGGTATAAACTTGGAAAAGTCGCGGGAATACTGGACGAAGGCCGGAAGGCCTCGTCCAGTATTCCCGCGACTTTTTCAAGTTTATATCCCCGATAAATTCCACGAAAAGGCCATTCATTCCTTATAATTCCAGCATTTGAAATAAATTCATCAAGAAAATGTGTTTATTTTGACAGACGGCAGCCATTTGTTTACATTGACAGCACACCTGTAGAAAGTAGTTCGGCGTGGGAGTGTACTGGGATATAAATTTTGGACAGAGACTTGCTATGTCAGGGAATTGTGTAAATATTTTTGTGCTGGAATTATTACATTGTCACAGCCATTTTGGATAGTTGCATCGGATTAATCAAACATGCTTCAAAACCAAGTTAAATATGCGAGTTGTTGATGTAGACATTTGATTGTTACAGTAACGATATGTCACGTCTGCGTAGTCTATTTTCCGAGAAACTTATGGAACATCTTCGACAGATGTGGATTCAAATTGAGGCAAACAATCAAACTGATTGCTCAATAAATGCAAAAGATACAGCCTCCGCATCAAAACTTTTTGAACGCCCATTGTATGGTTAGTCATCGAAATACATGCTCAGTAAACAAAAGCGAAAGTGAATAGGTTTAATTTCCCAGCAACAGCTATTAATGTCATTTACAGATGGGATGTTGGTTTTAAGTCTATCAGAAAGACCAGTGGGATGGCAAAACTATGAAAGTATTTGTTCACACCCCAGGGCAGGGATTGAACCCATAACCTCCCGTATTGAAGGCCACTCCGCTAACGTCCTGGGGCCCGTTTCACTAAACTTTGTACGACTAAAATGTTCGTAAGTGAAAATCTAGAATCATCTGGAAATATAAATTGATGGATTTACATTTATTGAGCATAGGCTGCATATGTAGCCTATGCTCAATAAATGTAAGTCCAATAATTGTTTACAAGAAAACATTGCTAATGTGATACTGACAGACTATCAAAAGACTACTAAAATGTTTGTAAGTGCAAAATTATGATAGTCTGTAAATAGCACATTAACAATGTTTTCTTGTAAACAATTATTGGATCTACATTTATTGAGCATAGGCTGCATCAATTGAAATTTACAGACGATCCTAAATTTGCACTTACGAACATTTTAGTCATACGAAGTTTAGTGAAACGGCCCCCAGGTTACAAACACAAAGAGGGAGTTACCTGGGCAGCTTAGCTCGTCACTATAATCACCGCATTCTGTCACGCCGTTACATAGCCAGTCGCGGTAGATACAGCGGCCACAGTTGCACGTCCACTCGTCAGTACCACACTGCCATACAGGTTCTGGGAAACACACATACATGTACATGGCCAGCCATCATTTATAATAGAAATACAATTCATATGGTCATATTTATATGCTATTTCTTATATGTGTTTGTTTGTTTATTGGTGTTTAACGGCCTATCAACAGCTACGGTCATGTAAGGCCGGGCAAACAGGTTCGATCCCGTTTTAACCTGCTGCATTGGGGGGAAAATCCCAAAATCAGAACGGAATATTTACATCGAGATACAACATATTCAGCCCTGAAATTAGAATAACCTGACCTGGTGCCAGGTCCATACCGCACCTAAGTCACTTGGCCCCTTCCCCTATTTAAAAGTAATACCGGTAGGATTACTCTTATAAGGGGTATAACCAGATTCAACTGTCACATACAAAATGCCAAAGACGTATGTGAGGGCCAAACCAGGTCTCCAGTCGGGATTCCGGTAAGGATGAACCCCGATCGTTAAATTACCCATTGCATGCTCCCACCTGCCACCCATTTCTTATATGTGGCTGTCACTGGAGACATGGGGCTTCTGGGTTTAGTGACCAATGTAGTTCCTGATCAAATAGCACACTCATGTCGCCTGATAATGATCTATATTGCTTGGTAGAAGCACGACATGTGCGTCATTGATGGAATGACGAACAACGTAGAACCTAATCAGACTCAGACATCAGTTTACAGGGCGAAGTGGGTGAAATTCTCTCCCTAAATTGCCTGACTTCTCTCTATTTTGAGTTGAGCGAGAAGTTTTTCACTATATAAAAAAGAATTTTTTAAAAAAAAAGTCTGTATTTGCAATTTTTTAGTGAAAACATCTACATATTTTGAATGGCTAGCTTGAACCATGCAGACTGTGCAGATGCACTGGCTGATGTGGATCTACACTGATCACAAAACCCATAAGCCCCATTTCTCCAGTCACAGCCACATATAAATGTAAACATATAAACACTCATTTATAACAGAAATAGCATTTACATGTATAAAATCATATGTTTAAAGGTTATATTTTAAAAATCTTCCAGAAATAATCATTTACGAAAAGAAAATAGCATTCATATGATTCATATTCATTCCTTAACGACTACAGTTCCTGCTCAAATGTTAGTTCGATATTGGAGAAGCTACACGTAGGATGAAGGTCACTTGCGCAGCGTAGGTAAGAAAGATGCTTGCCTGTGCCTGTTTTACAAAATTGTTCATGGTTTGGTGGCCATCCCAATGCCAGCATATTTATATTTGCAATAATTCCAGCACAAAAATATTTACACAATTCCCTAACATTTGATTGGCCCGTAGCAAGTCTCTGTCCAAAATTTATATCCCAGTAAACTCCCATGCCGAACTACTTTCCCGTCTTTCCGTAACCGTGAGGCACAGTTAAAATAATTCTTAAGAAAACGGAAAATAAACACATTTTCTTGATGAATTATTTCAAATGCTGGAATTATAAGGTATGAATGGCCTTTTTGTGGAATTTATCGGGGATATAAACTTGGAAAAGTCACGGGAATACTGGACGAGGCCTTCCGGCCTTCGTCCAGTATTCCTGCGACTTTTCCAAGTTTATACCCCGGTAAATTCCACAAAAAGGCCATTCATTCCTATAACATCTCATCAAATTGTCTAGATATTGCCAGTTGCAAGCCACGTCCTCGCCACACAAATGTCACTTGGCCCCTTCCGCTGAATTAGGATTACGAGTAATCGCAATACTCACATAAGGGGTATAACCAGATTCAACTACCGGTATCACATACAAAATGCCAACGATGTACACGAGGGCCAAACCAGGGGCCGATTTCATCAAAATTGCAAAGTATACTTTCCTAGCAAAGTATACTTTGAGGGAGCAATCATTGATTTTTCCGAAATGCATTATTTCATATAGAACTAACGATTGCATATATTTGATGATTAAAACTATGCAGAATTATTATACTGAATTTATTACATTATCACAGCCAAAATTGGCTGTGATAATGTAATAAATTCAGTATAATAAAAATTAATAAATTTATTCTAAAATTGAAAATTTCTCCCTCAAGGTATACTTTGCTAGGAAAGTATACTTTGCAATGTTGATGAAATAGGCCCCTGGTCTCCAGTCGGAATTCCCGTAAGGATGAACCCCGATCGTTAAATTACCCATCACTTTCTCCCACCAGCCACCTACACTCATCACTTACAGAAAATATCACAGTTTCTGTAAATATATTTCATGAAAAATTAGGTACAGAATCACATGGTGTGTCTCATATGTCAGTTCTGTGTGTTCTTCGGCAAGGCTCATTCCTATCATATGCTGTATTAGGCTGACTTAAACATGCAGTATCGTGTTGACAAAGTTTTGTTGCAAGATATTTGAACTCGACCTTGTGTTATACGCGGTTTAAGAACTTGTGAAAGACATGATAATTGTGGATAAAATTTTACTGTTAAAAGAAGATTTTAATGAATATGGACTACTGAATCACAAAGGATAGACCCTGATCAGATTGTACATATGTGCAATCTGTAGCCGATTTCATCAAAATTGCAAAGTATACTTATCTAGCAAAGTCTACTTTCAGGGAGTAATCATTTATTTTTCCCGAAATGCATTATGTCATATAGGACTAACGACTGCATATAAAAAAGTATGCAGAATTATTATACTGAATTTATTACATTATCACAGCCAAAACGGCAGTGATAATGTAATAAGTTCAGTACAATAAAAATTAATAATTTTTTCCTTAAATTGAAAATTTCTTCCTCAAAGTATACTTTGCTAGATAAATACTTTGCAATGTTGGTGAAATAGGCTACTGGTCAGAGTTTACACTGATTGCACAGAAAAAGAGCCTAGTATTCTCATATTACAACCAACTTGCACCAAATTTGTTGGCTTTGTCAGACAATAATGCAGAGCTTCAGTTAAGGTGCGTAATTTCATAAACTTTGGGGGGAATTTTGTTATTTCTTCACCAAAAATGGAAAGTTGCGAATGCTTTAGAATCGTCTCATTGAGATGATTCTAAATAACTCCCAACTTGCCATTTTAGGTGAACCAAAAATGGCAAGTTACGAGTGCTTTAGAATCGGTATCATTGAGACGATTCTAAAGAACTCCCAACTTGCCATTTTTGGTGAAGAACTAAGAAAAATACCTCGAATATTTGGTCAAATTACGCACCTTAACTGGAGCTCTGAATAACGGCCACATATACGCCACATATACCCTCATGACCCTAGTGACTTACTGCTTATGTATTTCAAATGGAAAGACGGCCAACTATCGCGATACTGTTTAGTGAAGAACTTGATCCACAGATGATTCCTCTGGGAGGTGTAGACCGTGGTCTTCGTGTTCAGCTGACAGATCACTGTGTAGGGGACTGGTCCAATTATGATGTGGCTACCCGACAGACAATCACTGTCACGATTGTTACCCAGATTCAAGTGGCTGAAACTACAAGGAAAAACTACTATTCCGCTGGGGATTTTTTTTTTTTCCGAAAATTGTAATTTTTATCGCCAAATGATTATTTTTATCGCCAATTGCGAAAGTGGCGATCGCCAGCAGAATCCCTGCTATAACTAGAGAAAGTGAGTAGAGGCTCGCGTGCTGCCTGGACCGACAAATAAAAACTTTAACTCAAATATTTACAAAACTTTAACGCAAATTTCTAAGTAATTTGACCTTGACCTTGGACATGAAGGTCGCATGAGTGTGGGATGGAATGAAAATAACACCTGATAACAACGAACACTGAAATCAACTGCAGTGCACATCTATCTATGCAAAAGGTTATATATTATATGTACATTGTGACACATAACTCTTTCACTCTTTCACATTTCTCCCAATCTCCTCTCTCACTTTCTTTACTCTCTCTTTTTATCCGATTTTTCTTTTCGTACATTGTGCAAATATATATATATATATATATATATATATATACCGCATGATTATTGGTATGTACCCATGTACATATACCTGTACACTTATCGCCATTGCTGTTAAATTGATGTATTGTTGAAATAGTTGGGTAAGGGCTGTAATTAATGTTGTGAGAACTTGTAGCCCAAGCCCATTGTACATATATGCAATAAACTATGTTTAAACTACCCGAAAACTTTAACGCAAATCTTTCTAAGTAATTGGAAGTGGTATAGAATCAATCCGACGTGGTCAATCCGACTTACCGTTGAAGAGATAATAGGTACCCAACTAGAAAATGTGTTCACAGAACCCACATATCGCTTTGATAATAAACGAGGCAAAATTCCAAGTCCAAAAGGGGATATAATCCATGACCTGGGTGTCGAATCAACAATCGAAATAAACTTTGCGCATCTACTCATCATCATTTCTGTAGCCGATTTCATCAATATTGCAAAGTATTCTTATCTAGCAAAGTATACTTTGAGGGACTAATCATTTATTTTTCAAAAACTGCATTCTTTCATATAGAACTAAAAACTGCATATATTTGATGATTAAAAGTATGCAGAATTATTATACTGAATTTATTACATTGGCTGTGATAATGTAATAAATTCAGTATAATAAAAAATAATAAATTTATCCTTAAATTGAAAATTTCTCCCTCAAAGTATACTTTGCTAGATAAGTATACTTTGCAATGTTGATGAAATCGCCTACAGGTCTGTAGCTATTATGGTTTAAAAGTTTTACAAATCACAAGGCAATATTGCCAAATTCTAAGTCGAAAAGGAGGAGATAATCCATGACCGGGGTTTCGAATAAAAAATTGAAGTCAACTTTGCGCATCTACTCATCATAAGGAAGCTACATACCGAGTTTCAGGTCTATAGCTATTACCGTTTAAAAGTTTTATGAGTCACAAGGTTGGTGACAGACGGACGGGGACGGACAAGGGTAACACTAAATGCCCCCTCAACTATCGTGGTGGGGCATAAAAACTTTAATGTGAATGGACAAACGGACAGACGGAATTACGAAAACTATATACATCATTACCACCAAGCTAATCCCCTTGCTGACAGCATAGATTATACTAGATGGCCGCGGCCCGCATGTCGCTCCCACCAAGGCATTTGATAGTACTAAATGAGGTTTGATAATATACTGAAAAAAAATTTAAACCAAAAACTGTGTCCAATGTGCCGACTATCGTGCGACAAAAAATAAATAAATAGAAATGTGGCCTGTCGGCACACGAATGTCCCCGCTGGCAGCAAAAGAACGGAGGGCACATTTGAAAACATGACGTTGACCCTAGGCTTGGTGGGGGCTAGTTCTGTGTGACAAAATATCAGCAACTTTGTGTTTGTTGTTGTTGCTGATAATAAAGAGAACAACAGATTGCAAAAATAGATTTGCAGCCGTTCTATCACATAGAACTAGGTGGGGGCGGGACGAATGTGGATTTGTCACAGGGCGGTAGAGGACCATTGGAGCAATGTGTGTGTGAAATGTGAAGCAGATCCGAACAAGGAAACAGAAATTATAAGCCATTTACTCGAGCGTTAAGGTTTTTCGAACGCACCAAGTCTGTGACCTTGACCCTGGGCTTAGCGGGGGTGGGACGAATGTGAATTTGTCACAGGGCGGTAGAGGACCATTGGAGCAATTTGTGCGTGAAATGTAAAGCAGCTCCGAATAAGGAAACAGAAATTATAAGCCATTTACCCGAGCGTTTCGTACGTACGTACGGACGGACGGATGTTCGGACGCCAGTAACACTATATGCCCCCCTCACCATTCGGTGGCGGGGGCATAATAAAAGGTCTTACACAAGTACTAACTCTATATCCCTTCCTGCCAGTGAGCAGATAATTAGACCACTATAAACATGTTACGTGATAAATATAGGTTCAATGCATCGCTGCATGATACTGTGTTTATGCAATAAAACAAATGTAGCATTCGTGATAATTTAGTATGATATTTATTCAACTTACTGATTGATTTCATAAGGAATATACATGTAGCCTTGTTTTCTATACAAGGTGATCACCGGGGAGTGTCTCACCCGCTACCAATGGCTCAAGGTTACTCAAATGACCGAGGATGATTAGCTATCATTGTGAGGAAGCTATTTATGAACTTTAGCGAACTTCCGACTAACGTATCAGGAGGTATGCAAAATTTATGGGAATATGTCCCAGATTTGATGAACATGACCTATATTTAAATGAAAGAAGATCACGATCGCCTGAATGACCCAGGATGGCTACTGATGAAGTTTAAAGAAGATCCGACTAAACAAAGAAGGAGATTTGGACGTACATGTATGTCCAATGTTTTGACGGACATGACCTATATAAAAGTAGGCCAAGGTTGCAGAATGACCCAGGGTGGTTAACTATCAATGTAAGGAAGCTACTGATAAAGTTTGGCGACCATCCAACTAACTTATGAGGAGATATGCGACAGTTGGACACGCGTCACAGTTTGACGGACATGACTTATAGTTCGAAAAAGTAGGTCATGGTCACTTGAATGACCCTATGCTCAATAAATCTAAATCCATCAATTGAAATTTCCAGACGATCCTAAATGTGCACTTACGAACATTTTAGTCGTACAAAGTTTAGTGAAACAGGCCCCAGATTGTTATCAGGCTACAGCAGTGTGCCAGAGGCTAGATTTGTCACAAATCCAATAAGCCACATGTTGTGGCTGTGACTGGAGAAATGGGGCTTATGGGATGTGTGACCTGTGTAGCTCCTGATCAAATACCACACCCATGTAGCCTGATAATGGTCTATATGGCTTGTTAGAAGCATGACAGGTGTTTCATTGATGGAATCGCGAACATTGCAGATCCTGTGTAGATCAGTGTGTAGATCCTGTTTTGCGACCAGTGTAGATCCAGATCAGCCTGTGCATCCGCACAGCCTGATCTGGATCTACACTGGTCGCAAAACTCATAAGCCCCATTTCTCCAGCCACAGCGACATTTGTGTCTTGTACACAAACTATCTACCTGAGGGTGATGGTGGAATTGCTGGGTGAATAGATCAGCCACTCCTGACAGTCGTACGACATTGAAAGCTGGAAGTCTATATGCCCTCTATCGTCTGTCAGTGGAATCACAGGCCTCGAGTCACAGTCTCCAGATCCTGACCAATACAAAGACATTGAAACCTCTCTATAGTGGAGACCAAGATGTCACTGTGTTCGACGGTGGTGGGACATTTATCCAATAGAAACACATTGGAACCAAGCAAACCTGATTGTGACTGGAGAAATGGGGCTGATGGGCTTTGCGACCAGTGTCGATCTAGATCAGCCTGTGCATCCGTACAGTCTGATCAGGATCTTCACTTCCCGCCATTTCATTAATTAAACACCTGTCATGCTTCTCTGAAAGCAATATAGATGGTTTTCAGGCTACAAAGGTGTGCTATTTGATCACAAGTTATACTGGCAAAAACAACATTTATAAGTCCAATCTCCCCAGTCACAGTCACATGTATCTATGATAGTGTGTCCTTTCCATTCATAAACGGACAGTATCTGATACTGTCCGTTTATGAATGGAAAGGACACACACATATATGGTGCTTGCAATTTAAGCCTGTTGATTGGCTCTCCTCAAAATCTCCCTCGAGTTGATCGTCTTATCAATATCTTTCATTTGATCATCTTATCACATGACCAGCTTCGTTCGAATATGAAATCTGAACCCAATTTGATACCTCTGGAGCCCCCAGTTTAATCCTTTCTACCCTAGACCATATAGCCAACATTTGTGACCACTTTAGAGCCAGATGAGCCGGCTCAAAATGAGCCATCTCATAGGATTTACAGTGCCTGCCGTTGTTTTTTTAAATATATATATTAAGGTGTGAAATTATTAGCAAATCTGACTAAGAGTTTGCTGCCGATCATTTCTACCAAGTTGACAAATAATGTACTGTGCAAACTCTCTACAACAGCCAGCCATGGAAAGACACAAAGCTGGCCATTGTAGAGAGTTGGCTGTTGTATAGAGGTTAACTATAGAGGCAATTGTCCATTTGGGATATAAAATATCGGAGAGGGTGGTGTTATAGGGAGGTGGCCGGGTGGTGTTGTAGGGAGGTGGCCTATCGGAGACGTTCAATTGTAGTTATACCATGAGCCTGCGTTGTAGTGGTGAGGAAAGGGCGTGGCATCTCCGTGGTGACAGGCCGTGTTTCCGTGACAACGATGGGCGGCAGTGGTGACTTCGAGATGGACCAGTAGTCGACATTCCTGGAAAACTCACACCGAGTGGGGTTTCCGCAGCGGAACAGGTAGCAGTGATGGGCCCCCTGCAAGGCAATTTATTTATTGATAAGGGTGTTATACTCAATAGATTATATTATCCTCTCACCAAGCTGACCATCTGTGTATATGACCTATCTCAGATAGGTCATATACACAGGTGGTCACCTTGGTGATAGGATGGCATACATGTACATGGTGTCTTCCTGATTCTCCTACTTTTGTTAAATTGGGGCTAATTTCAATGCAGGAGAATCAGGAATTTTGTACAGGTAATATTGTTGTTATAAGCATAGCCTTGGGGGAAATTGGGACAATGCTCTGTTTCAACCTTGTATTGTGAATCATGTGAATTATGAAGGAAAATAGTGAAATATTGATATAATCAGCATTCATAATTTTCCTTATTTTTCATTTCTTCATTAATTAATGTGTGTTTTTTCTTATTTCTTCACTACTAAACTATATAGATAGTAACTGATTGTCTGTTAATCTTTTAACTCAATAAGCAGTGTAAAATTGATAAAGACTATAGCACCATCGTCCTGTATCACTGACCATACCTGTGGAAATGAAAAGTAGGAGAATCAGGAATACTGGACACTCAAAAGTAGGAGAAACAGGAAGTAACAATGTACATGTTGCATAGTTCCACAACCACTGAGGGTCAGGGATTTTAATAAATACTCCATGCTTGTACTGTAAATCAGTGTATTATAAGCATTTAAAGTTTACATTAACATACCAGTTAATCATTTAATATCCATACATACACAGGGCTCCAGATAAGTAATTAGTAATTGAGTATTGTCACTCCATCATTTCTGAAGCAATTGAGTATTGTCACTCCATCATTTCTGAAGCAATTGAGTATTGTCACACCATCATTTCTGAAGCAATTGGGTATTGTCACTCCATCATTTCTGAAGTAATTGAGTATTGTCACTCCATCATTTCTGAAGCAATTGGGTATTTCAAAATTTTAATTGTGTAAAATAGAACCACTCTACTGTTTACACATCAGCAGACTGCACTTATTCAATAATTTGCTTCTAAATAAAAACACATCTTGGTACCAAGATGTGTTTTCATGGAAAAATAAGAAAATATGCTATATTTGTGGTGTGTTTATTGTTTTCTGTAGCATGATAAAGATACCACAAATTTTTCATTGTTTTTTGATACTCACTACTTCTGATTTCAATTGGGTTTTTGGCAATTTTAATCGGGTATTTACGCAAATACACACCTTATCTGCAGCTCCCAAAATCATAACTGGATATTTACAGGAAAAAAAATAATATATTCAGCCCTGAAATTCAAATAACTTGATCTGGTGCCAGGTCCTCAACACACTAGAATCACTTAGCTCAACTGCCTAAAAGTAATACCGGTGTCACAGGAAATTCCCCCCCCCTGGAAATCTTCCCCCCCCGCGGAGGAGATCCAGAGTCGAGCTGGAAATATTACCCCCCGGGGAAGAATTTCCTAGGAAATTCTCCCCCCCGGGGGAATATTTGCAGACTCAACCCTGGGAAATTCTCCCCCCCACCCTGGAAATTCTCCCCCCACCCAAAAGTTTGTGTTTAAATGCTACAAAGCAGAATTATTTCCCACCAAACATGTGCACATAGGCACAATGTATGTCATTTGGTAGTATAAGACAGGGGAACATAAACAATCACCTCCATCTCACCCCACCCCAATCTACCATATGCATAGTGTAAGTCCCTTGATAGACAAGAATATCACAAGATTGGGGGAAGATTTCTGATCAAGTGAAAATGTTTGTGTAGAACAGTTAGCATGTGACGCATATTGGTGGGGGGGGGGGAGAGGGGGGGAGAGATTTTCCTAGGAAATATCACCCCCAACCATCTACCATATGCATAGCGGATGTGGATGTCTCTATGTAGACAAGAATAACCCACGATTGGGGGAGTATTTGTGATGAAATAATGTATGTTGGTGTAGAACAGATAGCATGTGGCATGTATTGGAGGTTGAGGAAATTTTCTCCTAGGTATATCACCCACACCATCTCATAGGATGTTTGGAATGTCTTTTTGTAGACATAACCCTCTGTGATAATGTAGTTGTGTACAGATAGCATGCATGATGTATTGAGGGAGGTTTTCCTAGGTATATCACCACTAACTATAGTCGATTGTTTTGGAAACCCCTGTCTCTGTAGACAAGAATAACCCCCCCCTCCCTCATGATGAAATAATGTATGTTGGTGTAGCACAGATAGCATTTGGCATGTATTGAGGGAGGGGGGGGGATTTTCCTAGGAAATATCCCCCCCCCAAACTACCATATGCATAGCGGATGTGAATGTCTCTTGTAGACAAGAATAACCCCCCCCCCACCTCCCTCATGATGAAATAATGTATGTTGGTGGGCTATTCTTGTCTACAAAGAGACGTCCACTATGCATATGGCAGATGGTGGCGGGGGGGAATATTTCCTAGGAAAATCTCACCACCAACCACCAATACATGCCACATGCTATCTCTTCACCAACTTTCATTTCATCAGAAATACTCCCCCAATCACCTGCTATTCTTCTCCTTCTCTACAAAGAGACATTCACATCCACTTTGCATATGGTAGATGGTGGGGGGGGGGGGGCTATGATTAGTACCAATCTTACTACTTTGATAACGGTTATAAGAAATTCAACTCTCAAGTAACAAGAAAGTCAAACCAGGGATATCTGGATTCTGGTATGGATAAATGCCATCGTTAACCCTTACACCGCATCTTAATTTTTTGTTGCCTGCTGTTTATTTTCTATTTTCCATTTTTATCATCAAAAGCATGCTTTGACAGCACTTTAAAATAATTTACAACATGCTGTCAAACCATGTTTTTATTGAGAAATAAGGCAAGATATAGCGCAGATCATGATGAGACGGCTCATCTGGATCTGCACGGTTAGTATAAATCACTACAGCGGGTTTTCGGGTTCAAAGGGTTAATCTAAACTCCTGTACTGGCAGCTGGTGGAATTTGACCATGCCTTCTAAATAAAGTAAACAATGACATCATGATCTAAAAAAGGTTTATCATAGACCCTTTCAACACAGTGTTTGTCAAGCGTGCAGATCCAGATGATCTGGCTGCTCATCAGAATCTACACTTTTTTCAAGCAATTTTCATATTTTTTAGGGAAAAAAACATACCCTTTTTAGCCGGGTTTTTAAAATAAAAAAAATCCCAGGTATTGGATTGGCGAAAGCCGGGCGGGCGACGGCGTCCAATGTTATGTTTTCGTGTTTTGTCCATTTCTCTGTTACTGTACCACCTAGAAACATCATACTTGCACAACTTCATAACCAACGGGAGCCCATCACAGACCACTATCCAACATGTGACCTTATTTTGACCTTGACCTGTTTTTTCCACGTAATTGACTTAGCAATTTTCAACGTTAAGTTTTCATGTTTAGGTCCATTTCTTTTTTATTGTACCACCTACGACCACTATACTTGCACAACGTCATAACCAATGGCTGCCCATCACATACCACTATCCAACATGTGACCTTTTTTTACCTTGACCTATTTTTTCCGCGTAATTGACTTAGCCGTTTTCAACGTTAAGTGTTCGTGTTTAGATCCATTTCTTTTTTAATGTACCACCTAAGACCACCATACTGGCACAACGTCATAACCAATGGGTGCCCATCACATACCACTATCAAACATGTGAACTTTTTTTAACCTTGATATATTTTTTCCACGTAATCGACTTTACAATTTTCAATGTTAGGTTTTCGAACCACAATACTTGCACAACTTCATAACCAACGGGTGCCCACCACATATCACTATCCAACTTGTGACCTTTTTTTACCTATTTTCACCTATTTTGTCCAGATAATTGACTTGGCAATAAACAACGTTAAGTTTTCGGGTTTTGATCAGTTTCTCACTAACTATACCACTATACTTAATACACAGCTACATAACCAATGGGTGCCCACCACATACCACAATCCAACATGTGACCTTATTTTTTACCTTTACCTATTTTCGACATAGTTTCATAATTGTATACTATCCAATTGTCTATGCCTTGAATAAAACTCGGCCTTCGTGGCTTTGCCTCATCTCTTGTTATAAATGGCCTAGTCTGAAAATCATTTTGTGATGACTGGATTGGTCGGAAAATTAACGTATCAAAAGGCATTCCCGCTATGTAGGTCATGAAAGAGTTTAACACTGACCTTGTCCACATATATGACCGTGTCGCAGACCTCTGAGGAGCAGCATGCCGCGATACAGTCGCGCGGACACGATACATTGAACCGGTAGCCGAGGTATTCCGCCCCCTGCCGCACCGACAACTGTGACCGGATGATCACGCCTTTGCTCGCCGTGAAGCCACACTGTCCGTGCAGCGTGCCAGTCCGTGCATAGCAATCCACATCAGTCGGAGTTGGGGAGGTTCCTACAATGGAAGAAACAGACAAAAGGTGAAAAGATAAAATGGTTTAACATTCTAGCAACACCTAAAGTCATAGAAGGATAGGATCTTGGGTATTTTTAAGTACAGTCTAAAGTTGCTACCTCAAACTCTCTTAAAGGCGCATCACAAGATTTTTTGAAAAAAAAATTACAATTAAAAAATGTTTTCATCATAGCCCTACGGAAGCACATTAGGGCCACTGCACTTTTTTTTTAATTTCCATTTATTCAAGATGTTTTCTTGAATTTTCAAGTTATTTTCTTGAATTTTCAAGATAAGATCTTGAAAATTCAAGAAAAGAACTTGAAAATTCAAGAAAACAAAACAAGATGTTTTCTTAAATTCTCAAGTTATTTTCTTGAATTTTCAAGATCTTTTCGTGAATTTTGAAAATTCAAGAAAAGATCTTGAAAATTCAAGAAAAGATCATGAAAATTCAAGAAAAGATAAAAAAAAGAAGTGAAGTGGCCCTAATGGGCTTCCGTATAGCCCTGTGTAAAGTGGCAGGTGTTTCATTGATGGAATGGTGAACAGCGGAGATCCTGATCAGACTGTGTGGATCTGGATCAACACTGGTCGCAAAACCCATAAACCCCATTTCTCCAGTCACAGATCTGCTTAACAATATCATATGGGCCTTGGCTGACTAAAAAGACTTCATGATTTTGTGATCAGCATAATAGCAGATCAGACTGTGCATCCACACACAGTCACATCAGGGTGTATGTTTGCTAATCCGTCAACTATTTAGGACACTGAATGAAAGTGCATACAAGAAGAAAAGTTAAATGCAAGCTCACCACAGAACTAACTGATACCTACCTTGAATGGCTGCAGGCAAACTGTGGTGAAATAGACTTGCCACTGCAATGGAGATAAAGGAACATAAAATAACATGCATGTATGGTACTACAATGCAACCTCTCTACCACCGCCACCCATGGGAAGACACAAAACTATAGTCTGTTTCACGAAAGCTGCCCAAATTTTACGGCTATATAGACAATTCAAAAACAATATTTTTTTTCGATAGTATTAAATTAAAGGAAAATTTAAGAATGAGCCTTCTTTTTATTTCGTGAAATTTGGTCAAATAATGATTTTATTGCGAAAATTGTTTTTCCCCATTTTAAATCCCCATAGATATCTTCACGGAGTGAAGATGTCTGTGGGGATTTAACATGGGGATTTTTTTTAGAATTTCAGTAATCCTGGACCGATTTTCAAAATTTAACTTTTGTTTTCTTAGTTAGATCATATCCAAGCTATCTAGTCAGGTTTCGGAGTCAATTTCCAATTTTTTTCGTTTTTTTGACTCCTCCCACACTTCCTTACCACTTTTTCCCCCATGTTAAATTCCCATAGACAAATCAATTTTTCGTAATAAAATCAATATTTGACCGAATTTCACGAAATAAAAAAGAAGGCTCATTCTTAAATTTTCCTTTAATTTAATATTATCGAAAATAATATTGTTTTTGAATTGTCTGCCGAAAAATTTGGGCAGCTTTCGTGAAACAGACTATAGCTGTTGTAGAGAGGTGGCTGTTGTAGAGAGGGGTCATATATGAACAGCCACCAACGCAATAGTGCCTTCCCACTGTAGTGATAAACCAGAATACCCGGTAGATCCAATTAAATAAATCATGTGAATCTGACAAGGCCCTTGCAAAGAAAACATGTCAACATCTTTCCACACATCACTCATCTTTTTTTTATGAACAACCCCTTGCCAAGTCGAACAGAAAGTCAGAAATTTGATTTCTTGGAACTCATGTTGTGTACGATGTTTTCAGATGGAAATCACAGGTTGAAGTAACGGACCGTGGTCTATAAATACATTAAATATGCCTAAAAACATCAATAAACGGAAAAAAAATAAGCTAAAAATATAAGATATTTTTTTACTCCCTCCATATAGACTCCATATATTATATGGAGTCTATATGGAGGGAGTAACAAAATAATTGTTTAGCATTTTTTGTTTCCGTTTATTGATGTTTTTAGGCATATTTAATGTATTTATAGACCTCGGTCCGTCACTTCAACCTGTGATGGAAATATGGAGAAGGGCTGATTTATTTCACATGCAACTAATGACTGAATCAATTAACTAAAATTGATGAAATTTAGTAATGATCCAGCTAACGGATCAAGAGATGTGGAATATTTGCCCCAGGGCCTGAAAATAGCACTGGTCCGAGGTTCTGGGCATGCAAATTTTAATGTCAGACCTTTGTATTTTGCAAGCAACAAGTCTGCCAGACCTGTGATAAAATTGAAATTGCGATCATCATTCAGCTTATTGTTATTTAAATTTCGCCCCCAAATTGGCAGAGAAATAGAAAACAACATTCCCAAAAACAAGTGTTGATGGTAACTTTCCACAGTAGAATTCTGCACTTGCTATACTATCACTGTGCAATAGGGAACCAGCGAAGGTCATGTGTAAATCGGTTTCTAGACTTGCCGAAATCTACCGAAATTGAATACAAATGTATAAATGGCAGCAGGGCAACTAGAGAACGTCACAATGTATACTTTATGGACATTCGGAATTCGTTCTTGGACATTTTGTACTGCCACTACCACGTCCAAAAAATGAATGAAATGACCATGTAGTATATAATGTAAACATGTTCCAATACTTCCAACACTTGATGGTTTGCCAAGTGAACACTAGTGTGGTCCCAAAATTCCAATGAAGATCCGAAACCTCCTAATCCGAAATATAAATAGTGAAAACTGACTGTAATAATACATGTAGTTGATGGGTTTAGCATTTAGGTGTTACTGTAATCAATAGCAAATTTATGGTAACACAGTCGAGTGTGTGACGAGTCATTTCACATGAGACAAATGTTTCTACCGTTTTTCTAGCGATTATCCTCTCGGACTTTCCAAAACATTCCTCGGACCTTTCGCTTTTTTCCTTGTTAGGTCCCAGACCTACTGGTAAAAGCTGCAAATTTCATGCCATGTTCATACGTCCAAAATTTACGTCCCACAAAGGTTAAGGTCATCAAGGTGAAAGTCAAGGTCACCCGAATGACACTGGATGGATAGCTATCAAAGTGAGAAAGCTATTGATGAAAGTTGGTAATGATCCGACTAGGATCAAGAGATATGGTAATTTTGGCTACGTCCAAAATTAACGTCCCACAAAGGTTAAGGCCACCAATGTGAAGGTCAATGTCACCTGAATGACAGCGGTTGGATAGCCATCAATGTAAGACAGCCATGATTTGGTAATGATCTGACTAACGGATCAAAGAGATGCAAAATGTGGCTACGTCCAAAATTTACATCGCACAAAGGTCAAGGTCACCAAGGTCAAGGTTATGGTCATCAAGGTGAAGGTCACCCGGATGACAATGCATGGATAGCTATCAATGTGGGGAAGCTATTGATGAAGTTTGTTAATAATCCGACTAAAGGATCAAGAGATATGGGAAATTTTGCTATTTCCAAAATTGTTGACGACACCTACTACAATGCCGGAATTGTGACTGCTTCGTCTCACTTTCCACTATCGTACATGTAGGTGAGACAGTAAATTCAATAAGTTGGCTCTCACAGCTACCCATGCTGGAGGGGGTAAAGAATAGTGCTCTTGTTGAGGCGCTACATCACATTACTGCACACAATGTGCTCCAGGAGATTACAACAAATACAGATTAGAGAAACAGTCGGTAGTTTGAATGTGATCTCTAAGTCGCATGACAGTCAGCTGGTAAACAAGGCGAAATGATACATGTCTCGTCTGTCTTCCATTAATCTCAAACCCCTGTTGAGGACCTCGAGATTGTGTGTTATATTTCATATAATACATGTACATACAATTTCAAATACAATCGAGGCTCCCGGAACTTAGCTGGTACCCATTTACAGCTGGTACCCATTTACAGCTGGGAGGACTGAAGCAGAGTGGATAAAGCATCTCGCTCAAGGACATAACGCATGCCTCCAGTGAGGTTCGAACTCAGAACTGTTGGAACAGCAGTTTGACGGGCCCACAACTTGGCTATTGTGGTCCAAGTACTTAAGGCACAAAACATGACAACGAAGATTCATGATGATTTTAACATTAATTTGCCACAAATTATAATATTGCGTGAGCATTGACACTGCGTGATCATTGGCATACCCACTCTAATTCTAATTTAAATTAACATCGAGTCTATCCATTGCCCTCCATAAAAATCAATATTCGACACCAAAAACAGCGCCACTTTCAATGACACTACCATTGACATATTCAATGATTGTCATATATATAGGATGATGTAATGGAACAACATTAAACAGCATTAGATACCTACCAAACAGTGCATAAACAATGAACATTGGCATTGTCTTGTTTCACTTCCGGTTTGACGGTTTCAGAAACATTACTTAGGAAATGTAAATGATCAACATTATATTGGCTATTGAACAGTTGCTACAAAAGATAAATAATCATGATACGTCAAAGAATTTGCGTGGTGCAGATATAAGTTCGAGTTATACTTTGTTAATGTTCGTCTATTTTTCGTGAATATTTTATTTATTTATACTTCGACAAACTTGATTGGATCGAATGATTGTCATATGGTCATCTCGGCCCCACACCATATCGGTCCAATATATTTCAGCCTCATATAAATTCGGCACCAGTATCTTATACATTTCTGCCCAGTGTACAGTATTGATAGTCAATTAAATCGGTTATTCTAAGAATGTATTAGTTCATTAGTCATGGCTATAAGAATAAGAAAAACATAATATTCTTTTTGACACAGTTTACCTGTTCTAATGGGGCGCAAGTCAAAACGACCCCTGGTCAAAAAGGCCCCTAGTCAAAACGGCCCCTAATTGGTCAAAATGTCCTCCAAGTTTTGGGAATTTGGCCAAAACGGCCCCTACTAAAACGGCCCCCTATTCTATCTATCTATCTATCTATCTATATCTATCTATCTATCTATCTATCTATCTATCTATCTATCTATCTATCTATCTATCTATCTATCTACTATCTATCTATCTATCTATCTATCTATCTATCTATCTATCTATCTATCTATCTATCTATCTATATCTATCTATCTACTATCTATCTATATATCTATATATCTATCTATCTATCTATCTATCTATCTATCTATCTATTATCTATCTATCTATCTTCCGTTAATCTAGAACCCCTGTTGGGGACTTATAGATGCATGTTATGCGCGTCAAACTGACAAGAGTGTTAGTATGAGTAAAAGTTGCAGTAAAAGCCAGAGGCAGTATATACAGGGGAGTGTTATTCTAGATAAAAGTAAAAACAGGGCTGGGATTTAGGCGAATGTGGTGTGTTCAATCGGCTGACAGCTGATTGAACTGGTTTAATGTGGGTAGGGTTGGAATACCCATAGGTAGGGAATTCCAGATGGCTACAGTGTATGGGAAGAAGGAGTACTTATAGTAGTCTGTGTTGGCTGAGATAATTGTGTACTGGAGTGGATGTGAGTGTCTTAATGGTCTGGTGTTTTGCGTTAAGTAGTGTTCTGCTGGGATGGCCACAAGATCATTGGTGATCTTGTATAGCATGGATAGCCTGGTATCTATCCGTCTTAATTCTAAGCGACGCCATCCAAGCCTTTGTAAAGATATTTGTTACGCTGGATGTGCCCTGGTATGTACGAGTTGCCCAGCGAGCGGCTCTGCGCTGGACAATTTCGAGTTGATAGATAGAGTTTTGTGTGTGGGGGGGACCAAACTGAGGAGCAGTACTCTAGTTGTGGTCGTACCAGGGTTTTGTATGCTGTAGACTTAAGTTGTTCTGAGTGTACCTTGATGTTGCGCTTTAGAAAGCCTAGTGTTTTGTTTGCCTGCTTTGAAATCCTGTCTATATGTGTGTTCCAGGACATGTCTGATGTGTTGTCTACCCCTAGGTATTTCGCTGAGGGGACAGATTCTAGTGTAGTGTTGTAGATTGTATGTTGTGGGAATATGGTGTCTTGACTTTGTGATGTGAATGACTTGGCATTTTGAAGGGTTAAATTCCATATCCCACATGTTTTCCCATTTTTCTAGGTTAGTGAGGTCGTCTTGCAGGGCTTTTGATTGATCTTCAGTGTCTAATGTGATGTATATGGCTGTGTCATCTGCAAAAAGGCGAACTGTGGAGTGTACATTTTCGGGCAAGTCGTTAATGTATGCTAGGAATAGTATTGGTCCAAGAACAGACCCCTGTGGGACGCCAGACGAGACTGGTAATGGCACCAGATGTCTTTCCATTTACAACTACGGATTGAGAGCGGTTGTCCAGAAATGATTTTATCCATTTTAATACGTTTCCCCTGATTCCATAATTATGTAATTTAAATAAGAGTTTTTCGTGACTGACTTTATCGAAAGCTTTGCTAAAATCTAAAAGAATCAGGTCTACTTGTTTTTTGTTGTGTACAGATTTCAGTAGGTCATGAGTGAGCATCAGTAGTTGTGTCTCACAGGAGCGCTTTTTCTCGGAAGCCATGTTGCATGTCATGTAGTATGTTGTTGTTAGTGAAGTGTTTTGTCATGGAAGAGGCCACTATGTGTTCGAGTACTTTGCAGAGAACGCAGGTGAGGTAGATCGGCCTATAGTTGGCAGGATTGGATCTGTCCCCTTTTTTGTATATGGGCGCTACATTGGCACTCTTCCAGATGGCTGGTAGTGTACCGCTGTCTAGTGATTTTTGGAAGATGGCGTTTAGGATTGGAGAGAGTTCTAAGTGGAGTTCTTTTAGGATTGTCGGTGTGAGCTGATCCGGGCCCGAGGCTTTGTGTGGGTTGAGATTCCGTAGTAGTTTGTCTATGCCGTTAATTGAAATCTCGATATCTGGTATTTTGTTATATGGGCCTGGATCAGCGGACTACTCGCCGACCGATGTCAACAGAGTCCTGTATGTTCATCTGGCAGAGGGACTTTAGAGATAGTGGTGACTTAGGGCTGAAGACGGATTGAAATTGTTTGTTGAGTAGTGTTGCTTTGTTGGTGTCATCCTCATGGGGAGTATAGCCTTCTTTGAGGGTAGATACTCCTGCTGCGTCTTGCTTAGCATGTTTAAGCAAAGAGTATAGCTTTTTAGTGTTTGGTCTGTGTTGTGAGGATTCTTGTGTGGTGCTGTCTGGTGGTTGAGGATTCTTGGTGTGGTGCTGCTGGTGGTTGAGCTATATTCAGGACGCTTTCTAGGTAGTTCCGGTATGCTTGTTTACTTTTTTGCCTGAATAAGTGTTTTGTGTTGAGGAAGTGTTTTCGGTCTTCAGACAAACCTGTTGACCTTTGTTTTCTATATAATCTGTCTCTCTTCCTGGCTAAACGTTTTAATTCCTGATTTATCCATGGAAGTTTGTTTCTGTTGCATGCGAGTTTGGTGGGTATGTGTATATTTGTTAATGTGTTAAGTTCTGTTGTGAAGCTATTCCATAGTTCCTCAACAGTGAGGTTGCTATATTGGTCTGAGTTGATCATGTTCATGTGGTATGTATTCAGTGCAAGTTTGATGCCATCCCAGTTGGCTTTCTTATAAAGAGGGATATTTCTCGGTGACTGTGATTTAATTTTTGTAATCATGTCCACTATATATATACATTGTATATTTCTTTATATTTTTATATATAGTCTTAACCAATGTGGGGAACAGTGTAGAACCTGATCAGACTGTGAATGCAAATTTCCCCTAGAGATATAGCGCTAGCCCCAACAAGTAAGTATGTACAAAATGGGAAACACTGTAGACCCTGATCGGCCTGTGAATGCAAGTTTCCCTTAGTTCGTTTGTCTCAACAAGTTATCATGTACACTATGCGAAACAGTATAGACCTTGATCAGACTGTGAATGCATATTCCCCTTACAGGTCTAGCCTCAACAAGTGGTTATATGCACAAGATGGGAAACAGTGTAGACCCTGATCAGAATACGGCTAAAACACGGCTAATATATTACACTTTTTGTGTGTGTTTTTTTTAATTATTGTTGTTAAATATATGCATTATACTATATTGTATAACCTATAATATATACTATAAAAACAACAACATATACTACAACTTATACACGATTTTTTATTGGGGCCATTTTGACAAAATAGGGGTCGTTCAGACCAAATACGGGTCGGGTCGTTTTGACCATTTATTTTTTACTGGGGACCATTTTGACAAATTTAGTGGGGCCGTTTTGACCAAATCTGGGCCGTTTTTTACTAGGGCCGTTTCGACCAAGGACCGTTTTGACTGCAATCCTTCTAATGTCACGAACAAGTAATTTAGGTGTGTCTGTTTTTACTGTGTCCTAAGAATACATTCTTAAATATTGGGGCCCTCAAAATATGTGTACCTATAATTCCACATGAATTTAACATCAAAAGTGATTGTTTTTTTACACAGTATTAAAGGTACATGCCCACTCAGTATATAGGCACAACATGTTCTTTATAGGAATTAAATAAGTGTACAATTGTATCACTATTCCAGCAGTTCTATTAATTACGAGTGCCCGCTATACAGATATAATCATTCAGTAATATTTAGTTTACTGATAGTGACGCGCGGTGGTATCAGACTATATTCATATGCAAATGAGAATATTTTTAAATTATTTGTACTAATTAAATGCGTCACATGAAACAATAATATGTTCGACAGATTATTAAATATGATCATTACACATCAAAACATAAATACAGAAAATAAATAGTAATGTCCATTAACAGTTTAAGGAAACACGGTTATCGCCCCTGATACAAGTGTGGAAATTTACGTTTGATATAAAATGTATAATATTTCCAGTCCATACGTGTGGTAATGGTGAATTAATGTTTATTTTGCCAGAAAATGTCTCGGATGATGTTTCAGATATACAGAACTATGTTGTGCCTACTGAGTGGGCATGTACCTTTAACTCGGATCTGCAAACAGGAATCGTTTTCTGAAGTGTTTAGTTCGTATTGTCGGCGTCTCGGAACTGTAGAGTATCCTCACGAAATACATAAATATTGTGGCTGTGACTGGAAAAATGGGGCTTATGGGATTTGTGACCAATAAAGCCCCTGCTCAAATAGCACACTCATATAGCTGTATCATGGTAACAATATATATTGCTCGTTAGAAGCTTGACAGGTACGTGGTTCATTGATGGAATGGTGAACAGTGCAGATCCTGATCAGACTGTGCGGATGCATTTCTCCAGTCACAGCCACAAATAGGTTTTAATTTGTACATTGTGTTTAGAAATGAACACCGAACAGCATAATAAACTGACTGGTATAATGTTTAACTCATATGAAAGCTCTATAAAACGTCACGTAACTTAACAATTTGCAAGCAGTCGTGGTATTTTGACGTCTGTATTCAGCTTTATACTTGCGATCGAAATTTAATCGCACATATCTTGAAAGCGAATATTGGTGGTGTATTATACTTTTGTATATGCGTATTTTATTTGGAAATGTATGCTCATCGTAAAAGAAAGTTAAATTTTACCTATACACTGTATGGAAATTGTAAAATATTGGCAGTTTGGCAGTCATATTTATAAATATCTTGCATAATTTGGAAATATAATCATTACACTATGGTAATTATTAATAACGGTTAAATGTCAGAATGCATGTGAATGGCCGCTTCTATAAATAATGATGCCAGTTGCAGTTTGAATTAATTTCGGACATCTGCAATCACTCTTATTATAACATACACACGGTACAAATCGCAGGTTTTTACTTTCTATCATTTGTGACTGTGACTGGAGAAATGGGGCTTATGGGTTTTGCGACCAGTGTAGATCCAGATCAGCCTGTGCATCCGCACAGTCTGATCAGGATTTGCACTGGTCGCCATTCCATCAATGAAGCACCGTCATTCTTCTAAGAAGCAATATTATAGGAATGAATGGCATTTTTGTGGAATTTATCAGGGTATAAAATTGGAAAAGTCGCGGGAATACTGGACGAAGGCCGGAAGCCCTCGTCCAGTATTCCCGCGACTTTTCCAAGTTTATATCCCCGATAAATTCAACAAAAAGCTTCGTCCACTATTCCCGCGACTTGTCCAAGTTTATATCCCCGATAAATTCCACAAAAAGGCCATTCATTCCTTATAATTCCAGCATTTTAAATAAATTCATCAAGAACATGTGTTATTTTGAAGACGGCAGCCATTTGTTTACATTGACAGCACTGACAACGCACCTGTAGAAAGTAGTTCGGCGTGGGAGTTTACTGGGATATAAAGTTTGGACAGATACTTGCTACGGGAATGTTAGGGAATTGTGTAAATATTTTTGTGCTGGAATTATAGATAGTTTTCAAGCTACATGAGCGTGATATTTGATCAGGAGCTACATTGGTCACAAACCTCATAAGCCCCTATTCTCCAGTCACAGCCACATTTGTGAGCAATTTAGTTTAACGTAGCATAATAGCTAGTTGGTTTTAAATTTCAACCCGTATTGAGCAAATTGAAAAAATATCGAATTGATAATAACCCAAATCAAACGCATACAAGTACATGTATTAGCTATGACAATTTGGAAATGTGTCAGCTGTTTGTATATGGCTGAACATGACGGTTTACTTGTTGAATTTTACATTTTGTTAGTATTCAGTGAATTCCGACATTATCGGTTCTGGACCTTGATTATTTTTATTTTGGCGTAACAATTAAGGGGTAATTATGAAAGCGTCCTGGTGCCAATGCTAAAATATATTTATCTACTAATTAGGAGATACTGACTCCTAATTAGAAGATAATATCTCCTAATTAGGATTTAGTATTTCCTAATTAGGAGAACATACGTAATAATTAGGAGATACTATCTCATAATTAGGACTTACTATCTAAATATGACTTAGCATATCCTAAGTAGGACTTAGTATCTCCTCATTAGGAGTTAGTATCTCCTAGGAGATAAAACATGTTTAGCATTTACATAAATGGTAAGTCCTAATTAGGAGATAGTAAGTCCTAATTAGGAGATCCTAAGTTCTAATTAGGAGTTAAGTCCTAAGTAGGAGATATACATATTTTAACATTGGCACCAGGACGCTTCCATAGACAATACTACAACCATATCGTGGAAATGTTTATATCTCCGAGACAATTGCATGAACGTATACTATGAGAAAAGATAGTGAAGTATTATGCATGCATAGCTTGTGAGCATTGACAAATTGAAAGTTGTGGATGTTTTTTTAATAGCCTATATGTTTATGGCATTCACAACCCAGGCGCAGATCCATGATTTCGGGTTAGGGGGCGGGGGGCGTAACTATTTTGCAATACTTTACTATATTATCGAAAGAGCTATGCTCGTTCGATAATATAGTCAAGTCATGATTGCAAAATAGTCGACCGAGCAGAGATCGGGATGGCGCTAGGGGGGTCCGGGGGAAATTCCCCCCGGAAACTTTTTGAAATCTACATCGCATTTCCTGCGTTCTGGCGCATTTTGGAGCAAAAATATTGACAGTATGTTTAGACATGATTTTTGATTGAAGACGTTTAAATTTTGATACAATAAGACAACGACCGAAAATTGCATGGAATACATGGCACTTGGCACATGAAACGTGCCTTGTAACTTGTAAAAAATCTTTACTCGGTGAATTTTAGGGGGGGGGGGGGTGGGGTGGGGCGCGCCCGCCCACCCCCCTGAATCCGCCCATGCAACCTACTATTACTAATTAAGCCATCCGTACTGCTCGAAGTTCTGTCTTGTTAGTTTTCCCCAATTTAAGGAAACGTTCTATAACTGACCACAGGTTGAAGTAACGGACCGAGGTCTATAAATACATCAAATATGCCTAAAAGCATAAATAAATGAAGAACAAAAATAAGGTATTTTTTGTTTGTTTACCCCCTCCATATACTCCATTATAATGGAGTATATGGAGGGGGTAAAACAAATAATTTTAGCTTATTTTTTTTCTTCATTTATTGATGCTTTTAGGCATATTTAATGTATTTATAGGCCTCGGTCCGTTACTTCAACCTGTGGTCAGTTATAGAACGGGTCCTTAAATTGGGGAAAACTAACATCAGTACTTCCGTTGGTTCCAGTAGATGAAGTATGGTTTGAAGCTTTGGAAGCTGCTGAAGCAGAAGAACTATCAGTTGACGTCACCCCCTTCACTGACTACGTCACCGAGCAGTGGGTTGACAGGGACGACAAGGCCGCATGGAATCACTATGCTACACAGGGACCCAGGACAACTAACCATCTAGAAGGCTGGCACAACAAACTCAAGTAGGCAGTTCACCACGCACATCCAAACATTTGCATTATACAAATCATGCAGCAAATCGAGGCAGCATCGTACATTAAGAGTCTACAGTTTGAGGCTGGAGGTGCACGCCCTGTGAAACGTAGACGGTACCGACAGATCGAGCAGCGACTAGACAACTTGAAGATGCGTCTGCAGACTGGCGAATTGACGATGATGGAGTACGCTGACGCCGCATCAAACCTGCTCCATATCTAGACATCACAGACTGATATATATGTATAATATGTACTATAGTTGAAACTAGTTTGAAATATAACTGGAATTGGATTTATTAAAAAAATCGAGACGATTCTAATGCACTGATAATGTACTGACAAAACAGGTGTATTTTCTTGTATTTTCTTATATATATAACTGGAATAGCTTTTTTAAAAGTTTCTTATCAACTTCTGTTTTTAATTTTAATCCTGTATCTCCAACTTGAAAGTGGAAACAGAGCATACTCCAAATAACCCTAGGGCTATGATATTACCTGTAACAAAATCCTGATTGTCCCACATGGAAAATGACCAGATTCAACAAATGTGGGACAATCGGGACTACACCAAAGATATGATGTTTTGGATAATGCAACGAGGCAATGTTCACATGTACGAGGGATGATAAAAAAATACTTGAACTTTTGCTATAGTTTGTTTATTACAAGGTGCAGAATCCTAACATGGTATACCAATGCACTCCCAGCAATTGTGCACGAGTTGACATATTGACATTTAAAAAGGCTTGAAGTGTGCACATTAAATATGCACATTTCTGTATCCATAATAACGAGGCATCGGCAGAACCCACATATTCAAAGGTTTTGTTATGCAATAGTGCAATAGAAAGTATAGTATATGCTCAGAAAATTGCAGTAAACGTTGTCTGTTGCTAGCGATTAGTCATATTTAACGTTTCTATTAGTTTAGATGTTATGGTGCGTGCAATAATTCCAGCACAAAACTATTTACACAATTCCCTAACATTTGATTGGCCCGTAGCAAGTCTCTGTCCAAAATTTATATCCCAGTAAACTCCCACGCCGAATTACTTTCCGTAACCGTAGGGCGCAGTTAAAATAATTCTTAAGAAAACGGAAAATAAACACATTTTCTTGATGAATTTATTTCAAATGCTGGAATTATAAGGAATGAATGGCATTTTTGTTGAATTTATCGGGGACATAAACTTGGAAAAGTCGCGGGAATACTGGACGAGGCCTTCCGGCCTTCGTCCAGTATTCCCGCGACTTTTCTAAGTTTTACCCCGATAAATTCAACAAAAAGACCATTCATTCCTATAGTAATAAACTGAAGAGCGATTTGAAATCGGTCGCTAAATGATATGACGCAAACAACGGCGTCGTCAAAATGGCCAGAAACTTGAATACAGTGAAACTATTTTGCGCGGATCTAGAGAAAACCACGATGCAAACCTTACGGTTGATGAAACATTTGAATAATCCGGTACTTATAACTATTTCACCCCTATGTAACATGAATGTATTTTGATATGTTAATTTTGCAACCAATCCAACAGTCACAAAATGAATTTCAGACAAGTCCATTTATGAAAAGGGGGTGTTTTTGTTCTTATCACATCTTTGATACATTTCCGGGTGTTGTTTCTGTATTAACACAGCTCGTGTGCAAGGTATGTGCATGAGGATGTGATAAATAAGTTAGATACCATTTGTCCGCATGTACGAGCGATAATCCGCATCTCCTCGTACATGCGGACGAACCGTGATCTAACTTATACTTAAACATATTAAAATTACTTGCAAAACGTTCAGATCCTGACGAGACGGCTCGTTACGAGCCGGCTCATCTGGGTATGCACTGTTTGCAAACCCCGCTATATGCAGGTTGTCGTTCAAAGGGTTAAGTCCGGCGTAAACGATTTTCCAACAAGCCGGAAATGTTTGCGAACAGCGGAGGGAAACGACGTAAACCAATAGTCTACGTAAAACTGGTAGCGTCAATGTGGGAACACAATGAAAACAACCGGCTGTTCATAATATGTTGTACAAAGTAAAACGAAGTCCATTACGAAACGGTTCAGACGACATTTGACATTTGAAGATTAGTTAGGAATATGCATGATGAGTTCACACGTTACTGACTGATACAGAAAGAGAATGATGAATGTAGTCTCAACATTTCAAAACGTCAATCACGACAACGTGACGCTCGGGAGACGTCAGTAACGTCACGGGGTTACGCCAACACACAGGAGATGCATGTTTCCAATGTGTCAGTGTAAGATAACTACTTGAAATGTATGAAATGTCTAACCTTCATTGAATATCGATTACTTTTCCGGATGTTGTAATGTTAGTCTCTGTATCACAGAAATTGTTCAATTTATAGCGAAAGTCCGCGTATGATTTGATCACCCCTCGTATGTTCTACATATAATATCACATCTTTGATACATTTTTACATGTTATCTCCCTTGAGATAGCATATTATGTCACGCAAATTTCTATGGGGCAGCCATATTGTCGTGCTACTGTACGCCTAAATGGCGAGTACGACCAAGACAATAGTGGTTATGTCTTGCTGTGTATCTGAAGCTCTACATATTCTGTTCTCTATAGTTTTCACAGTTTTGGGCTCGTATCAGTTTATCAGTTAAATTCTGGAAAATACGAATCAAGACATTTCGAGCGTATGAATACAGCATCTATATATATATATAGTATCTTTAGTTCTCACAGTTCGGTACCAGTAACCAGTTAGAAGCCAGGGGCCCGTTTCACTAAACTTCGTACGACTAAAATCTTCGTAAGTGCAAATTTAGGATCGTCTGGAAATTCCAATTAATGGATTTACATTTATTGAGCATAGGCTGCATATGCAGCCTATGCTCAATAAATGTAAATCCAATCATTGTTTACAAGAAAACATTGTTAATGTGAAATTCACAGACTATTATAATTTTGCACTTACGAACATTTTAGTCGTAAGAAGTTTAGTGAAACGGCCCCCAGTTTCGTACACGTTTTTTCTGGGATTTTCAAACAGTAATTATTCTACAGAAAACGTATGGAAGGGAATGGGTGTGCACCAGCACAGTACATATGCCTCTGGATGATGATTGGGAAAATATGCAACGTTCAATCTCCAGTTCCGCAAATGATCACGTTTTGTGGAGATAACATATTTCAGTACTTTCAGTACTTTGATTTAGTTTTGTTTCTGCATTTACACAGCACATGGGCAATGTTATAATGGACATGAGGCTGTGATAACACAGTTAGATCACGTTCGTCCGCATGTACGATCGAATAGTCCTTGTAATACTACCGAAGTTGTATGCGCTCCAATGGGTATATGATTAACATCACGCAGTGCTCCTACTGAAGATCAATACAGCACTGACATGATGATCATATATGTGTTGTTATCTGCTGATAATTCATATTTTGTCTTTTATTTCAGTAAAAACATTGTTTGGCAGCATTTTAGAATCATTTTCATTGGAAATGATTCTAAAGTGCTGCCAAACCAAGTTTTTGATGAGAAAAATGGAAAAATAACAAATATTCAGCAGACGACACAAATTAATTCATAATTGTAAGGGTTAAATATGTAGGCAATGGTATAGTAATCTCCCAGGTAGCGTGTGTTTACATTGTACGTTGTACATGTATGCGATACTGTACATATGCGGCGTACATCAAACGCACAGGTGACTGGCGTCGTGTGATTGGTTAACATAACACACGGAAAGGTAACACTATATTTACAGCATTTAAGCATTATTATTACAGTGTCACATTTTTATCGGCATATGTCTATGTACGATACTAGTCTATGTGATGTGTGTTACAACTTATAACAACTATCAGATAGTTTTTCTGTTCTTGGCTGTGATTTTGCATGGGACATAATGTAACATTTATGAGATACGTCATGCGAATACAATGTGGTGTGTTAAACAACTTGTAATAGCTCACCGATAGTGTTTCTGTTCTTGACTGTGATTTTGCATGGGACATAATGTAAAATGTAACATTTATGAGATCCGTCATGCGATTTTGTACCTAAGCACATGTGCATGAACAATATTTACACAATTTATGATATTTTCCTGAATGACATAGAAAGCTGACGAAACTTAATACATAGCAAATGCGGAATCCTATTCCGCATTTGCTATGAAAATATCTTCATGTTTCGAAGTCATTTACAGAAAATATCAGTTTCTATAAATGTATTTCATGAAAAATCGCATATGTTCTTAGTGCCAAATCACATGACGTGTCTCATATGACACACGCCATCGGATTTTGTAAATAAAAACATGTGCGATTTTTCACGAAATAATATTATTTACAGGAACTGTGATATTTTCTGTAAATGACGTCGAGATGACGAAAAATTCAATTTGCTATGACAATTTCGTAAATATTTCGTCATCTTTCGACGTCATTTACGGAAACTAATCGTACATTTTGTAAATAGTTTTCATGAAACATCGTACATGTTCTTGAGGTGCAAAATCACACGACGTGTCTCGTATGTATTGCTATTATCTGGTACGGACAACAGGGAGTTTTCAAACCACAATTCGCAGTAGGTGTACGCCGCGACGTACGTATGGTGTACGAACGGGGTCAAAACTGAACTTGCAAACTGCACCTGTAAATGTATAGCTGCACCTGTAAATTGTACAGCTGCAGCTATAAATGTATAGCAGCACCTGTAAAAAATACAGCTGCACCTGTATTTTTGTATAGCTGCAGCTGTAAATGTATAGGTGCACCTGTAAAAAATGCAAAAGGGGCACCTATACATTTACAGCTGCAGCTATAAAAAATACAGGTGCAGCTGTATTTTTTACAGGTGCAGTTATACGTTTACAGTTGCATCTGTACATATTACAGGTACAGCTGTAAATTTACAGGTGCAGCTGTAAAAAATGCAGGTGCACCTGTAAGTTTCGTTTTGACCCCGTTCGTACACCATAGCGACGCGTCTAAAGATAACGGTACAGCCCACGTATACATTTGCCTGTGACCTCACGAGTGTTACTCATACACCGCTGTACATCATTGATACTCCGACTTGTTTCGACTGCCGTGTTCACATACAAAATTGTCAATATCACCGGATATACATACGCCCAGGTAAGTTCATTTACATCTAATAACTATTAATCATCTGTTTTTTATATTTTCTGTGTCCGTGATCTCACGGATACAGAAAATATAAAAGACAGATGAAATAGTAAACTGAGATTTTCTAAGCTACATAGATGTATGTAAATCAGGACAAAATACTAGCTGCGAGTCCTTTATGTTTTGTTTGTACATTCTATGCATATTATAATTACATGTACATGCATTTTTAGGACCGTATGAGGGCAAATTCGTGAAATGTTATATAAGACAGGCTCCGAAGTCCAATATTTAGTCCTATGAGTTGAACATATGCCTAATTCCCAATGGTTTATGTTTGGATGTAAGAAAAAAAAGTATGATGTACTGTATATACACTTCTTATCCCCCACAATCTAATTCCCGCCCTTATATAATGGGGGTGGGGTGGGTTGCGGCGGGGGTGATGATTTGTTATCTAGACATTAACCTTTCAACACCACAGGCCTGTATAGTGGTATTGGCAACTAGTGTAGATCCAGATGAGCCGGCTCGTGACGAGCCGTCTCATCAGCATCTGCACTTTTTGCAAGTAATATTCATATGTTTGAGAACAGAAACACCCCATTGTAATAAATGTACTAGTCTGAAAATCATTTTGTGACGGTAATAACGACCTATATCGCTTGTTAGAAGCATGCGAGTGTTACACTGATGGAATGGCGAACAGTGTAGATGCTGATCAGACTGTAGGCTGGTCTGGATCTACACTTGTCTCTACAGCCATAAGCCACATTCCTCCAGTCACAGCCACAAATCACGAACGTGTTTGCTTACAAGTATGTATCCGTGTAGACTCGGTAATACCCCCATACGTAACTATGGATTATATATATGTATACGATATATCGCATCGTATATACTGAAAGGTGCATATAAGTGTCTTGCAAAGTAGACAGACGTGTCGTGTAGTGTTCATTGACCGGTGTTACAGTAGGGCATCCCTAAACCGGACAATGATATTCTCCCAGGATTTCTGGTTTAGAGCGGTTCCACTGTTGACGTGCAGGTTGTCTGGTTTAGAGCATAGGTAGAAAGACTTGAACCTTCGACATAAGAAATGCTCATTAAACATTTCATCACCCCACCCACCTGGTGTTGTACTGTACGTTACGTCATGTGTAGTATAACGCCAGGTGGGTGGGATAATGTGTTTTTAATGCCAATGCAGATTTCCAAATCAACATGTCTCCTGCACAGGTGGAAGACTCGGACATGTTATTTGACAAAAAATCCCATTAAAAAATCCCACATAATGTCGTACTGTACGTTACGTTTCCTTACAAGAGACACGCCATGGGATTGTTTTTACATTCGGACATCTGCGTAATTTCATTAAATACGTTTATAAAATTTACAATATTTTCCGCAAATGTCGTCAAAAGTTGACACAATGTTCAGAGTACATGTGGAATTATACTCTGAAAATGTTGTCAACTTTTGACCTAATTTATGAATAATATTGTAAATTTTGTAAACGTATTTAATGAAATCACTGCAAATGTCCGAAGGTAAATAAATCCCATGGCGTATACGTACACGGCACCAGGTGGGTGGGGTAACTGGATGTTTGTAATGGGCATTTTATTATGTCAACGGTCCTATTCTTCCGCATGTGAGGGATTCCACTGTCGTATCCGTGTGTTCAGGATGTCGGGCGCAGACGACCAGTACATATGCAGCCTGTGTGAGGCGAGTATCGATAAGGCGCGCCGGGAGTTGATGGAGGAGCCGCGGGAACGTCTAGGGGCCGTTCAGACACTCCGCGTATGGATTTCCCAGCAGGCCTGGCTGACCCCGCCCACCGGTAGGTAAAACACACTCTCTAAGGGGCCCGGTTTCACTAAACTTCATACGACTCAAATGTTCGTAAGTGCAAAAGTACGATAGTCTGTAAATTTCACATTAACAATGTTTTCTTGTAAACAATTATTGGATTTACATTTATTGAGCATAGGCTGCATATGCTCAATAAATGTAAATCCATCAATTGAAGTTTCCAGACGATCCTAAATTTGCACTTACGAACATTTTAGTCGTACGAAGTTTAGTAAAACGGACCCCTGGTGACTGGGAAAATGGTCTGATAGATCTCCCATTGTATAAATAGTATCATATACACTGTCATTTGATTTTTATAAGACCGTTTTTAAAAAATGGTACGTATTATGTTTTACAGCTGGGCGGGCGGGCGGGCGGGCGGGCGGGCAGGCGGCTGACAGAAAAAGTGCATAGTTTGTGTACACAACTCCTCCGAAACCGTTCAGTCGATCGATCTGAAACTATATACACGTCTTCTACACATATTGAAGATATTTTTCTATACAATTCTATATAGGGTACAGAGTTTGTGTACACAACTCCTCTGAACCCGTTCTGTCGATCGATCTGAAAACTATACACACGTCTTCTACACATATTGAAGATGTGCACCTTGGTGTTTTTATGCGGAAAAAATATTTGTTAACAAAAATATCACCTTTTTAACTTAGCCAGATTTTCTACATTTTTGTATACAATTCTATATCTTTTCTACTTTACCCATCTCTGCCTAAATTAGAATACATGTTTAGCACAACGAGATGAAGAAATAATGCTATAGAGTTTAACATTCTCATTAATGTTTCTTGCCTTGGTGACAGCTTCACATTTCTGCATCTTCGCTGTCTGGCACATATTCGACGGGTGTATTTTGTGACTTACGGCACTCTTGTTTACCGTCACATGTACCTTTAGAATGCTTGAAATGAAAAAAATTGATGTCTGCTGTTGTTTCATATGTATGCTCCACCACGATAGCGGAGGGGGGATTTAGTGTTACCATTGTCCGTCCGTCCGACCCATCCGTCCCGTCCCACCCATCCGTCCGTCACAAGGTTTTGTTTGATTATATCTCCACTGTATTAGGCCTACCGTACAGTTTCTATGGATACTTACACACTATCATGAGCCAGTGAAATCCAACACAACCCACTGTGATAAAATAACGTTCCTGTGACATTGACCTACAATTGCAATATTTACATACATGTAGTAATTTCCATTTGGGTTAAAGTTTTTGTTTCAGCTTGTTTTACTGTCAAAGCGGTAGGCGGGGCATCCATGTTCTATGAACACATTTTCTAGTTTTACTTTTCTCTCGATGAAAAACATAAGTTGTATTGTAAGGGTTAATGTGACCGAGAAACTCATACAGCGGGGTGAAATCGGGTTACTGGTTAAGTAAATATTTGTATCCCTCAACTCACCCAGTAAATTATATTATGAACAGGATTTTAATTATACTGGATCGAGCGAGAAAGAACCACCTGTATTCTAAAACTCTTGCCCAGTAGCATATTTCACCAAAATTGCAATGTATACCTATCTAGCTAAGTATACTTTGAGGGAGTAATCATTCATTTCCCCCGAAATGTATTATTTCATATACATGTACTAGTATAACTAACGACTTCATATATTCTTCATACATTTGATGAGTAAATGATATATGCAGAATTATTTTACTGAATTTATTACATTATCACAGCAAAAATAGCTGTGATGATGTAATACACTCGGTATAATAAAAATTAATACATTTATCCCTCGAAGTGTTCTCTGCAATTTTGGTGAAATCGGCTACTGGTGGCGATATATTGTAGCTATTTCTTCTACGTCTGTGGACGACTTTAAAAGTGGAGTATGCCAAGACATTGTGTTATACATTGGAACCTCTCTAAACCGGACACCCTGGGAGGTCACAAGGGTGACCGGTTTAGAGTGGGAGGTCACCTGGGGCCCGTTTCACTAAAGTTCGTACGACTGAAATGTTCGTAAGTGCAAATTTAGGATCGTCTGTAATTTTAAATTAATGGATTTACATTTATTGAGCATAGGCTGCATATGCAGCCTATGCTCAATAAATGTAAATCCAATAATTGTTTACAAGAAAACAGTGTTAATGTGAAATTTACAGACTATCATAATTTTGCATTTACGAACATTTTAGTCGTACGAAGTTTAGTGAAACGGGCCCCAGGGTGACCGGTTTAGAGATGTTTCACTGTCATTCCGATGTAAGAGCGCTGAAACACATGCATGTGTGCCCTGTAATCATGAACACTGATCAACAATCGGCGATTTTTGACAATGAAATCGGTCATAATTTAACACATCCATGTCGCAAGGTTGTTCGGTTTAGAGAGGCTCCACTGTAACAGCTCACAGGTTGAAGACTTGGACCTAGGACCCAATACTTGGCTAATTTGGAAAACATTACCCCACCCACCCATTTCAACACACTATACATTACGGCCTTTCCGGAAAAGACTGTAAGGTATAGTGTATGGAAATGGGTGGGTGGGGTAACGTTTTCCAAAAAACACCCGTCATACTTCTAACAAGAAATATGTTTCGTTGTCCATCTATAGAAGTGTGCTATTTGATCAGGAGCTACACCGGTCGCCGATACCATAAGCCCCATCTCTCCAGTGACTGCCACATATATAGCGATACACAATTCGCTTGTACACTGCCGGCTGCGCTAATCTTGCTTATATATGTCATTCTTTTTATTTCACAATACATTGTAATTAATATGTGGCTTGAAATCAGGCAGCTTGATTGGTTGAGCTTGAGTTGTGCCACAGCTCAGGCTCAGTCAATCAAACTGATTCATTGCGAGTTGAGATTGCCAATAGATGTTCAGAAACGTTGTCATCTTGGCATGATTATCGCAAGTGGTTATGTACATGTACAGGTATTTGAACAGATGGTCAGAATGTTGGTGTCATATGGGTATTTGGGTGGATTTTGGGTAGATTTTGGTGGATTTCGTTGGTTTTGGGTAATTTACATAGTTTTGTGCAACTACTAATGTTCAATCATTACACACGACATAAATCGTCAAGTATCTACACATTCACCGTTCCGAGTTTTCTTTCGTGCCCCTTTCTTACTGTCAACATTCGTACTTATACGTGTAACTCGCAGGAGGTGACGTCAATTGTATGTTAGTAACAATGCACCCAAACCTCCATATATACCGAAATACATGTAAACCATAAAACACTGAAATATGAACCGTTCTTTACGAACCTGTGTGTACATGTGCATGTATTTACCCACTGTGTCCCGTACACACTCAGACACGCTGTATCTGCTCGCCATACTACGCACCAAGAAGTTCAGTCAGCTGGAGGCGCGCGCTCTACTGGAGCGGATCTGGACGGCACGCACCAAGTACCCGGGCTGGTACCGCGGACTCAAACCCTGCACCCCACAACACCTGGACTTTCTTAGAAAATCGTATGTTCCTGTGCATCACCAGTGGTGTTTTATAGATTGTACAGTGCGATCTCACTACAACAGCCACCCATGGAAAGACACAAGACTAGCTGTTGTTAAGGGTGGCTGTTGTTAACGGTGGCTGTTGTTAAGGGTGGCTGTTGTTCACGGTTGCTGTTGTTAAGGGTGGCTGTTGTAGGGAGATTAAATATAGTTTATCACAGATTTGACACATTTCCGGGTGTTGTTTCTGTATTAACACAGCTCGTGTGCAAGGTGTTTACATAAATAAGTTAGATCATGTTTGTCCGCATGTACCAGCGATAATCCGCTCGCTACAACCACAGGTGGAAGACTCGGACCTATGACACCAAAAAAATGCCTATTAAAATAAATCCCATTACCCCACCCACTTGGTCTCGTACAGTACATAACGTTAATTCAAGGTGAGCATAAATAGCGCTATTATAGAAAGAGCCCTCTTTTTTCCGGCTCGCACAAACACAATAAACATCGATTAAATGTATGAAATATGTCTCTGGCAATCGATGAAGGTATTAGGTGTGTGAATATACTCACTTCAAATCGCTGTTTCAAGTATTTATTGAGTTATTCGCGTTTTGATTACCCCATCCAAAGCGAAAGTTGCGTGTACGAAAGAATCTCACACAGAATCGGAGGCCGTCCGGCTGGATTATCGGTCATATTTGGCCGATAGCTGATCGCCAGCTCAAACTAAAGTCGTGCACCATGATCATATACATTAGAGACTCCAACCATACAAAGTTCGTCCAATTGTGAACGTTCGCCGATCTAAAAAACACTTTTTTCTAATTTTATTGAATTTCTTTCATGATTCGCGTACTATCAGATTATGTCTTCCGGAAACCCTGAAAAGGGAAAGTCCTCGCGTCTATTTTTAGGTTTAACCAATCAGAGATGTTCTTACATAGACGCTTCGGTGGTTGTATTATGGAAGATAGTGCATTGACCCAGTTCCAGATAATGAACGAAATTATAGAAAAAAGTGTTTTTTAGATCGGCGAACGATCACAATTGGACGAACTTTGTATGGTTGGAGTCTCTAATGTATATGATCATGGTGTACGACTTTAGTTTGAGCTGGCGATCAGCTATCGGCCAAATATGACCGATAATCCAGCCGGACGGCCTCCGATTCTGTGTGAGATTCTTTCGTACACGCAACTTTCGCTTTGGATGGGGTAATCAAAACGCGAATAACTCAATAAATACTTGAAACAGCGATTTGAAGTGAGTATATTCACACACCTAATACCTTCATCGATTGCCAGAGACATATTTCATACATTTAATCGATGTTTATTGTGTTTGTGCGAGCCGGAAAAAAGAGGGCTCTTTCTATAATAGCGCTATTTATGCTCGCCTTGAATTAACGTTATGTACTGTACGAGACCAAGTGGGTGGGGTAATGGGATTTTTTTTAATAGGCATTTTTTTGGTGTCATAGGTCCGAGTCTTCCACCTGTGGCTACAACTCGTGGATTATCTCCTAGTACATGCGGACGAACCGTGATCCAACTTATAATACATAGTCAATTGTCAATTTGGTACGATATAAAATATCGGTTGTTACAGCGAGGGTTTGTTGTTGTTGTAGAGAGGTCCGTTCAAGGATGTTTGACTGTATATGTATGTGTTGGTGGTCGACTGTAACATGTTTATCAATAGTTGCGAACAGTAACTCTTGCAATCTACTCCCGTACCGTCCGTACAGACGGTATGGGAATAGATTGCAATAGTTACTGTTCGCAACTAGTTTATCAATATGATCCCACTCCGATGGTACAGGGTGGAGATAGGAGTGGCACTGACTAACCACTGCGTCATTTTAAACATCAGCATACGTATTTCGCTATTAAAAAGTTCATTAATCAGCTTAATGTCTATTTTGATGATGACCTGATGCACTTTTGAACATCGAATATATAAACCCTGACCAGCCTACGCTGATGTGCAGTCTGGTATGACTGTTAATTGGGGGGCAAGATTATGTGCCTAGTTTTGTCACATCATGGCAAAAACCGTCACCTAGCAAAACTACTTCACATATGAGACACGCCATGTGATTTTGTACCTTCGGACATCTGCATAATTTAATTAAATACGTTTACAAAATTTACAATATTTTTCATAAATAAAGTCAAAAGTTGACAATATTTTCATACGGAATATACTCTTAAAATCTTGTCAACTTTTGACGCCACTTATGGATCATATTGTAAATTGTGTAAACGTATTTCATGAAAATACAAATGTCGAAGGTACACAATCACATGGCGTGTCTCATATGTTTTATGACATGCCGCGTATGCGACAAGGGCTATTCAAAAATGGGTTTGCTGATAAGGTAGCTTGACTGTACATATGGTACGGACGATATTTTCCAAAAAGCAAAACCGTATAATGTATAAATGTTTACATCATGAAACTGTAAATAATATCTAAAGTTGATCAATATTAAATATCAGTTGCGGAACTAAAATGACCAGCCATTGTTTATATGTTTCAGGCCCATGTATACTGTATTGCCGAAGAAAGATAAAGATGGACGAACAATGATACTAGGTCGTTTCTGTGAGTATTTATAGGGCGCTGGAACTTATTAACTGGACTGAAGATGTAGTGTACAACACGTTCAAGTTACGATTGCAAACGCGTACATGTATGACAACTTGGCCGTTGGTTGAGAAAAGGTACCTTACGGCGTTGCGACAAGTCAAAGTATTACCCAACTCCCTATGTTATAGGGTTAACTGTATTGTAATTTTGAAATTTGCGGCGTATATCAGAAAATGATAGGTCGGAAAATCTGTTTAATGGCGACGTGCTAGCGGAGCCATTAAACATGTTTTCCGACCTATCATTGTCTGATATACGCCGCAAATTTCAAAATTACAATGCGGTTAACCTATTTCTAATGCACTCCTTTACTACTGGCGTAGGAATACATATTGGAATAATTTGCGACCGTTCATCAACAATGATATACACCCCAGAAAATCATGACGTTTTGTAGAAAATGACATGTCCGAATCTCTCACCTGTGCCGCAGACATGTTGAATTGGAATTCTGAGCATTAACGTCTATGCTATTTATGTCAGCTTGTATCGACGTGAGTGGGGACGAGTACGACTGTGACGAGTTGGTGCTGAACGTTTTACCCATATTTGACGCATTGTTATTGGATGAGGAGGCACAGGTGAACGGTTACGTGTTATTCATTGATTGCTCCAACATCAACATGAAGCTGTTCACATTCTTCGGCCCCGACAGGATGCGGCGCAACGGCGAGGTCACACAGGTACGTCCAGGGGCGTAGCCAGGGGCCTATTTCTCAAGTCACAAGTTCTCAAATTGTGTCAACTTTTGACTTAATTGATAAATATTGTAAATTTTGTAAACGTATTTAATGAAATTACGCAGATGTCCGAAGGCGCAAGATCCCATGGCGTGTTTCATATTATGCACGTATTAATATCTTACTTGCCCTAGTGCGGCCTGCAACACCAATTGAATTAGATACATTAATAAATCGACCGTATAATTTTGGGAATATAATTTTGCAATTCTATATACAGCCTATACGACGGGCTGCTTACATCCCGGCACACCCTTCTTTGACATCTAACCCCAGCCTCTGTGGATATTTTGCAGTCTAATTATGTGTACATGCCCACTCCCGGACATTATATCATGCAGAAAGCTACATGTATATTTTAAAGAAGGGCAGGCAATCGGTGGGAAATAGAATAAAACAGTGTACGCGACAGAATTTACTTTCCATTAATTAATATAAAATGTATAACTTTACTACATAATATACCATGTTAAACGGCTGTGTATTGATCAAAAAGTGTTTGAATCTAGTACTTAACTCGCGCACTCGATGTGTGTACCCATCTTAAATCCGCAATGGCACAGGCTAATTTGCATAAAGGAAGTAACCACATGTCTGCTCAAGTATAAGGTGGGTGGCAGGTGGGAGCATGCGATGGGTAATTTAACGATCGGGGTTTATCCTTACCGGAATCCCGATTGGAGACCTGGTTTGGCCCTCACATACGTCTTTGGCATTTTGTATGTGACAGTTGAATCTGGTTATACCCCTTATAAGAGTAATCCTACCGGTATTACTTTTAAATAGGGGAAGGGGCCAAGTGACTTTGGTGCAGCATGGACCTGGCACCAGGTCAGGTTATTCTAATTTCAGGGCTGAATATGTTGTATCTCGATGTAAATATTCCGTTCTGATTTTGGGATTTCCCCCCCAATGCAGCAGGTTAAAACGGGATCGAACCTGTTTGCCCGGCCTTACATGACCTTAGCTGTTGATAGGCCGTTAAACACCAATAAACAAACAAACTGCTCAAGTATATATACGTGTGTGTACGTGACGAAACTGCATACTGAATTATAGTTTCGCGCGTAATTTAAAATAGAAAACTGTTGCCGAGTATCGGAAAGTAAATACCCTTTTCGCCAATAAAATTAGTTTTTTTATGGACCGATATACGTCCATGACGTTGTTTTAATGTGTTATTGTGAAAAACATATTGTTGAGTTGATTCTATATTTTAAGCATTTATTCATTTGCGTCTATTGCCCTCTTTAATACCCTGGCGTTAATATATTCTATACACAGAAAGCTATGGCGGCGCGTATAAAGCAGATTCACTATGTCAACGTCGGTCCGGTATTTGAAGCTATATTTGCCTTGATTAGACCATTCCTTGGCGAAAAGATCCTAAGCAGAGTAAGTATCCGTAACTCAGGAGTTCATGTGTTTTTAAGCTGCATTTGGTGATCTAGGTAATTTGGCCCTAACTTCTGTCGTTTTTGTAAGAATCGATTTCCGTGTTTACTGACACAGAAAACGATTCTTCGCAAAAACGACATACGTATGTGCCAAAGTCACGAGACCACCAAATGCAGCTCTTAAAGACGCGTTTGTTGCGTCCATATTTCATCAAAATATGTTGCATATTAAAAAAGGAAACTATCAAATAATATGGCTTACTTTGGAGTGGGCGCGTTTTCAACACTTTCATCCATTGTTGTTGTTGTTGTTGTAACCACGTGATCATGCACCTTGACCACTAGTCTAGTGGAGATATGGATATTAATGATTAAATGCTAGGCCGTTTGTAGTTATGTAGTGATATATACGGGTCAGCGAGAACCATTAGCGGTATACACTATTTCTAATATATGTATTATTAAGACTCGCTTATTAACGTATCCTTCTGAAACAAGGTACGTACGCACACCTGTCCGTCATCTACCATTTTGAATCCGTCATTTTTGTCTTGTTTATCCATCGACCGCTGGCCGAGAAAATGTACCTAATTACATATGCCACCTGTGCCACAATTACTTATGATAATACAATCATGCTGTTGGTGGCAATAACTTACTAAGCATGTATTTGCGACAGCACGGCGAACAACGCGGATGCGCATGCTAATATCGCAGGTGGAAGACTCGGACCTGTGACACAAAAAAATGCCCATTACACTACCACCCATCTAACCTTACCGTAAGTCGCCCTGCGTTGCAGCCTTTCTGTTCAGGTTACCGCCATCCTGTTCGTTGCAGGTGAAGATGCACGGGAATAGCATGGTATCTGTGTACAAGTCGATCGACATGTCGCTGCTGCCTGACGAATACCTGCCGGACGATTATACCGGACCCCGAGTGGGCACTTGTCAGAAGATCATGGGTGCGTTCAGATGCGTCAATGTCATTCTGAATTTCTCCCATATTCGTATCGTTCAAAAACGTAGTTCGGAATTACTCGCGTATCTCCCACAGGGATACTGAAATAAGTCCATTGTATCCAAGTCAATACTCACAGTAAGACTCTCTTACTGTGTGTTACAAGTGGGTGGGGGTACTATTCAGTGTTACCTGTGGTATCTCCCGCGTCATATAAGGGTGCTATGCAATATGACGCGGACGTATATACAATATGACGCGGACGTATACGGGTGCTATACAATATGACGCTGACGTATGCGGGAGTATGACGCGGACGTATGCGGGAGCTATTCAATTTGACGCGGACGTCTGCGGGTGCTATGCAATATGACGCGGACGTATACGGGTGCTATGCCATATGACGCGGACGTATACGGGTGTTATGCAATATGATGCGGACGTATACGGGTGTTATGCAATATGACGCAGACGTATACGGGTGTTATGCAATATGACGCGGACGTATGCGGGTGCTATACAATATGAAATGACGCGGACGTATACGGACGTATGCGGGAGCTATGCAATATGATATGACGCGGACGTATACGGGTGTATGCAATGTGTCGCGGACGTATACGAGTACTATGCAATATGACGCGGATGTATGCGGGTGCTATACAATATGACGCGAAAGTATGCGGGGAGCTATTCAATATGACGCGGACGTATACGGGCTATGCAATATGGCGCGGACGTATACGGGTGCTATGCAATATGACGAGGACGGTATGGGAGTAATTCACATGAATTCAGAGTTACATTCTTGAAACTATAACACGATTTATGCACTGCTTGAAAAAACGGTATGTATTATGTATTCATCTTGTACGGGCGGGCTGTCACAGCTTGTCCACGCAATAACTAGAGTACTACTTGACGGATTGCAACCAAATTTGGTTTTCATGTTTATCACGGCAAGCCGAAGAAGCCTATTGATTTTCAAAGTTTCGCAAGTGTGTCTTGTACACGTCTAGCAAACAATACACACTCAAGACAAATTGTTTTATACAGTAGAACCTCTCTAAATCTGACACCGATATAATATATGTGGTAGGTTTCTTGGTAGCGCATCTCAGATAATAATGCATGTTCATGATTGCAAAATATATAAGTATGTCCCAGAATGGTTGTATGCCTGATTTGCAGTGTACAGTGGGACATCTCTAAATCGGACACGATGAGGACCTCCCAGGGTGTCCGGTTTAGAGAGGTTCCACCGTAGTATAATTCCCACACTGTTGTATTACTTTTGCCGTTTTCAGATGATTACATTGAGAAGACAATGTTTGATCCCAAGGTCCGGGCGTTCCTGCACTCCCTATACAACGGGCCGTACGGTGTAGACTTGAGCCAGAAACCCAATGATGACACACCACAGGCTTCCTTCAGGAAGCTGAATGTCTCGTAGCATCAGTTCTAGTCTAGTCGTTTCTGGGGTTAACACTTTCAGCACCACACACCCACAGGTTGAAGTAACGGACCAAGGTCTAAACACATTAAATATATATAAAAATATCAATAAGTGAAAACAGCTAAAAAATTTTTTCTCCCTCCTGTAACACATTGTTATAGGTAATGTGTTGTAGGAGGGAGTAAAACAATGCATAGCTTATTGTTATACGCCCGTCGGGCGGGCGGTCGGGCGGTCGGACGGGCGGGCACAGCTTGTCCACGCAATAACTAGAGCTCTACATGACGGATTGCAACTCAATTTGGTATACATGTTTATCACGGCCCCCTTGGCGGCCATTTTTAATTTTCGCACTCTGTATCCTTGTCCACGCAATAACTCAAGTTCTAATTGACCGATCATAACCAAATTCGGCATACATGTTTATCAAGGCGAAGAAGCCTATTGATTTTGAAAAATTTACGATGACTTATCTCCCCTTGGCGGTCATTTTTAATTTTCGCACCCTGTATCCTTGTCCGCGCAATAACTCAAGTTCGACATCACCGATCGAAACCTAATTCGGTATACATGTTTATCATTGCAAGACAAAGAAGCCTGTTGATTTTGAAAATATTCCGATACTTATCTCCCCTTGGCAGCCATTTTTAATTTTCGTATTCTGTATCCTTGTCATCGCAATAAGTCAAGTTCTACTTGACCGATCATAACCAAATTCGGTATACATGTTTATCACGGCAAGACGAAGAAGCCTATTTATATCCTTGTCCACGCAATAAGTCGAGTTCTACTTGACGGATCGTAACCAAATTTGGATTACATGTTTATCACGTCAACATGAGTTATCTCCCCTTGTTGACTGGCCTTGCCTCGACGGGCGTATATTGTGACATTCGGCACTCTTGTTTTAACTTATTGATGTTTTTAGGTATATTTAATGTATTTATAGACCATGGTCCGTTACTTCAACCCGTGTACACATCATAAATTAAACATTTGCAAGCACTGTATACACAACTGCTGCGTTAATCTTACCAAGATGTCAACGTTTCTGAACATATGTTGGATATCTCAACTCGTATTCAAGCAGTTTGATTGACTGAGCCTGAGCTGTAGCACAGCTCAGGCTCAGTCAATCAAGCTGCTTGATATCAAGCATAATATTCAAGTATTGTGAAATAATAAAAGTGACAAATATTAACAAGATTACCGCAGGAGGTAGTGTGCCCAGATGAGCCAGCTTGCAATAAGTATATGCAGTACTTGTCAGTATTTTTCAGAAATTTTAGAAATAATATACCCCATATCTGATTAATGGGCTAGTCCAGAAATGAGCATGGTACTTTCAATATCAGATATTTAGGGGTGAATGGGTTAATGGGTTAATGGCTGCAGTTTGATACGACACATACCGTTGTTTCAACAGACCAAGCCAGAAGGTTCTGGTCGTTGCTGTCGTTGTTACGTTTGGTTCGCTGATCGTGGGATTTCCTAGTACACGATGGGTATAGTACACCTGCTATGTAGATGGGATCCAAAATATGCCCCGAAATCGATAGAAAATGCAGTTTATAGCCTCCAAAAGAGACGCAAGAAAACTCACAGGCCCTGAAATAGTTTTGGCCATATGCAATAATACTATATACCACGTTCGCCAATCCGTTAGGAAAATCCGAGTATTACGTCCTAGATAGTGAACAACATCTTTCCTTATTTGATGTAAAATGTTGGTTTTCGCGAAATAATGGGACATCGGTAGGTGTTGCTAATCAATTTCCCGGGGTATCTGCGCTTTATCGCGTCAGAATTGTTTCCGTAGTTGCTGAGATATTAAATCAAGTATGGTCTGAAATTCTTACCTGATTTGGTGCACCCCATGTAAATAGCAGGTTCCCGTGACGTACTATGCCCATCGTTTAGTAACAGGCTATAATCGGTTTGTACGGTGGAACATTTCTGAACCGGACACCACAGGGTGTCCGGTTTAGAGAGGTTCCACAGTAATGTATGTATATTGGTACCCCAATAAACGGGTGTCATGAACACACATGATCATTACTAGAGGCAAATGTCAGTGAGACCGATGGTACTGTTTATCCCCTGCCGATAGGCAAGAAGCGTTATAACGTTAGTCTATGGACACTTGCGTGCGCACGTTCGTACGATAGTAACACCTTTCATTTTTCAATATCTTAACAGTTTAACTGATTTTGATACTATTTGGCCACACTGTGTGTCTATGGATGGTGCTTTGTTTTGCATACGACCCATGTCCGACCGCCCAAGGTCAAGGTCAATGAGGACGTATGTTCACCTTGTTTGTAAGGCAAACATGTTAACGTGTTTATTATTATTACTATTAATATTATTATCATCAAGGCTGCCAGCGAAGCGATTAGCTTAGTGCAACATGGCGCAAAATGTTCATTACGTCGTCTATAGAGACGTTTACGTCCATCAGCATTACTCACGTAATACTTTGATAAATTATAAGGTAGCACACAATCCCACTGTCGACGCTTAGCACGGAGGTGGCGGTTACTCCATTCGAGTCTGGCGTTTCGGTCAGTTCTCGTAAGGATCGTGCCAAAATACGGTCGCCTTGCCCGTCCGCCCCTGTCTCGTAATCGCTACCAGATAGTGTTTGGGTGCACATTCCGCCTGTTACAACACTTGTGTAATGGTGTGTTGTCTTGCATTGTATGTTTGCTTATTGCATTTAATAAACAATTATATATATTTTCTTGAAATTGATTATAAGCTGGTAGTGTGCGTGGAATTGAACACAACTACAAATGCGAATCATTTGAATAATTCCACAAATCAGATCTCTTTACATGTAGTGAAATAAAATTTGTCAAACTTACCCATACGATCTAATCGTTCTCGGCGCAATCTCAGACGCAGTAACAAACCGGTGGCGCAGGTGGGCCACTCATAATAACGGCATCCTGCCGGGACGTCAGCACATTTGGGGCCCGTTTCACTAAACTTCGTACGACTAAAATGTTCGGAAGTGCAAATTTAGGATGTATTGAGCATGGGAACATTGTTACTGTGAAATTTACAGACTATCATAATTTTGCACATACGAACATTTTAATCGTACGAAGTTTAGTGAAAACGCCGCTTGGTCTGCCGCTGCGTGGTACGTCTTTTGCACCCCAGATGCGCGGAGGCGATGCAGCAGGCTTACGTTTTATGGTAGGACGTGAACAATTAAAATGGCTTGCCACCTCCAGTTGCTGCATATGGCCTCGGAGCAAATTCCACTTCATAAAGCCGTGGTTTTGCCAGTTGGACGGTAGACAGTTAACCCATCGCGGACATCTACATATATAATCCACGCGCATACGCCGTCTTTGAACCTACAAGGGAAATGTATTATTTATTTTTCATGTCAGTGTAGTTTCTAGCATTTGATACAAGTATTGTTCTTGATCCATGCAGTCTGGTAAGGATCTATAGTTGGGTAGAAACCACGGGCCCGTTTCACTAAGTCTGGAAATTTCAATTGATGGATTTACATGTATTGAGCATAGACTGCAGCAGCACATGCTCAATAAATGTAAATCAAATAATTGTTTAGAAGAAAACATTGTTAATGTGCAATTTACAGACTATCATAATATTGTACTTGCGAACATTTTTAGTCGTGCGAAGTTTAGTGAAACGGTCCCCTGAGCAGACTGCACGGATGCGGAGACTGAACCGGATCTTTACTGGCTGCAAACACATTTCTCTAGTCGCAGATACCACTGCTTATGGAAAATGATATACATGTACATGTATTTACAAAAGTGACTAGAAAACCACATTTACCATGTAACTGGTTATTGGAAACTATATGTACAACAAGGACCCATTTCACTGAATAGTGTGCATAATAATGTTCCTACGAAGATAAATAATTTACGAAGAAAAGTAATTTACTTTACAATTTGATGTTAAAGTATGCTACGTGTACCACTAATCCTATCATTTACTACCTACTTGTATAAAAGTCAATGATTAAAGTTGAAGAAAATATCAAAATGGCTGATCATGCGAAAGTTGCTGTCAATTTTACGAACTTCTTACTCGTACGGCGTGTTGTGAAACTGACCCCGCGACCCGTCTATTCAACGAGACCCGACAGTTGACGTTTTAACCCTTAAACTGCGGGAACCGAAAATTCTCGTTTGCTGTTGTGTCATATTTTCTCTTTTTTATCAAGAAAAACATGGTTTGACAGCACTTTAGAATAATTTCCATTGGAAATTATTCTAAAGTGTTGGCAAAGCATGTTTTTGATGAGAAATGTGGAAAATAAAAAATTCAACGAGACCCGACAGTTGACGCTTTAAAGGGGCACATCAGGATTATTTGGAGATTAACAAATATAAAAAATGAAAATGTGTTTTCATCCTGGTCCTGCGTAAGGCGGTTTAATTGAAGATATATGACGATACTAGGACGGCTGGGTTGTTTCAATTTTCACCGATATTGGTACATAAATATCAGATTTTCTATCTTGCTGAATGCAACAAGATAGGCAATCCGATATTTATGTAATTATATGGGTGAAAATAGAAACAACGCAGCGGTCCTAGTATCGTCATATATCTTCAATTAAACCACTTTATACAGCGCCATGACGAAAACACATTTTAATTTTTTTCAAAATTCCTGATATGCCCCTTTAAACCAGGGAATGTCAATGTGGTTAACATTTCAATCCTAGAGGCCATAACGCAAACATTTGCAAACATCGTAGATCCATATGTCAGTATTTGTTCAGATATTTTAATAATTAATGGTACATGTACATGCCCACTCAGTAAACACAAAATGTTCTTTGTAGGAATGAATAAGTATACATTGTGTCACTATTAACATTACAAGTGCCCGCTTTACAGATGTAATCATTTAGTAATACTTATTTTACTGATAGTGACTCGCGGTGGTATCAGGCTATTTTCATATGCAAATGAGGTATGATATGTTTTAATTATTTATACTAATTATATGCATCACATTTAAACAAATACCAATATATACTAAATAGCGAACTACAAGTACTTGATTTGACAACAGTCGACAAACTTAATGAAAGTCGACACATTGAATTACTGTACAGTCATATTGTGAATTCAATACGCAAAGCATCAGAATTAGCATTACCAGTTAGTCACTTCAATAAGCGCTCCAAGCCATACTGGACAACTTCGGTCAAAAATGCACACACTTCTCAGAGGGCTCAACGTTCAGCGTGGATAGCAGCCGGACGCCCCAGAGATAACGAAATGTTTTACTCTATGTCGTATAAGTGTGCTAATAGTTGGGGATGTTAGGGCATTACATGGGAGGTTTGGTTCACATTCTTCCAAAAGCATCAATTATGACACAGACGTCGCCCATACCCTACTGTTTCGATTTTTGATGGGCGCCAAGACGGGCGCCACTTGGGGCCGCCATATTTGCAAAATCCAATATGGCCGACACTCGGATTAGAAATCAATCGTAGGTAAAAACCAAAAGGGCTAGAACCATGAGTAATACCACTAAATATGGGTATTCGGGGTCGTATATTCTGATTCTGCTCTTATTTCCACGATTTGTGGTCAAATTCGCCACTCAAGGTCATATTCAAGATCATATTCACGGTCATCTTCAAGGTCAAATTCTGGTCGAAGTTTGAGTTTTAGGGGTTTCACATAACAAATTCCAAAACATTTAAATGACCATTTCCAATTATTAATATTAGCTTTATTTCGCACTGGTTTAAGATCTTCTTCACATACATCATTTGTTAAACAGACGTAAACCACATGTCAATCAATCAATAATCACATGATTCCCAAACATCCCAAATAAAACCGCGCATATTTCTGAGAGGCCGAAAATGCGTGAACAACGCTACCGTTTTTATTCAGATACTGAGTAGTGTAGTTATTTAATCAATATTAGCAACATTCGCTTGAAAATTGATGTATGCATATCGCGAATCGTTAACATTATGAATTGGGGACTTTGTTGTCTTTGTCAATCGGACAAAACTCAAGAAGCCTTGCAAACTCCCAATGAGGAGGGACTTGTATCACTTGAGAGAGATCTCAACGACTTCAATGCTATTAATCCCAATACTCTTCCTTCTTGCATTAACGTCAGCATTAGTAAGTTGAATGATGGTCTAGGTATTGCAGCAACACTTAAATCACACAATGCTCAGTATCACAAAACTTGCAGAGGTATTGTAGTAGTTCTCGTGCTAAACGGGCGAGAGAGGTTATTGACAAAGATAGCTACCAGCCCGCACAATAGATCTAGTCCCAAAAAACTCAGATCATCTGGAGAATTTCACCTTCCGGCCAATAGCAAGTCTTGTGTAATCTGTGAGGGTGAGGACCAGATCAACCTTCACAAAGTATTAACCGATGCCGTAGATGCCAACTTGAAGAGTTGGGCGAAGACCACGAAAAACTTTCATTTACCTAGCAGACTGGTTGCCGTAGCATCTGATGCGCATGCGACTGATATATGTTACCACCATCAGTGTTATGTAGGTTTGCGTGACTTCGCTCGCGCTGTCTAGCGACGGGATTCGGCTCGACCCTCACCTCCGCCCTTTGACCCACTCATATGTGCTCAAATTATTGCTCTAATCGAACATTCGGACACAACTATATGTAAGCTTTGAGAGCTTCGCAAGATGTATCAAAAGCTTATGAGTGATCAAGGTCGCCCATGCAGAGACAAAATCAGCCACACTCATTTCTATTCAAAGACCATCTGCTCGATGCCCTGCCGGAATGGGTAGAGTTTTCCAAGAGCAATGAAGGTAGGAAGGATATTTACATATCTCACACATTGAAGGTGGCCGATGAGCTGGCAAAGACATATGTGTCTTAAATTGGTCAAGAGGACGCGTTTACGTTCATGCGGACTGCCGTGATGATGCACAAGTTTTGCCTACAGAGCCAGGACCCTTTCGACGGCTCATTCTCCCCGAACTGCAGCACGGACCCAGTCAACGAGGAGATGCGGAGTTTCTTTAACTTAGTGCTCCGGGTCCCATCAGCCCTTCATGGGCGTGAACAGAGAGGTGGTGATGTTAATCTGAATGCGAGGGAGAAAATCACATGTAATATCTCACAACTGCTCATCTACAATACCAGTAAGGGTACACACCATGCAGTAAAGACGGATGCAGTACGACACAACAAGGAAAGAGAAACCCCGTTTCCCCTGTATCATGGCCTCACGCTACACGGTCATGGACGGAGTAAAACACAGATTGAAATTGACAATGAACAGGGTATATCGGTATCGTAGTCGTGTCATGGAAGTAACGCGATGTCTTGCGCGGGCGGTGTGTGCTCGCCATGCTCAGGATGGAGTTGTCATACCCACAACTAGTTGTCTCAATGTCTTCACTACACACGATGTGGATACTATAGATAGCACGGCTCAGAGCATCTTCTCACTGGATGAGTTCCATGGATATGTCTTGAGCGTGACGAACCATCTATCGCACGAGAACCACGGAATAAAGCGGCCATCAATCACGATTGACCCTCCGTATGATACGTCCATTGCGAAGCTTCCAGACTATTACGTGATCCAGACCCGTCAAACTCTCTAAAACTGAATAATGTATTTGCACACAGACTTTGCGACAGTGAAGCCAGACCACCCCATAATGTGCGAGGTGCCATTGTCAAGGACGAGGCATGGATGGAGCAAGTCACCGTGTTGCTCGAGGAAGGTGAGCTTTCAGAGGATGACGTAATCACCTAGTCGGGGTACAACTCGTTGATTGCGAGTGACGAGTCCGGCGAAGCCTCCTGCTGAGATCGGCGTCTATCCCCTCTTCCCAGACAATGAAGCACGCGATGGAGCTGACGATGCAGGCCATCGAGTTCATCAACCCTGGCCAGACCAGCGTTCTCGGTGCAGATCAGCCACTGTATTCGATCATCAAACTCATTCAATGGCAATACCCAGCCACATTTGGAGAAGACAAGCTGGTTGTTATGATGGGTGGGCTGCACATTTAAGATAAGATGCATCTCATGATAGGCAAACTGCTGCGCGACTCGAGGTGGGCCACCGTGCTTTCTCAGGCGGAAGTCCTGATATCCGATCGAGCACAATCTGCGCTCAATGAGCATCACATCAAGCGCACAATATATGCCCATCAAGTATATCTCATGTCTCTGTACCTGCTCAAGCAGAAAGCATACTCAGAGTATTGCAAGAATATAATGCGCCCTGCTGAATCATTCAATATGTGGAATCGACGTTCCCAAACTGTACCCCAGTTCAAGTTCTGGTCAACCATAATTGAATTGGAATTGCTGATGGCTCGGTTTGTGCGGTCACAGGGAATGTTGAGGAATTCGAGGCCGTACACGAACCACCATCTGTCGTGGTGGTAAATCAGCTTGGTGATCCTTTCCTTGTTACAAATATGGAGACGATTCTCATGTGCTGTCAAAACCAGCAGGAGCTTGTAGCACTCGATACACAGACTGTCAGGGAACAGATCGTTGCTACATCGCTGTCTCAAATTCGTGAAACTGGCAACACCATTCACGCAGCATATTTCATGGAAAGGCTGGTAAACCTTTCTGTACCAGTATCTGATACTATCAAGCGGAACAACATACTAACCTTTGCCAATCGATCGACCCCAAGAAAAAACGCACGAAGGACTGTGACGTACAGAGGCAGAACATGACCTTAGTCACGCAACTTTTCCTGTCACTCCAGTCGCGTCCTGATGCCGAAATGACGGAGGGTCGAGGGTCGCTGCTGTTTGGAACAAAGTCAAACGTTCTACAATGCCTCAATGCACCCACTGACCGTGCTACTTCTGCCAAGCACGCCACGCTCATGATTTTATATATGGCGGCAGTAATCCACATGATGCGCCCAACTACGGCAAAGACATTCCGCGAGTACGTGACGCTTCACATAGTACCATTTCTGGAGGCACAAATGAAGAGTGGTACCCAACGCATCGACACTATTTGGGATAATTACCCCGAGAAAAATAACCTCAAAGCTCTTACACAGCAACGGTGCGGGAATGTCCCACGAACAAGAATTTGCAATGAAAGCACTCGGATACTAAAGCGTGAATGGAACAGTGGCTTCCTAAAAAACGAGGAGAACAAAAAGGAGCTGTTCTCATCAGCACTCAGACTGACATGGGCGGAAAGCTGCTCATAAGTACTCACTTCGAGACCGTGCTCGCCAACAGACCTGTTGACCTTGCATCACTTCAGCCGTGCAACCATTCCGAGGCGGACACTAGGATCCTCCGGATGCGACACTGCATCACAGTTTCTTGGATGTAGCAGAAGACTGCTGTTTGCACAGCCTGGTCAAGCATACCTGCACTTACCGACACATTAGTGGTTCTAACGCACGACCCTAACATGTTCAGTATCGAATCATTGCACATGTAGCGTATCGAACGCTTCGTCGTACTCATGTACAGCAAAGTATGTGGTGTAGCCGGTGTAGACGAGGCCAGGCATCGCTTCTTCACCACAGCAAGTATATCACTGGAAAATATTCCGCCTACCCAAGCCGCGCTGTTCCAGCATGTGAAGCGAGCACTTCTACAAGTGAGTTTCTACTGGAGTCCGGTCATTTCGGTCCAACAGGAAATCCCTGACTTCAGTGAGTGGGGTTGGTACAAAGATGGCACCAGTACATGGCAGCCCCCATGGACTACTCTCAGCGATGCTTCAGTAGTATGTGCCATTCCCTTACACTGCGGCTGCGTCAAGACATGCACAGGAAGGTGCATGTGCAACAGCGCCGGTGTCCGATGCACGGTCCTCTGCAAATGCGAAGGGGGGGGGGGGGGGGGTGGGGGGGGGGCGGGGTGCGTAAATAACGAGAATGTTGACAAGGTGATGCAGTAGTAAGGACACCAGAACATATAGATAGTGAATTAGGAATTATTGACCTCAACTAGTCAAATGTAAATCAGAATATGATTATCCGATGCCACAAACCCCCAAAAAGCGATATTATTTGTGATCCCTGCTCTTTTGACATTTTTCATACAATTCACCTGTGACTGACCTCAGGTTCGGGCGACCTCTGCCGTGACCCTGGTATGTAATATTGCATCCAATCATCAAATAAATCTCAACCCCGGAAACCGATACAATGATATACTGTTCGTACATATTGATTGACACTTACTAAATATGACGAATTTGACTCAAAATGACCTTTATCGTGACCTTACGATATGACAATGACCTCAAAGTCTCTAAATAACATTATAATCGGATTGCCCGTATCCCAAAACCCATAAAAGGTGGTATGATTTATGAATATAGCCCTTTTTATTGTTTAACTAGGACTGATTTCTTACCCAACTAGCGGCCATATTGGATCTCGCCAAAATTGCGGCCCCGTCGGAAATCGAAATAGTATGGTATGGATGACATCTTTGCTAAATTTGGTGTTTTTGGAAGAATCTGAACCAAATATCCCTAACAGCCCTAACTATAAGCGGAACTTTAGAAAAATACAAATTAACGCAATGAGAGAATCTGAACAGAAATTGTATAATGATCTTAATGATACTTCCAATTGTGATACATGTACGAGTACAACGGTGGTCTTCAACGTGGCAAATAAATAATGTACTCCACATTCAGCCATGTACTGTCCCCAAAAAATAATTAGAACTACATTAGAACTGCAAGTCAATTCCACTGAGTGTTGGAGAAGTTTTGGGTGCTTGAACACTTTAAGGAACATATTTTAAAGCAAAATGAACTCAAACCGGCTCAGAAAGTATTCTCAACACGGGTTCAGGTGAAATGTTCCGCTAGGGATTTCTTTTCTACTGAATTGTGTATACTTCAATCGGCCATCAATGACACAGGGAACACAAGACTGTATCAATAATTAACATATATAACTATACTTATTTATACGTTGCCACACAATTTGACAAACAAACCTACCACAAACCTTTGTAATTACATGTATTTCACACCGCCGGACATTTGAAGTGCTTACACATCGTTTTCACGGACGTGATAGGTATGCGAATGGCAAAATCCCTTAAAAATGGTTAAATAGTGGATAATTGTGGGCTACATGGGTTATATACAGATGTATTGACCGTATTATCATTAACATCGACCGGAAAATGTCTGCAAAATTCGTAACATCATGGTTTGTTTACACAGGGGAGACCACAAATCCTTCAATAACTTTTTTGTCACTGCATCTTTTAACAAAGTGTCTGCATTAATAGATCTATGATATATTCCGTCGTGCCATAGGCTAGATGGCTTCCTCGTGTTTTAAATTAAAATATTAATAAAACAACGAAAATGGACCCCAGATAAGCTGCGTATTTACTTAAATACCCAATTAAATTTGCCAAAAACCCAATTAAAATCAGAAGTAGCGAGTATCAAAAAGCAATAACAAATTTGTGTACCTTTATCATGCTGCAGAAAACAATACACAAACCACAAATACAGCATACTTTTTTTTATTTTCCATGAAAACACATATTGGTATTTCATTATAATTGTTTCCAAGGAGACAAATCGAATGATATGCCAAGACATGTTTTCATTTCGAAGCAGACTATTCAATAAGTGCTGTATGTTGATGTGTAAACAGTAGTGTGATTTTATTTTACCCAATTAAAATTTTGAAATACCCAATTGCTTCAGAAATGATGGAGTGAAAATATTCAATTACTAATTCCTTATCTAGAGCGCTGCGGTAATAAATCTGATCAAATTGTAAGGATCATTTCCTTACAATAGTGCATGTTAGAAGCATGACGAGTGTTACACTGACGTAACAGTGTAGATGCTGATCAGACTGTAGGCTAGTCTGGATCTACACTTGTCTCTACAGCCATAAGCCACATTCCTCCAGTCACAGCCACAAATCACGAACGTGTTTGCTTACAAGTACATTGTATGTATCCGTGTAGACTCGGTAATTATTAATTATATATGTATAGTATAGAGCTCCAGATAAGCTGCGTATTTGCTTAAATACCCAATTAAAATTACCAAAAACCCAATTGAAATCAGAAGTTGCGAGTATAAAAATGCAATAATCATGCTGCAGAAAAACAATAAACAGACCACAAAGATAGCATATCTTTCTTATTTTCCATGAAAACACATCTTGGTATTTGATTAGAATTGTCTCCAATGAGACAATTCTAATGAAATGCCAAGACATGTTTTCATTTCGAAGCAAACTATTCAATAATTGCTCTCTGTTGATGTGTAAACAGTAATGTGATTTTATTTTACCCAAATAACATTTGGAATTACCCAATTGCTTCAGAAATGATGGAATGAAAACACTCAATTACTAACTCCTTATCTGGAGCGCTGGTATACGATACATGTGTGTATATAGTATCGTATATACAGAAAGGTGCAGGGGTCGTTTCACTAAACTTTGTACTGTACCTGACCATCATATGCTTTAAACGTAATTGCTTCATACATGCGATGGGATATATGTATAACATATATTAATTCACAGGGGCGGATACAGAAATAATTGCAGGGTGGGGGGGGGGGGTGGTCTGTAATTACAATTCGGCATAGCCGACCTCCGCGAGCGCGAAATCGTAAAGTCGGGGGGTCTGGGGGTCCTCCCCCCCGGAAATGTTAAATGCCAGATCGCCGCAGATGCGATTTCCTGACACCTAGGCCACGAAAAAAGTCATCCAACTATTCGAGTATTGTAGATTTTTTTGCCGGGAGCAGGGGGTGGGGTGGGGGTCTGGACCCCCTGGACCCCCCCACCCTGTATCCGCGCCTGTAACACTACTACATTACTGCATCCTATTGGAACCAGTCAGCCAATAAATAATGTGATCCTAAACCAGTCCTGGTACAGCTTAGCAACAAGGAGTAAAGTCTCAGGACAACGGCATTGATTGTTATTATTATGACAGAGAGATAAATAAAATAGATGCTGCAGGAAAGGTATGTCTGTGCCAAATATTTTATTATATTATTTGCATGTTCTACACATGTAGGTTAAATCTTCTGTGTGCGACTTGATGTGGGGTAGTTCTGTGTGACAAAATCTCAGCAACTTTGTGTTTGTTTGTTGTGTGCAAATAAAGAGAATAACAGATTGCAAAAATAGGTCTATCACATAGAACTAGATGTGGGGGTGAGATAGAGATTTCGAAAGTGAAAGTAGACGGTTCCATCAAAAAAGGGGAAATAACTCATGGAAATCAATCTGCATGACGCCGTGTTTGGCATGTATCTAGAACCGGCTTAGGTCACCGACTCCAGAAATGGAAGTAACACAATTATTTTGCCGCAGACAGTTTGCGATTGTAATGTTTGGGCGAATGTGGGTCACTCGCCCTGCTTTGTGTGTTAAGCCATCAGCCCGTCACAACCTCTTGTGGCTAGTTCTACATGGTATAATCCTTGCAACTTGTTTATTCTGATAGCTGTTGTTGCAAGGTTATGCAGTTAAGCTAAACTTTACGGGCGCAAAACAAATGAATCTACAATTTCAAAATATCGTAGTTCCGTGTGGAATACTATTATAAAATCATAAAAACTTACAATACAAACGTTATGGCAATGTTCAATTTATTGTAAAAGGAAAGTATCTGATATAATGACGATTTTAAAACTGGATATCAAATGTGTGAAATATTTCCGTCCATTTTGGATGACTTGAAAATGCAAACAGCAATTATTTAACGAAACGAAGTTATACTCATTTTATAACGAGCAAAACATTATGAGAATAACAACAACAACATTTTCAATGTGGGAAAAATTTGTTTACACTGCGCATTTGTTTTAATTGTTACAGTGTATACTCGATATTGAAATTAATACCGTAATATCGGTATAAAGGTATAATTAAGGATTTAATTACCCCAAGTTAAAACGAGTTGTGGTCAAAACGCAGCAAAGTCAAAACGAGCTGTGGTCAAAACGCACCCAAGTCAAAACGTACCCAAATTAGTCAAAAGTACCTAACCTTTGGTCAAAATGTAACCATTTTTTGGTCAAACTGTACCCTTAAGAATATGTAGTAGAGTTATTAGGATGTAAAACAATTAACATGGAGTGGAATAAATACAAGGAATACTTTACATAGGAAAAGTGACCGTGTTTAACAAACATTTTGTACCGATATCGGTGAAAATAGAAACTACCCAGCGGTCCTAGTATCGTCATATATCTTCAATTAAACCACTTTACACGGGGCCAGGTATTTTATTTTTTTAAATATTTAAAATATTTAAAAAACATAATCCTATAATGCCCCTTTAACTGAAAACTATTCAAAGCACATAAAATGGATATATTTTACTATGCCAAGTTTTACTTCTCCAATGGGCATTTTTGGACCAAAGAATTGGTACGTTAAAACTACGTTTGATAAAAAAAACATTGGTACGTTTTGACTTGTGGTATGTGCAACACGTATGTACAGAAGCTCATTAATTAGGGCCGCACCTGATTCTTTATCGATATACCTTTTACAATAATATCAAGATATTTCCTCTAAATGTCCAGATAATGTGGTCAATTTCTTTTCTTCCAGAATTTTCATGATATTTTCTTCAATTATAACTATATTATGTGCCATTTTCAAATCTATACTATATGAACACATTTCCGGCCAATAGCTTTCATCAGATATATAAAATATAGTATACATACATAACATACATACATACAGCTGGTTTTAGCAACGCCGTTATGTAGTCCTGCTCTATTTTCTATACCCGATGAAGGTAATTTGCTGAATTTTGTTTATAGAGTATACTATTAAATGTTATTATTGTGATTCTTTCCTATGGGTGTGAAGAAGTTTATTATCGTGTGTCTCCATATTAAGTTTCTTGCTTGTCTGAATGTTTCGTGATCACTCATTTACGAACAGTCTGACTTTCAGGTGTGTGCAATACTGTTCACATGAGTGTTCACAGCACATTGCGATTGGTAAAACCACATGATTCGGCACACCGCATTGAAGAAAATATCTAGAAAATCATGTATTATTTGGTCAATAGTATAGCATTGCTACAAAATGGAAAATAAGTAAGTTTGGTAACATGTTGGTTAAATATATATTGCATGACGCCTAACAGATTTTATGAATAAAAAGTACAAATTTAAAGTTACCTACAGCAATGCAACATATATATATTTAAATCGTTAATATAAATTTCAGTTTCCGTCCAAAACTGTGCTATATGTTTAATAATTTAAAAACAAAACAAAAACATTTCATGGCCATAGTGTTATTTATGGTTTTGAAATTATGACCATCTCAGCATCAACAGTAAAAACAAATACCAGATATACTTTTTTTATTAACTAATAATCATATGCATTGCTGTGGGTATACTGTTAAAAATAAATAAATAAATATAGTTTTGTCTTTCGGAACTTTCGGCCTGGTATAAATGTGTACCGATCACGATTTTGTGCTCATTAATACCATTTTTACAAAAAAAGGAAACTAACCCTGCCTGGGTATAATTTAGCAACATATGTATCCGTTTATTTAATTACGTCGACTGGAACGTGTGTTGATATATACCTTGCCGGTCTCCAGTCCAGAAATGGGGAGAGGTTTACCTTCTAATTTCTTTGCATCTTATATATTGTGTAGGAGTACAACTGTATGTGTACTTCACATGTCGGTATACACAGGTGACCAGTACCTCAGAGTATGGAGAGTGTGAGTTGTATTATAGACAGTATGGACAGAGGGAGAGAGAGAGTTGTATCATCTAATCAAAGTATGAAATTGTTTGCCCCTTGAGGGCCCTTAATTGGAAATAAAATCTTGTATCTTGTATTATAGAAATTATTTGAGAGAGAGAGAGAGAGAGAGAGGGAGAGAGAGAGAGAGAGAGAGAGAGAGATGTTGTATAGAATTAAATGTTTCGTGATACTGTTTGCAATATTAGGACGGCGTGCACTTCCTTTGAGTCGGTGCGGCCGTTAAACGTAAGCATCAGTCAGTTTGCAATATCAATTGAATAATATATTTCGTTTCGTTTAAAAAATTCTAAAAATTCTAAAAATACATACACCATATCAATCACGTGTGTCATTTTGTAATCAGTTTTACACAATTTGACCGTCTCCATATATTTGACGCTTTTAAAAGAAATATATGCTGCAAATTCGTAAAGGTAAACTGTAATATAACTTATTAATCAGTTACCTAATCAGATTCCATGAAATGTTTGTGATGCAATACTTTTAAATGAGAGAAATCTGCTTTAGAAAACCCGCCATGGAATCAGGTCGGGATTTTGCGCCCGTAAATTGACGCTCAGCAAATAAAATTAACGGCAAATAAAATTAAAAAACAAAAGATAAATAAATTTGCCGAAGTTATATCACATGGAACTACTCTTATGGCGTGTTTGCCACAGAACGGAACATGCAAAGTAGAATATATGATGCAATGTAGCTAATCATACATAAAACAAACAAGGACAACGGAATCCTATGAATTATATTACGCCAATATGTACTTCAATGAAGATAGCGGTGTACCTATGCCAACATTCTGAAAATGTACTTAACCTATGGCTGCTATGCACCCATTTCTATATCAAAGTACTGAAAGTACTGAGCTGCGAGCCCAACTGAAATGGGTGGTAAACAGTGTTTTAGTATATTCTCCTTTAAATATTTTCAAGTAAGTAATTGTATTAAATGGTGTTATGGGAAACTGTATAACACTCGACATAGTTTGTATGTGGAGAGGGGAAGGAGCTGTATAGAAACAGGATGAATCCAGTAAGGCTTAGCATTTGTTTTTTATGCATTACATACACATCATCCGCATGAGCTCTGAATTTTTTATCAATTTTCGACACCATTTAAGGAAAATATGACTGATTTTCGAAATCAATATCGGCGAAATACGGCGATGCGATAAGGGTGGTAATTCCATATCCGGGCTCAATTATTTTTAGTGAAAGTGTACGCTATTACCGCTAATTCGAAACATGCCGACGCGACGATTCAAATGAGTGAACCATCTAGACGAAACGGTTCAAATGAGTGGTAACAGTATATTTTTATCAATTTTCGACATCATTTAAGGAAAATATGACTGATTTTCGAAATCAATATCAGCGAAATACGGCGATGCGATAAGGGTGGTAATTCCATATCCGGATTCACTCTTCAACCACATGTGGTTATAGTGTTGTTTTATGCAAAATTGTACACGCCGTAGTTGTGAATGAAAACATCCAGACAGGTGCCAGACAGGTGTGATTCGGGTTTGCACACCATTAATGCGCGACCAAAATAGGCCGTATTATTTGTGGAAAAATGAACTGTTAAATCTGAGGTTCCATTGGTTTTTCTTCAATTAATTATGTACCAAAGATATACATTCTAATAAATGTGAAATGTAAAATAGCATAAAACGAGTCGTTAACAATGACCTAGATACAAGATGTATACATCCGCGCCAAAAGAAAAAATAGCGCCGTGATATCTCACTGTATTTTGAGAACCGGTTACATAAGCTGCGAGAGGCTCGCAGCTAATACTGCACTGTGGTATATGTAAATACACATTGTCCATATTTACTCTTCCCATACGAAGTTTCACTCCAATAATAGAGAACAGCTGTGTGTATATACGGTATGTGTTGTGTGGTCAGCCTGGTAAAGGTGACACACTGTGCCATTCTCTATGTATTTACAATGATTCGTGTTGTAAAATAAACAGACACACAACTGTCCTCAACACTGACACATTTTACAATTTGGCATACTATTGTTGATAGGAGTGTGTTGTCTTGGCATTTCTGTGTATACTTAGCTGCAGTGTATCATATGTTCGACTTCACATTTCAGTTGGCCACTCCATGTGCCATTTTGGATACATTAACGAGACCATGTTCACATGTAGGAGGGATGATATAATATACGTGAACGTTTGCTATTGTTGGTTTATTACAAGGTGCATAATCATAACATGGTATACCAATGCACACCCAGCAAGTGTGCACGGGTTGACATATTCAATGTGCATGATCACGTGGTTAGAACAACAACAACAATGACTGAACGTGTTGAAAGCGCGCCTACTCCAGAGTAAGTCAATAATTATTATATGCAACGGATTTTGATGAAATATGGCGCAGCAAACGCGTCCTCATGAGCTGCATTTGGTGTCTCGGGACTTCGACACATACTTATGTCGTTTTTGCGAAGAATCGATTCCGTGTCAGTATTGTCAGTAAACACGAAAAACAACAGAAGTTTGGGCCAAGGTACCGAGACCACCAAATTCAGCTTAACAAGACGCGTTTGATGCGCCATATTTCATCAAAATCCGTTACATAATAAGGAGAATATAAAAAATTATCTCGTCAACACAGTGTGCCATGAAACACGGTGCCGTGAAACATTTTTGATATCCTGTCAATATGACATAATGCGTATGAATATGTGCGGTTGTCATACTAGGCGATTCTCCGAGTTTGAGGATGCGGCTGGGGTTATATTTTGCATGTTAAAGCTATGTGTAGGTATTGGCGGGATAAATAGAATAGTAGGTTAGTGCCGTGAATATTTGTTCCCATTTACGGCACTAACCTACTATTCTCTATATACGTACCTTGAATCGGAGGCGCTTCTGGAAGTTTCAGTAATTGTTGTTGATGTTGTTGTAACCACGTGATTATGCACCTTGATATTGAAATTTAAAAAGGCTTGAAGTGTGCACATCAAATATGCACATTTCTGTATCCATAATAACGAGGCACCGGCACAACTCTAATATGCAAAGGTTTTGTTGTGCAATAATGTTTACACAATAGAAAGTATAGTATATGATCAGAAAATTGCAGTAAACGTTGTCTGCTGCTAGCGATTAGTCATACTAACCCTTCCTACGCTGTTGACAGAAATGGCCGTCTGCTGTTTTTCATTTTTGCTTTAATTCTTAACAAAAAACTGGTTTTGACAGCACATTTGAATCGTCTCCACTGAGACGATTCTCATGTGCTGTCAAAACCAGGTTTTTGTCGAGAAATGTTGAACATAAAACATTTCCAGCAGACGACAACATTTAATTCAGCGTAGTAAGGGTTAAACGTTTCTATTATTTAGATGTCATGGTGCGTGTAGTAATAAACTGAAGAGCGATTTGGAAGCGGTCGCTAAATGATATGACGCAAACAACGCCGTCGTCAAAATGACCAGAAACTTGAATACAGTGAAACAGTTTTGCGCGGATCTAGAGAAAACCACGATGCAAACCTTACGGTTGATGAAAAATTTGAATAATACATCACCGGTACGCCCATCGCCGGTACTTATAACTATTTCACCCCTATGTAACATGAATGTATTTTGATATGTTAATTTTGCAACCAATCCAACAGTCACAACATAAATTTCAGACAAGTCCATTTATGAAAAGGGGGTGTTTTTGTTCTTAAAAATATTAATATTACTTGCAAAAAGTTCAGATCCTGATGAGACGGCTTGTTACGAGCCGGCTCATCTGGGTCTGCACTGTTTGTAAACCCCGCTATAGCGGGTTCAAAGGGTTAAGTCAGGCGTAAACGATTTTCAAATTGGCCGGAATTGTTTGCGAACAGCGGAGGGAAACGACGCAAACCAATTGTCAACGTGAAATGGGTAGCGCCAATGTGGGAATACAATGGAGACAGTCGGCTGTTCATAATAAGTAGAACAAAGTGAAAACGAAGTCCATTACGAAACGGTTCAGACGACATTGACAGAACATTTGAAGATTAGTTAGGTATATGCATGATGAGTTCACACGTTACTGACTGATACAGAAAGAGAATGATGAATGTAGTCTCAACATTTCATAACGTCAATCACGACAACGTGACGCTCGGGAGACGTCAGTAACGTCACGGGATTACGCCAACACACAGGAGATGCATGTTTCCAATGTGTCAGTGTAAGATAACTACTTGCGTAAGGTTCATGAAATTTCTAACTTTCATTGAATATCGATTACTTTTCCAGATGTTGTAATGTTAGTTTCTGTATCACAGAGAATTTTCAATCTATAGCGAAAGTCCGCGTATGATTTGATCACCGCTCGTATGTCATACATATAATATCACATCTTTGATACATTTTTTATGTTATCTCCCTTGAGATATCATATTATGTCACGCAAATTTCTATGGGGGCAGCCATATTGTCGTGCTACGCCTAAATTGCGAGTACGACCAAGAAAATAGTGGTATGTCTTGCTGTGTATCTGAAGCTCTACATATACTGTTCTCTATAGTTTTCACAGTTTTGGGCTCGGATCAGTTCATCAGTTAAATTCTGGCAAATACGAATAAAGACATTTAGAGCGTATGAATACAGCATCTATTATCTTTAGTTCTCACAGTTCGGTAGCAGTAACCAGTTAGCCGCCAGTTTCGTACACGTTTTTTTCTGGGATTTTCAAACAGTAATTATTCTACAAACAACGTATGGATGGGAATGGGTGTGCACCAGCACAGTACATTCGCCTCTGGATGATGATTGAGAATAATATTCAACTTTCAGTCTCTAGTTCCGCAAGTGATCAGTTTTTGTGGAGATAACATATTTCAGTACTTTCAGTACTTTGTTTTTTTGCTGTAGTCAATAGTATACTTCTGCAGACTGTACAGGACAAAGGAGATACATGTAAGTATAACTTTCAGTACTTTGATTTAGTTTTTGTTTCTGCATTTACACATTTACACAGCACATGGGCAATGTTATAATGGACATGAGGCTGTGATAACACAGTTAGATCACGTTCGTCCGCATGTACGATCAATAGTCCTTGTAATACTACCGAAGTTGTATGCGCTCCAATGGGTATATGATTAACATCACGCAGTGTTCCTACTGTAGATCAATACAGCACTGACATGACATCATATATGTACATGTTTAACCCTTAGAATAAATGCGGGAACCGAAAATAGTCGTCTGCTGATGATTCATATTTTGTCTTTTCTCTCAGTAAAAACATGGTTTAGCAGCATTTTAGAATCATTTCCATTGGAAATAATTCTAAAGTGCTGCCAAACCAAGTTTTTGATGAGAAAAATGGAAAAATAACAAATATTCAGCAGACGACACAAATTAATTCAGAATTGTAAGGGTTAAATATGTAGTCAATGGTATAGTATTCTCCCATGTAGTGTGTGTTTACATTGCACGTTGTACATGCGATACCGTGCGATACATACATGCGTCGTATGATTGGTTAACCCTTTCAACACTAAGTAACTTAATAGGATGTTCCATGCCAATGTTTCACGCTATTTCATTAATTTTGTTCATTCAAATTATCCCATTCTTCTAAAAGGGTAATCTGTACGTCGTTTAAAATTATTAACAAACAGTGGAGATCCTGATGAGACGGCTCGTTACGAGCCGGCTCATCTGGATCTGCACTGTTTGCAAACATTGTCTCTATAGAGGTCTGTGGTGAAATTGAAAGGGTTAACATAAAACACACGGAAAGGTAACACTATATTTTAATAAAGCATTTAACATTATTATTACAGTGTCACATGTTTACCGGCATATGTCTGTGTACGATACTTTGTGGCGTGAGCAAATACAATGTGGTGTGTTAAACAACTTGTAATAGCTCTCCAATAGTGTTTCTGTTCTTGGCTGTGATTTTGCATGTGGGACATAATGTAAAATGTAACATTTAAGTTCCGCAAGTGATCAGTTTTTGTGGAGATAACATATTTCAGTACTTTCAGTACTTTGTTTTTTGCTGTAGTCAAAAGTATACTTCTGCAGACTGTACAGGACAAAGGAGATACATGTAAGTATAACTTTCAGTACTTCTTCGATTTAGTTTTGTTTCTGCATTTACACAGCACATGGGCAATCTTATAATGGACATGAGGCTGTGGTAACACAGTTAGATCACGTTCGTCTGCATGTACGATCGATAGTCCTTGTAATACTACCGAAGTTGTATGCGCTCCAATGGGTATATGATTAACATCACGCAGTGTTCCTACTGTAGATCAATACAGCACTGACATGACATCATATATACATGTTTACCCAACCCTTAGAATGAATGCGGGAACCGAAAATAGTCGTCTGCTGATGATTCATATTTTGTCTTTTCTCTCAGTAAAAACATGGTTTAGCAGCATTTTTAGAATCATTTCCATTGGAAATAATTCTAAAGTGCTGCCAAACCAAGTTTTTGATGAGAAAAATGGAAAAATAACAAATATTCAGCAGACGACACACATTAATTCAGCATTGTAAGGGTTAAATATGTAGTCACTGGTATAGTAATCTCCCAGGTAGTGTGTGTTTACATTGCACGTTGTACATGCGATACCGTGCGATACATACATGCGTCGTATGATTGGTTAACCCTTTCAACACCAAGTAACTTAATAGGATGTTCCATGCCAATGTTTCACGCTATTTCATTAATTTTGTTCATTAAATTCAAATTATCCCATTTTTCTAAAAGGGTAATCTGTACGTCGTTTAAAATTATTAACAAACAGTGGAGATCCTGATGAGACGGCTCGTTACAAGACGGCTCATCTGGATCTGCACTGTTTGCAAACATTGTCTCTATAGAGGTCTGTGGTGTTGAAAGGGTTAACATAAAACACACGGAAAGGTAACACTATATTTTAAATAAAGCATTTAACATTATTATTACAGTGTCACATGTTTACCGGCATATGTCTGTGTACGATACTTTGTGGCGTGAGCAAATACAATGTGGTGTGTTAAACAACTTGTAATAGCTCTCCAATAGTGTTTCTGTTCTTGGCTGTGATTTTTGCATGGGACATAATGTAAAATGTAACATTTAAGTTCCGCAAGTGATCAGTTTTTGTGGAGATAACATATTTCAGTACTTTCAGTACTTTGTTTTTTTGCTGTAGTCAATAGTATACTTCTGCAGACTGTACAGGACAAAGGAGATACATGTAAGTATAACTTTCAGTACTTTGATTTAGTTTTTGTTTCTGCATTTACACAGCACATGGGCAATCTTATAATGGACATGAGGCTGTGATAACACAGTTAGATCACGTTCGTCCGCATGTACGATCGATAGTCCTTGTAATACTACCAAAGTTGTATGCGCTCCAATGGGTATATGATTAACATCACGCAGTGTTCCTACTGTAGATCAATACAGCACTGACATGACATCATATATGTACATGTTTAACCCTTAGAATGAATGCGGGAACCGAAAATAGTCGTCTGCTGATGATTCATATTTTGTCTTTTCTCTCAGTAAAAACATGGTTTAGCAGCATTTTAGAATCATTTCCATTGGAAATAATTCTAAAGTGCTGCAAACCAAGTTTTTGATGAGAAAAATGGAAAAAATAAACAAATATCAGCAGACGACACACATTAATTCAGCATTGTAAGGGTTAAATATGTAGTCACTGGTATAGTAATCTCCAGGTAGTGTGTGTTTACATTGCACGTTGTACATGCGATACCGTGCGATACATGCGTCGTATGATTGGTTAACCCTTTCAACACCAAGTAACTTAATAGGATGTTCCATGCCAATGTTTCACGCTATTTCATTAATTTTGTTCATTCAAATTATCCCATTTTTCTAAAAGGGTAATCTGTACGTCGTTTAAAATTATTAACAAACAGTGGAGATCCTGATGAGACGGCTCGTTACGAGACGGCTCATCTGGATCTGCACTGTTTGCAAACATTGTCTCTATAGAGGTCTGTGGTGTTGAAAGGGTTAACATAAAACACACGGAAAGGTAACACTATATTTTAATAAAGCATTTAACATTATTATTACAGTGTCACATGTTTACCGGCATATGTCTGTGTACGATACTTTGTGGCGTGAGCAAATACAATGTGGTGTGTTAAACAACTTGTAATAGCTCTCCAATAGTGTTTCTGTTCTTGGCTGTGATTTTGCATGGGACATAATGTAAAATGTAACATTTAAGTTCCGCAAGTGATCAGTTTTTGTGGAGATAACATATTTCAGTACTTTCAGTACTTTGTTTTTTTGCTGTAGTCAATAGTATACTTCTGCAGACTGTACAGGACAAAGGAGATACATGTAAGTATAACTTTCAGTACTTTGATTTAGTTTTTGTTTCTGCATTTACACAGCACATGGGCAATCTTATAATGGACATGATGGCTGTGATAACACAGTTTAGATCACGTTCGTCCGCATGTACGATCGATAGTCCTTGTAATACTACCGAAGTTGTATGCGCTCCAATGGGTATATGATTAACATCACGCAGTGTTCCTACTGTAGATCAATACAGCACTGACATGACATCATATATGTACATGTTTAACCCTTAGAATGAATGCGGGAACCGAAAATAGTCGTCTGCTGATGATTCATATTTTGTCTTTTCTCTCAGTAAAAACATGGTTTAGCAGCATTTTAGAATCATTTCCATTGGAAATAATTCTAAAGTGCTGCCAAACCAAGTTTTTGATGAGAAAAATGGAAAAATAACAAATATTCAGCAGACGACACACATTAATTCAGCATTGTAAGGGTTAAATATGTAGTCACTGGTATAGTAATCTCCCAGGTAGTGTGTGTTTACATTGCACGTTGTACATGCGATACCGTGCGATACATGCGTCGTATGATTGGTTAACCCTTTCAACACCAAGTAACTTAATAGGATGTTCCATGCCAATGTTTCACGCTATTTCATTAATTTTGTTCATTCAAATTATCCCATTTTTCTAAAAGGGTAATCTGTACGTCGTTTAAAATTATTAACAAACAGTGGAGATCCTGATGAGACGGCTCGTTACGAGACGCTCATCTGGATCTGCACTGTTTGCAAACATTGTCTCTATAGAGGTCTGTGTGTTGAAAGGGTTAACATAAAACACGGCGAAAGTAGCACTATATTTTAATAAAGCATTTAACATTATTATTACAGTGTCACATGTTTACCGGCATATGTCTGTGTACGATACTTTGTGGCGTGAGCAAATACAATGTGGTGTGTTAAACAACTTGTAATAGCTCTCCAATAGTGTTTCTGTTCTTGGCTGTGATTTTGCATGGGACATAATGTAAAATGTAACATTTAAGTTCCGCAAGTGATCAGTTTTTGTGGAGATAACATATTTCAGTACTTTCAGTACTTTGTTTTTTGCTGTAGTCAATAGTATACTTCTGCAGACTGTACAGGAAAAAGGAGATACATGTAAGTATAACTTTCAGTACTTTGATTTAGTTTTTGTTTCTGCATTTACACAGCACATGGGCAATCTTATAATGGACATGAGGCTGTGATAACACAGTTAGATCACGTTCGTCCGCATGTACGATCAATAGTCCTTGTAATACTACCGAAGTTGTATGCGCTCCAATGGGTATATGATTAACATCACGCAGTGCTCCTACTGTAGATCAATACAGTACTGACATGACATCATATATGTACATGTTTAACCCTTAGAATGAATGCGGGAACCGAAAATAGTCGTCTGCTGATGATTCATATTTTGTCTTTTCTCTCAGTAAAAACATGGTTTAGCAGCATTTTAGAATCATTTCCATTGGAAATAATTCTAAAGTGCTGCCAAACCAAGTTTTTGATGAGAAAAATGGAAAAATAACAAATATTCAGCAGACGACACAAATTAATTCAGCATTGTAAGGGTTAAATATGTAGTCACTGGTATAGTAATCTCCCAGGTAGTGTGTGTTTACATTGCACGTTGTACATGCGATACCGTGCGATACATGCGTCGTATGATTGTTACCCTTTCAACACCAAGTAACTTAATAGGATGTTCCATGCCAATGTTTCACGCTATTTCATTAATTTTGTTCATTCAAATTATCCCATTTTTCTAAAAGGGTAATCTGTACGTCGTTTAAAATTATTAACAAACAGTGGAGATCCTGATGAGACGGCTCGTTACGAGACGGCTCATCTGGATCTGCACTGTTTGCAAACATTGTCTCTATAGAGGTCTGTGGTGTTGAAAGGGTTAACATAAAACACACGGAAAGGTAACACTATATTTTAATAAAGCATTTAACATTATTATTACAGTGTCACATGTTTACCGGCATATGTCTGTGTACCATACTTTGTGGCGTGAGCAAATACAATGTGGTGTGTTAAACAACTTGTAATAGCTCTCCAATAGTGTTTCTGTTCTTGGCTGTGATTTTGCATGGGACATAATGTAAAATGTAACATTTAAGTTCCGCAAGTGATCAGTTTTTGTGGAGATAACATATTTCAGTACTTTTAGTACTTTGTTTTTTGCTGTAGTCAAAAGTATACTTCTGCAGACTGTACAGGACAAAGGAGATACATGTAAGTATAACTTTCAGTACTTTGATTTAGTTTTTGTTTCTGCATTTACACAGCACATGGGCAATCTTATAATGGACATGAGGCTGTGATAACACAGTTAGATCACGTTCGTCCGCATGTACGATCAATAGTCCTTGTAATACTACCGAAGTTGTATGCGCTCCAATGGGTATATGATTAACATCACGCAGTGCTCCTACTGTAGATCAATACAGCACTGACATGACATCATATATGTACATGTTTACCTTTAGAATGAATGCGGGAACCGAAAATAGTCGTCTGCTGATGATTCATATTTTGTCTTTTCTCTCAGTAAAAACATGGTTTAGCAGCATTTTAGAATCATTTCCATTGGAAATAATTCTAAAGTGCTGCCAAACCAAGTTTTTGATGAGAAAAATGGAAAAATAACAAATATTCAGCAGACGACACAAATTAATTCAGAATTGTAAGGGTTAAATATGTAGTCAATGGTATAGTATTCTCCCATGTAGTGTGTGTTTACATTGCACGTTGTACATGCGATACCGTGCGATACATACATGCGTCGTATGATTGGTTAACCCTTTCAACACTAAGTAACTTAATAGGATGTTCCATGCCAATGTTTCACGCTATTTCATTAATTTTGTTCATTCAAATTATCCCATTCTTCTAAAAGGGTAATCTGTACGTCGTTTAAAATTATTAACAAACAGTGGAGATCCTGATAAGACGGCTCGTTACGAGCCGGCTCATCTGGATCTGCACTGTTTGCAAACATTGTCTCTATAGAGGTCTGTGGTGTTGAAAGGGTTAACATAAAACACACGGAAAGGTAACACTATATTTTAATAAAGCATTTAACATTATTATTACAGTGTCACATGTTTACCGGCATATGTCTATGTACGATACTTTGTGGCGTGAGCAAATACAATGTGGTGTGTTAAACAACTTGTAATAGCTCTCCGATAGTGTTTCTGTTCTTGGCTGTGATTTTGCATGGGACATAATGTAAAATGTAACATTTATGAGATCCGTCATGCGATTTTGTACCTAAGCACATGTGCATGAACAATATTTACACAATTTACGATATTTTCCTGAATTACATCGAACGCTGACGAAACTTAATACATAGCAAATGCGGAATCCTATTCCGCATTTGCTATGAACATGTCTTCATGTTTCGAAGTTATTTACAGAAAATATCAGTTTCTATAAATGTATTTCATGAAAAATCGCATATGTTCTTAGGTGCCAAATCACATGACACGTCTCATATGACACACGCCATGGGATTTTGTAAATAAAAACATGTGCGATTTTTTACGAAATAATATTATTTACAGAAACTGTGATATTTTCTGTAAATGACGTCGAGATGACGAACAATTGAATTTGCTATGACAATTTCGTAAATATTTCGTCATCTTTCGACGTCATTTACGGAAACTAATCGTACATTTTGTAAATAGTTTTCATGAAACATCGTACATGAACAATATTTACACAATTTACGATACATCGTATATGTTCTTGAGGTGTAAATCACACGACGTGTCTCGTATGTATTGCTATTATCTGGTACGGACAACAGGGAGTATAGTGTACAAACGGGGTCAAAACTAAAGTTGAAAACTGCACCTTTAAATGTATAGCTGCAGCTGTAAATGTATAGCTGCAGTTGTATTGTTATAGCTGCAGCACCTGTAAAAAATACAAAAGGTGCACCTATACATTTACAGCTGCAGCTATACAAATACAGGTGCAGCTGTATTTTTTACAGGTGCAGCTATAGATTTACAGCTGCAGCTATACATTTACAGGTGCAGCTCACAGGTTGAAGCAACGGACCGACCGAGGTCTATAAATACATTAACTATGGATAAAGGCATCCATGAATTGATGCTTTTAGGCATATTTAATGTATGTATAGACCTCGGTCCGTTACTTCAACCTGTGGTACAGCTATACATTTACACGTGCAGCTGTAACAAATATAGGTGCACCTGTAAGTTTAGTTTTGACCCCGTTCGTACACCATAGCGACGCGTCTAAAGATCACGGTATTGCCCACGTATACATTTGCCTGTGACCGCACGAGTGTTACTCATACACCGCTGTACATCATGATACTCCGACTCGTTTCGACTGCCGTGTTCACATACAAAATTGTCAATATCACCGGATATACATACGCCCAGGTAAGTTAATTTACATCTAATAACTATTAATCATGCTAATGACATAATTCTGCTATACTAGTATAAACACATACTGATTAGCTTAGAAAATCTCAGCTCTACGGATGTGTTTTACTATTTCATCTGTCTTTTATATGATGTCACGGATACAGAAAATATGAAAGACAGATGAAATAGTAAAACACATCAGTAGAACTGAGATTTTCTAAGCTACATAGATGTATGTAAGTTGGGGCAAAATACTAGCTGCGAGTTCGTTATGTTTTTTTGGTACTTTCTATGTATATTATAATTACATGCATTTTTATGACCGTACCCAGTTGATCGTATGAGGGCAAATTCGTGAAATGTTATATAAAACAGGCTCCGAAGTCCAATATTTGGTTCTCTGAGTTGAATATGTGTCTAATTCCCAATGGTTTATGTTTGGATGTAAGAAAAAAAAAGTATGATGAACACACAATCTAATTCCCGCCCTTATATAATGGGAGTGGGGTGGGTTGGGGCGGGCGTGATGATGTGTTATCATGCAGCAGGTTACACTGTACTACTACTTTTCATTTTCTGTCATGCCTTATATGAGCCATAACGAGTTATTTTCAATTACGGCGCGTGTTAATTGGTGTTAAATCGCATGTTATATGCCGCGACCAGAAAGGGTATTTTCCGACCTCGTGCTATTTTTACCAATACGCGTCACGTGACACGGTCAATCATATCACATCTTTGACATGCGCAGTGAAGTATCGGAAGTTGAGAAGAAAAATCTCTGTTCGAGTCCAAATCTAAATCTCCACGTACAGTTCTTTAGTGTTTAGCGGATAGCTAAGAAGATTATTGTTGCATAGTATACGGCTTTAAAGTAGAACCTTTGGACAAGTACCTGGTACCAATAGACAGGAAAAAGTGTCTTCTTTCCAAATTGGGTTACTTTTTTAGTTTATTCCAATGTTTTCCTCGCATAATTCCTTGTTTACCTAACGCACTGAATTAGTCAGTAACGGATAGCTTTGGTGTTTATCGGATACGTGTGCGACAGTTGCTGAGGGGATGTCTCAAAACATTCCAAATCATGTATTTGTTTTGTAAATGACTAGGAAACATGCTTACATGCATATGTATCACATTAACACTGATTAAATATGTTTCATCATGTAATGTGTACATGTGTAACTGAAAAATAAAAAAAATATATTTACACTGCTTAAACTTTTTTTTCATCCCAATATTTTCTTGAAGCAATGTGATGGGTGGTGCCATAATTTGGCATAAAAACAAATAAATGTCGTTATGAGACTGAATTAAAATATAGGGTGATGCGGGGTGGGAGGGGTTGGGGGCTTGGGGGGGGGGGGGGGGGGGCAGTGGTGCGCCGATTCCCGGCGACACGTACTGAATACATACATGGTGGTAAACCGTGTATTAACTGTAATTATTAATTAATAAATCATAGAGAATAACTTCACAAATGTACATGTAACATTACCCTTTTAACCTCAGTCATGTATAGTGGTAGTGGCAAACAGTGTACACGCAGATGAGGCGGCTCTTAATGATCAAAACGTCTCATCAGGATCTGCACTGTTTGCCACACATTTTCTACGAGTCCCGGCACTGATTCGAATCCTGTTGAAGGGTTGGGCCGAGGTGGTGGCCGTAAACAGTGTATTATAAACTGTGATTGGTGATGGTGTCCATTGATGGACCCGCCCGTCGGACCCCCGCAAAATGATGGAATGAACCAATCAGATTGGCTCATTCCGTCAATCCGCGAGGCACCGACGGGCTGGTCCATCAATATACACCATCACCCTGTAATTAGTAATTAATAAATCATAGACTATAATATCACAAATGTACATGTAATATAAACCCCCCTTTTAACCTTACAGGCCTATATAGTGGTGTTGGCAAACAGTGTACATCCAGATGAGCCGGCTCTTAACGAGCCGTCTCATCAGGATCTGCACTGTTTGATACACATGTTTTATATTTGAGTCCCGACAATGATTCAAGTCCTATGAAGGGTTGGGCCGAGGTAGTGGTAAACCGTATATTAACTGTAATTGGTGATGGTGTCTATTGATGGACCCGCCCATCGGAGCCCCGCAAAACCGCGAGGCACCGACGGGCTGGTCTATCAATATACACCATCACCCTGTAATTAGTAATTAATAAATCAGACTATAACTTCACGAATGTACATGTAATATTAACCCTTTATACCTCGCATGCATGTATAGTGGTATTGACAAACAGTGTACATCCAGATGAGCCGGCTCGTAACGAGCTGGCTCATCAGGATCTGCACTGTTTGCCACATATTTTTTGTTTAGCGCCAAAATCTGATAAGAAAACTGATCATGAACATGAACCACCGGATACGGCATTAAATATAATGCCCTGAAATCGCATATTTTTTCCAGCAACATTGGCGTAGTGAAAATAAAACAAAGTCAACACCCCAGAAAAAAATTGGCGACGGGAGGTGGGCACACATGTGCTTTTGTTATTTTTCCAGCAGCATTGGCGTAGTGAAAAAAAAACACTAAGTCAACACCCCAGAACAAAAATTGGCGAAGGGAGGTGGGAACACCTGTGATTTTGTTATTTTTTCCAGCAACATTCGGGCTGGAAGAGAAATAAAAACAAAGTCAACACCCCAGAAAAAAATTGGCGAGAGGAGGTGGGCACACATGAGCTTTTGTTATTTTTTCCAGCAACATTGGGGTTGGAAGTAAACAAAAAAACAAAGTCACCCCAGAAAATAAATGTCGAGGGGAGGTGGGCACACATGTGCTATTGTTATTTTTTCCAGCAACAATGTATATTGGCGTCGAGTGAAAAAAAACCACTAAGTCAACAACCCAGCATGCGCCGACAGTTCGCCTCAACTTTTTACAGAAATTCAAACATACCGCAAAACGATCGAGTGTAAAAATCATAAAAAGTAGTATATGGCCTCTGATACGCAAAATCTGAGACAAGGCGGCTGCCTCGTCTGCCTCATCCTGGCTACGGCCCTGACCAGTATTATTTTTATTTAGAAAATTAGGATGATCCGTTACTGCCGGAAGCACGTGCGTTATTATTGACGTCTGTGTTCAGTGACATGGTGTGATTTATGAACCAAGCTTCTTTCCAGTTATAGAGGACATGATTATACATCATATTATTCACAGACTTTGTTTCTTCAAAACTAACTGTTTACACATTTTCAGTGAAATTACTCTGGAGCAATTTACTTTCGCTTTACCTGGTGTAAACTTCCGGTTACGTCATTGTGTTTCTTGAAGCTTTACGCACGGCAAGGAAACTGCTATATCAAAGTAAACATGTCATTGTGTGAGGGATGGATCACTGTTCCTAACGGTAATATTTTATTTATTTTAAATGTACAATATAAACAAAATATTGTGTTAAAAAGTATATACCTATCCGCTATACCCTAAAATCCGCTATTCCCTAAAGAACTGTAACTCTTTCCATTTGGTGATCTGGTCGCCAATATTAACCACTCTCTCTATGTACTGCCTGTCCCTCAGACATTTCGCCTTTTTTTTGGCCGACGCCGTTTCATACAATTTCCGTCCTGGACGTTTCGACATGTTGATATTCTTGTTTACATATTGGGAAGCCTACTGGCTCGCGTAGTATACTGCGGATGCGCACCGCAAGCCGTGATGTGAAAGTCGTCGTCCCCGCACATTATCAAAATAGACTGTTACCGCCGCGCGTCGCCAACAGTAAATTGATAATTAATAAATGATTATATTTGTATAGCGGGCACTCGTAATTTTTAGAACTGGTGGAATAGTGACATAATTATACACTTATTAATTCCGATAAAGAACATGTTGTGCCTACTGTGTGGGCATGTACCTTTAACCTTTCAACACCACAGACCTGTATATAGAGAATAGTAGGTTAGTGCCGTGAATGGGAAAAAAATATCTGACAAGGCTTAGGAAACGGGATGGGCGAGGCTCTGCCGAGCACATCCCGTTTCCGTGCAGCGCCAGATATTTTTTCCCATTCACGGCATTAACCTACTATTCTATTTATCCCGTCAACACCTATACCTGGCTGTAAAATGCAAAAATTGTATTGACTAGATATCAAAAATGTTTAAAAATGGATATCACGGCACATACGCACTGTGTTGACGGGATAAAGTGGTATTGGCAACTAGTGTAGATCCAAATGAGCCGGCTCGTGACGAGCCGTCTCATCAGGATCTGCACTTTTTGCAAGTAATATTTTTGAGAACAGAAACACCCCCCTTTTAATAAATGGACTAGTCTGAAAATCATTTTGTGACGGTTGGATTGGTCGGAAAATTAACATCTGAAAATCCATTCCAGTTACTTAGGGGTGAAATGGTTATTAGGAGCATGAAGTGAAAGTAGTGCAAGGATACCAGTGTAGACCGATTAAATGTGGCGGTTTCTGCAGAAATGGGGCTTATGAGATTTGTGACCAGTGTAGCTCCTGATCACATACCACACTCCTGTAGCATAATAACGACCTATATCGCTTGTTAGAAGCATGACGAGTGTTACACTGATGGAATGGCGAACATTGTAGATGCTGATCAGACTGAAGGCTGGTCTGGATCTACACTTGTCTCTAAAGCCATAAGCCACATTCACAGCCACAAATCACGAACGTGTTTGCTTACAAGTATGTATCCGTGTAGACGCGGTAACGTAACTATGGATTATATAATTATGTATACGATATATCGCATCGTATATCCAGAAAGGTGCTGATCACGTGTCTTGCAAAGTAGACATACGTGTCGTGTAGTGTTCATTGACCGGTGTTACAGTAGGGCATCTCTAAACCGGACACTCTGATATTCTCCCAGGATTTCTGGTTTAGAGCGGTTCCACTGTTGACGTGCAGGTTGTCTGGTTTAGAGCATAGGTAGGAAGACTTGAACCTTCGACATAAAAAGAATCCATTAAACATTCCATCACCCCACTCACTTGGTGTTGTACTGTACGTTACGTCATGTGTAGTATAACGCCAGGTGGGTGGGATAATGTGTTTTTAATGCCAATGCAGATTTCCAAATCAACATGTCTCCTGCACAGGTGGAAGACTCGGACATGTTATTTGACAAAAAATCCCATAAAAAAATCCCACATAATGTCATACTGTACGTTACGTTTCCTTACAAGAGACACGCCATGGGATTTTTTTACATTCGGACATCTGCGTAATTTCATTAAATACGTTTATAAAATTTACAATATTTTCCGCAAATGTCGTCAAAAGTTGACACAATGTTCAGAGTACATGTGGAATTATACTCTGAAAATGTTGTCAACTTTTGACCTAATTTATGAAAAATATTGTAAATATTGTAAACGTATTTAATGAAATTATGCAAATGTCCCAAGGTAAATAAAGCACATGGCGTATGCATACAGTACGGCACCACGTGGGTGGGTAACGGGATGTTTGTAATGGGCATTTTATTATGTCAACGGTCCTATTCTTCCGCATGTGAGGGATTCCACTGTCGTATCCGTGTGTTCAGGATGTCGGGCGCAGACGACCAGTACATATGCAGCCTGTGTGAGGCGAGTATCGATAAGGCGCGCCTGGAGTTGAGGGAGGAGCCACGGTATCGTCTAGGGGCCGTTCAGACACTCCGCGAGTGGATCTCCCAGCAGGCCTGGCTGACCCCGCCCACCGGTAGGTAAAACACACTTTGTAAGTCACAGGGGCCCGTTTCACTAAACTTCGTACGACTAAAATGTTCGTAAGTGCAAAAGTATGATAGTCTGTACATTTCACATTAACAATGTTTTCTTTGTAAACAATTATTGGATTTACATTTATTGAGCATCGGCTGCATATGCAGCCTATGCTTAATAAAGGTAAATCAATCAATTGAAATTTCCAGACGATCCTAAATTTGTAATTACGAACATTTTAGTCGTACATGTCACATGTACCTTTGGAATGCTTGAAATGAAAATTGATGTCTGCTGTTGTTTCATAATTATGTTCCGCCACGATAGTGGAGGGGGGATTTAGTGTTACCCTTGTCCGTCCGTCCCATCCGTCCCACCCATCCGTCCGTCATAAGTATTTGTTTGTTTTCGATTGCATCTCCACTTTATTCGGCATACCGTACAGTTTCTATGGATACTTACACACTATCATGATCCAGTGAAGTCCAACACAACCCACTGTGATAAAATGACGTTCATGTGACATTGACCTACAATTGCAATATGTACATACATGTAGTAATTTCCATTGGTTAAAGTTTTTGTTTCAGCTTGTTTACTGTCAATGAACAAATTTTCTAGTTTTACTTTTCTCTCAATGAAAAACATAAGTTGGAAATGATTCTAAAGTGCTGCCAACGCATATTTTTGATGAGAACACTGGAATATGAACAACTAAACAGCTGCAGACAATGAATTTTAATTCAGCATTGTAAGGGTGAATGTGACCGAGAAACTCATACAGCGGGGTGAAATCGGGTTACTGGTTAAGTAAATATTTGTGTCCCTCAACTCACCCAGTAAATTATATTATGAACAGGATTTTATACTGGATCGAGCGAGAAAGAACCACATGTATTCTAAAACTCTTGCTCAGTAGCATGTTTCATTACAATTGCAAAGTACATGTATACCTACATGTATGTATATACTTATACTTTGAGGGAGTAATCATTCATTTTCCCCGAAATGCATTATTTCATATACTAGTATAACTAACGACTTCATATATTTGATGAGTAAATGTATGCAGAATTATTATACTGAATTTATTACATTATCACAGCTAAAATAATAAAAATTAATAAATTTATCCTTAAATTGAAAATTTGTTCCTTAAAGTGTACTTTGCAATTTTCGTGGAATCTGTTACTGGTGGCGATATATTGTAGATATTTTTCTTCTACGTCTGTGGACGACTTTAAAAGTGGAGTATGCCAATACTATAGGAATGAATGGCCTTTTTGTGGAATTTATCGGGGTATAAACTTGGAAAAGTCGCGGGAATACTGGACGAAGGCCGGAAGGCCTCGTCCAGTATTCCCGCGACTTTTCCAAGTTTATATCCCCGATAAATTCCACAAAAAGGCCCCTTCATTCCTTATAATTCCAGCATTTGAAATAAATTCATCAAGAAAATGTGTTTATTTTCCGTTTTCTTAATAATTATTTTAACTGCGCCTCACGGTTACGGAAAGTAGTTCGGCGTGGGAGTTTACTGGGATATAACTTTTGGACAGAGACTTGCTACGGGCCAATCAAATGTTAGGGAATTGTGTAAATATTTTTGTGCTGGAATTATATTGTGGTATACATTGGAACCTCTCTAAACCGGACACCATGGGAGGTCACTAGGGTGACCGGTTTAGAGATGTTTCACTGTCATTCCGATGTAAGAGCGCTGAAACACATGCCTGTGTGCATTGCAATCATGAACACTGATCAACATCGGCGATTTTTGACAATGAAATCGGTCATAATTTAACACATCCATGTCGCAAGGTTGTTCGGTTTAGAGAGGCTCCAATGTAACAGCTCACAGGTTGAAGACTCGGACCTAGGACCCAATACTTGGCTCATTTGGAAAACATTACCTCACCCACCCATTTCAATACACTATACATTACGGCCTTTCCGGAAAAGACTGTAAGGTATAGTGTATGGAAATGGGTGGGTGGGGTAACGTTTTTCAAATGAGCCAAGTATTGGGTCCTAGGTCCGAGTCTTCCATCTGTGTAACAGCTGTGCGTGTTGATGTCTGTAAACGTGTGTCCGTGCGTACATATAGCTACACCTACATAACATGTAAATCACCCGTACATATAGCTACACCTACATAACATGTAAATCACCCGTACATATAGCTACACCTACATAACATGTAAATCACCCGTACATATGTTATCTATATACATTCTACTATGTATTCGTCGCGGCCACTGCGCACCGTGCAGGGCGGATCCAGCATTTGGGGAACGGGGGGGGGGGTGTCTAGTTGCGAAGGTAACACTTGCAATCTACTCCCGCACCGTACTAGGTATAGGTAGGGGGTTGTCCTAATTTCGAGCTCTTCGAAATGCACTTTCCTGTGTTTTACGGCACTTAAATTCAGACTCCAACTGGTGGTAAACTGTAATCTATTTAAACTCCGTGGCTGAATGTGGGGGGTGCAACCCGGACCCCACCCTTTAGATCCGCCCCTGTCGTGGCACTATTTCTAGAACGCAGGAAACACCATTTTGAGGGTCTTTGTTGAAATTGTTTTCTGGAGGAGGGCCCCAGAGCCCCCGCTAATCCGCCGTAACATTATTTTTATTCACAGCTACGGGCCCGGTTTTACCCCGTATTCGCCCAGACAACATATATACATGCATTCTCTATATACGTTCTACTCCGTATTCGCACCAGACACCCTGTACATACATTCTCTATATGTTCTACCCCGTATTCGCACCAGACACCATGTGCATACATTCTCTATATACGTTCTATCCCGTATTTGCCACAGACACATATGCATGCATTATCTATACGTTATACCCCGTATTCGCCCCAGACACATATGCATGCATTATCTATAAGTTATACCCCGTATTCGCCCCAGGCACCATATACATGCATTCTATATATACGTTCTACCCCGTATTCGCCCCAGACACCATATGCATGCATTCTATATATACGTTCTACCCCGTATTCGCCCCAGACACACTGTGCATACATTCTCTATATTCGTTCTACCCCATATTCGCCCCAGACACCCTGTGCATACATTCTCCCTATTCGTTCTATCCCATATTCGCCCCAGACACCCTGTGCATACATTCTCCCTATTCGTTCTACCCCATATTCGCCCCAGACACCCTGTGCATACATTCTCTCTATTCGTTCTACCCCGCATTCGCCCCAGACACCCTGTGCATACATTCTCTCTATTCGTTCTACCCTGTATTCGCCCCAGACACCCTGTGCATACATTCTCTCTATTCGTTCTACCCCGTATTCGCCCCAGACACCCTGTGCATACATTCTCTCTATTCGTTCTACCCTGTATTCGCCCCAGACACCCTCTGGCATGCATGCTATATATGTGGTTGTGACTGGAGAAATGGGGGTTATCGGTTTTGCTACCAGTGTAGCTCCAGATCAGCCCGAGCATCCACACTGTCTAACCAGGATCTGAACTATTCGCCGTTCCATCAATGAAACACCCGCCATACTTCTAACAAGAAATATGTTTCGTTGTCCAGCTATAGAAGTGTGATATTTGATCAGGAGCTACACCGATACCATAAGCCCCATCTCTCCAGTGACTGCCACATATATAGCTATACACAATTCGCTTGTACACTGCCGGCTGCGCTAATCTTGCTTATATATGTCATTCTTTGTATTTCACAATACATTGTACTTAATATGTGGCTTGAAATCAGGCAGCTTGATTGGTTGAGCTTGCGTTGTGCCACAGCTCAGGCTCAGTCAATCAGCCAATAGATGTTCAGAAACGTTGTCATCTCGGCAAGATTATCGCAAGTGGTTATGTACATGTACAGGTATTTGAACAGATGGTCAGAATGTTGGTGTCATATGGGTATTTGAGTGGATTTTGGGTAGATTTGGGTGGATTTCGTTAGTTTTGGGTAATTTACATAGTTTTGTGCAACTACTATAATGCTCACTAATTACACACGTCAGAAATCGTCAAATATCTACACATTCACCGTTCCGAGTTTTCTTTCGTTCCCCTTTCTTACTGTCAACATTCGTACTTATACGTGTAACTCGCAGGAGGTGACGTAAATTGTATGTTAGTAACAATGCACACAAACCACCAGATATACCGAAATAATCCATAAAACACTGAAATATGAACCGTTCTTCACGAACCTGTGTGTACATGTGCATGTATTTACCCACTGTGTCCCGTACACACTCAGACACGCTGTATCTGCTCGCCATACTACGCACCAAGAAGTTCAGTCAGCTGGAGGCCCGCGCTCTACTGGAGCGGGCCTGGACGGCACGTACCAAGTACCCGGGCTGGTACCGCGGACTCAAACCCTGCACCCCACAAAACATGGACTTCATTAGAAAAGCGTATGTTCCTGTGCATCACCAGTGGTGTTTTATACAGTGTTTACATCATGTAACTGTAATATATAAGCTTTCTGATAATATCTGAATTTTGTCAATAGTAAATATCAGTTGCAGAACTAAAATGTTATTTAGCTTATATTTAAGGGTAGGAATTGGCTCGAGGACCTTTCAGGCCCGGGCATTTGCACCCAAAAAGTGCCGGGCCAATGACCGTTGGCCCGTTTGTTTCTGAATTTACTAATATCTGTGATACAGTCGAAATATGTGCATTAACTGAAGGAGTCGATGAGGTGATTAATTTAACCTCATGAAGCTGTACATAATATCTAAAGTTGGTCAATAGTTAATATCAGATGCATAACTAAAATGACCAGCCATTGTTTATATGTTTCAGGCTCATGTATACTGTATTGCCGAAGAAAGATAAAGATGGACGAACAATGATACTAGGTCGTTTCTGTGAGTATTTATTGGGTCGCTGGAACTTAAACTGGACTGAAGATGTAGTGTTCAAGTTACGATTGCAAACGTGTACATGTATGACAACTTGGCCGTTGGTTGAGAAAAGGTACCTTACGGCGTTGCGACAAGTCAAAGTATTACCCAACTCCCTATATTATAGGGTTAACTGTATTGTAATTTTTAAATTTGCGGCGTATATCAGAAAATGATAGGTCGGAAAACATGTTTAATGGCTCCGAAATTTCAAAATTACAATGCGGTTAACCTATTTCTAATGCACTACTTTACTACTGGCGTAGGAATACATATTGGAATAATTTGCGACCGTTCATCAACAATGATATACACCCCAGAAAATCATGACGTTTTGTAGAAAATTACATGTCCGAGTCTCTCACCTGTGCCGCAGACATGTTGAATTGGAATTCTGAGCATTAACGTCTATGCTATTTATGTCAGCTTGTATCGACGTGAGCGGGGACGAGTACGACTGTGACGAGTTGGTGCTGAACGTTTTACCCATATTTGACGCATTGGTAATGGATGAGGAGGCACAGGTGAACGGTTACGTTTTTATCATTGATTGCTCCAACATCACCATGAAGCTGGTCACATTCTTCGGCCCGGACAGGATGCGGCGCATCGGCGAGGTCATGCAGGTACGTCCAGGGGCGTAGCCAGGGGCCTATTTCTCAAGTCACAAGTTCTCAAATTGTGTCAACTTTTGACTTAATTGACAAATATTGACAAATATTGTAAATTTTGTAAACGTATTTAATGAAATTACGCCGATGTCCGAAGGCACAAGATCCCATGGCGTGTCTCATATTATGCACGTATTAATATCTTACTTGCCCTGGTGCGGCCTGCAACATCGATTGAATTAGATAAATTAATTATTCGACCGTATAATTTCGACCTCTGGGAATATAATTTTGCAATTCTATATACAGCATATACGACGGGCTGCTTACATCCCGGCACACCCTTCTTTAAAATCTAACCCCAGCCTCTGTGGATATTTTGCAGTCTAATTAGGTGTACGTGCCCACTCCCGGATATTATATCATGCAGAAAGCTACATGTATATTTTAAAGAAGGGCAGGCAATCGGTGGGAAATAGAATAAAACAGTGTACGCGACATAATTCACTTTACATTAATTAATATAAAAAGTATAACTTTACTACATAATATACCATGTTAAACGGCTGTGTATTGATCAAAACGTGTTTTATACACATGTTTGAATCTAGTACTGAACTCGCGCACTCGATGTGTGTACCCATCTTAAATCCGCAATGACACGAGGCTAATTTGCATAAAGGAAGTAACCACATGTATGCTCAAGTATATATACGTGTGTGCACGTGAGGAAATTGCATACTGAATTATAGTTTTGCGCGTAAATACCCTTTTCGCCAATAAAATAAGTTTTTTTTCATGGACCGATGTACGTCCATGACATTGTTTTAATGTGTTATTGTGAAAAAAATATTGTTTGAGGTGATTCTATATTATAAGCATTTATTCCTTTGCGTCTATTGCCCTCTTTAATACCCTGGCGTTAATACATTCTATACACAGAAAGGTATGGTGGCGCGTATGAAGCAGGTTCACTATGTCAACGTCGGTCCGGTATTTGAAGCTATATTTGCCTTGATTAGACCATTCGTTGGCGAAAAGCTCCTAAGCAGGGTAAGTATCCGTAACTCAGGAGTTCATGTGTTTTCAAAGTACCAATACAATTACTAGTTAAAACACTACCAATATTCATGATCACGTGGTTACAACAACAACAGCAGTTACTGAAACTTCCAGAAGCCCATCCGATTCAAAGTACAATACAAGTACGTATTTTTAGCTCACCTGAGCGAAGCTCATCTCATGTGAGCTATTGTTACCGCAATGTGTCCGTCGTCGTCCGTCGTCTTCCGTCGTCGTGCGTGAACATTTTCAAACGTCTTCTCCTCGTTAACCATTGGGCCTCTAGTCACCAAACTTTATGGTCATGGTCCTTAGGTAGGGGGATTACAAAATTGTTAAAATGACGTCATTACGTAATCCAAGATGGCCGCCGCCTAAAAATAGCACAAATTCTTCAAAAGTATTCTTCTCAAGAACCGCCAACCGGATTTTGACAAAACTTGGTAGGAATGATTGATGTACAATGCTCTTTCAAAGTTGTTAAAATGGTCAAAAATGGGTGTTGCCCGTGGGGTCAAATTGGAGTCAAATTGGAGTCAAATTGGAGTCAAATTGGAGTCAAATTGGAGTCAAATTTTATTTTTGACCGAATATGGTCATGTCTATATCAACTTGAAGGTATCAAAGAGGCGATCGCTCTGGTACATTTTTATTCTAAATTTAATTCTAAATTTGAATGTCATGTCATCCAAGATGGCCGCCGAAAGGTCAAAAGGTCGTTCTTTTATTATGGTGGCCAAACTTCACAGTTATGGTCCATGGGTGAAGTCTTTTTAGATTTGTTAAAACGGAGGTCGTCGCTAATCCAAGATGGCCGCCGTCTAAAAATAGCACAAATTCTTAAACAATCTTCTTCTCATGAACCGCCAGCCGGATTTCGACGAAACATGGTAGGAATGATCGATGTAGAATGTTCTTTCAAATGTGTTAAAATGGTGACCCCGGTGTCAACATTTTTATTTTTGACTGAATATGCTCATGTCATACATCAAATTGAAGGTATCGATGAGGCGATTGCTCTGGTGCAATGTTTGTCGGAATCGGATGATTATGTCATCCATGATGGCCTCCAAAAGGTCCATTTATTCGAGATTTTGATCGTCTTTTTCTCAGGAACCACGTGGCCGATGCTGGCCAAACTTCATAGTAAGTTAAGATCCTTGGGTGAAGCATTTTCAGATTTGGTAAAATGAGAGTCATCGCTTAATCCAAGATGACAGCCATCTAAAAATAGCACAATTTTTTTAAAACACATATGAACTCAATGTCACATTCTCCTCTGATGTTCATGGAGTCAGGTGAGCGAATTAGGGCCATCATGGCCCTCTTGTTTTATATTGTCCTTATCGTGTAACGGATTTTGATGAAACATGGCACCTCAAAGGCGTCTTGTTAAGCTGCATTTGGTGGTATCGGTAATTTGGCCCTAACTTCTGTCGTTTTTGTAAGAATCGATTTCCGTGTTTACTGACACGGAAAACGATTCTTCGCAAAAACGACATACGTATGTGCCAAATTCACGAGACCATCAAATGCAGCTCTTGAAGACGCGTTTGCTGCACCCATATTTCATCAAAATCTGTTGTATATTAAAAAAGGAAACTATCAAATAATATGGCTTACTTTGGAATGGGCGCGCTTTCAACACTTTCATCCATAGTTGTTGTTGTTGTTCTTGTTGTAACCACGTGATCATGCACCTTGACCACTAGTCTAGTGGAGATATGGATATTAATGATTAAATGCTAGGCCGTTTGTAGTTATGTTGTGATATATACGGGTCAGCGAGAACCATTAGCGGTATACACTATTTCTAATATATGTATTATTAAAAATCGCTTATTAACGTATCCTTCTGAAACAAGGTACGTACGCACACCTGTCTGTCATCTGCCATTTTGAATCCGTCATTTTTGTCTTGTTTATCCATCGACCGCTGGCCGAGAAAATGTACCTAATTACATGTGCCACATGTGCCACAATTACTGATGATAATACAATTATGCTGTTGGTGGCAATAACTTACTAAGCATGTATTTGCGACAGCACAGCGAACAACGCGGATGCGCATGCTAATATCACGGGTGGAAGACTCGGACCTGTGACACAAAAAATGCCCATTACACTACCACCCATCTAACCTTACCGTAAGTCGCCCTGCGTTGCATCCTTTCTGTTCAGGTTACCGCCATCCTGTTCGTTGCAGGTGAAGATGCACGGGAATAGCATGGTATCTGTGTACAAGTCGATCGACATGTCGCTGCTGCCTGACGAATACCTGCCGGACGATTATACCGGACCCCGAGTGGGCACTTGTCAGAAGATCATGGGTGCGTTCAGATGCGTCAATGTCATTCTGATTTTCTCCCATATTCGTATCGTTCAAAAACGTAGTTCGGAAGTACTCGCATATCTCCCACAGGGATACTGAAATAAGTCCATTGTATCCAAGTCAATACTCACTGTAAGACTCTCTAAAGCGGCCCTCACATATCGGTCGCGGTGCCCGCGCGACTCCTAAAACGGGCCAAAAAGGGCATTTTCGCGAGGCGTCCGGCTGGACACTGCCCGATTTCTACGGGCTCCGCTGCGATTTTTAGAGGTCGCACGAACGCCGCGGGCGTGAAAACCGGACTCCCAAATCTGCGATTTTCCAAGCGCGATTTTAGGTCGTGGCAAGCCCGTAGACACGTCGCTAGGGCCCCGCCCGGCGGCCTGTCGGAAACCGGCCAGTAATCTGGCGGCCGCATGAAGATTTTGACGAAAATTATTGGAAAAACAATCCGCCGGGCGCCGTGGGATTTTCACGGGCCCCTCACGGCCACTCTACGATAGCCTCACCGCCCCCTCACGGATCCCGCCAGGACGCCTACCGATCTGTCCTTTGATCAGCCTGCGCCCGCCAGATTATCTAGCTGCGTCCAGCCGACGCCCTAGCGGGCGCATTGTCTCCACTGCGATACAATGTTCAAAGGGCACCGACCGGGCCCCGTCTAATATGTGAGGGCACACGTCGCATACATGAAATTCGTCCGATTCATCCACGGGCTCTAAATCTCACGGCGACTCCTGCGATTAGAAAAATCGCGCGGACGGCTGATATGTGAGGGCCGCTTTACTGTGTGTTACAAGTGGGTGGGGGGTAATATTCAATGTTACCTGTGGTATCTCCCGCGTCATATACGGGTGCTATACAATATGACGCGGACGTATACGCGTGTTATACAATATGACGCGAACGTATGCGGGAGCTATGCAATATGACGCGGACGTATACGGGCTATGTAATATGACGCGGACCTATACGGGTGCTATGCAATATGACGAGGACGGTATGGGAGTAATTCACATGAATCCAGAGTTACATTCTTGAAACTAAAACATGATTTATGCACTATTTGAAAAAAACGGGACTTATATGTATTGATCTTGTACGTCGGGCGGGCACAGCTTGTTCACACAATAACTAGAGCACTACTTGACGGATTGCAACCAAATTGGGTGTACATGTTTATCACGGCAAGCCGAAGAAGCCTATTGATTTTGATTTATTTAATTTTCGCACTCTGTATCCTTGTCCACGCAATAACTCATGTTCTACTTCACCAAACGAAATCAAATTCGGTATACATGTTTATCATTGCAAGACAAAGAAGCCTATTGATTTTGAAAAAAAATCCGATACTTATCTCTCCCTTGGCAGCCATTTTTAATTTTCGCACTCTGTGTCCTTGTCCACGCAATAACTCAAGTTCTACTTGACCGATCATAACCAAATTCGGTATACATGTTTATCACGGTAAGACGAAGAAGTCTATTGATTCTCCGATGACTTATCTCCTCTTGGCAGCCATTTTTAGCTCGCCTGCACTAAGTGCAGAAGAGCTTATGGCATACCCCCGGCGTCGTCGGCGTCGGCGTTTCGTTTAATGGCACACCTTGTTATTTCATACATGCATTCCTCAGATGACCCTCTATCATGCTGTAGCAAACCCATGACACACCACCCAACCCTTACCCCAAGGTCAAGGTCACAAACTTAGCACATTCATAAACTTAACATTGGGGTAAATGTCTTATAACATCTGTTCCTTTCATGGAACGCCTTGATATTTCATATATGCATTCATCTGATGATACTCTATCATGATATAGCAAGTCCATGACCCACCGCCCACCCCTTACCCCAAGGTCAAGGTCACAAACTTAGCACATTCATAAACTTAATGTTGGGGTAAATGTCTTATAACATCTGTTTCCTTTCATTGAACGCCTTGATATTTCATACATGCAATCCTTAGATGACCCTCTATCATGATGTAGCAAATGCACGACCCACCACCCAACCTTTTCCCCAAGGTCAAGGTCACAAACTTGGCATGTTCATAAACTTAACGTTGGGGTAAATGTCTTATACAGTCTTTATTTACAGGGAACGCCTTGATATTTCATACATGCATTCATCTGATGATAATCTATCGTGCTGTAGCAAATCCATGATCCACGCACATCCCTTACCCCAAGGTCAAGGTCACAAACTTAGCACATTCATAAACTTAACGTTGGGGGTAAATGTCTTATAACATCTTTTTCCTTTCATGGAACGCCTTGATATTTCATACATGCATTCGTCTGATGACCCTCTATCATGCTGTAGCAAAGCCACAACCCACCACCCAGCCTTTACCCCAAGGTCAATGTCACAAACGTAGCATGTTCATAAACTTAACGTTGGGGTAAATGTCTTATGACATCTGTTTCCTTTCATGGAACGCCTTGATGTTTCATACATGCATTCATGTGATGATACTCTATCGTGCTATAGCAAATCGATCACCCACCGCCCTCCCGTTACACCAAGGTCAAGGTCACAAACTTAGCAGATTCATAAACTTAACGTTGGGCTAAATGTCTTATAACATATGTTTCCTTTCATGGAACGCCTTGATATTTCATACATGCATTCATGTGATGATATTCTATCGTGCTATAGCAAATTCATGACCCAACGCCCACCACTTACCACAAGGTCAAGATCACAAACTTAGCACATTCATAAACTTAACGTTGGGGTAAATGTCTTATAACATCTGTTTCCTTTCATGGAACGCCTTGATATTTCATACATGCATTCGTCAGATAACCCTCTATCATGCTGTAGCAAATGTACGACCCACCACCCAACCCTTATCCCAAGGTCAAGGTCACACACTTAGCATGTTCATACACTGAACGTTGGGGTAATGTTGTGTAACTTCTGTTTATTTACAGGGAACACCTGGATATTTCATACATGCATTCATCTGATGATACTCTATCGTGCTATAGCACATCCATGACCCACCGCCCTCCCCTTACCCCAAGGTGAAGGTCACAAACTTAGCACATTCATAAACTGAACGTTGGGGTAAATGTCTTATAACCTATCGTGCTATAACAAATATATGACCCACCCCACCCCTTTACCCAAGGTCAAGGTCATAAACTTAGCACATTCATAAACTTAATGTTGGGGTAAATGTCTTATAACATATGTTTCCTTTCATGGAACGCCTTGATATTTCATACATGCATTCATCTGATGATACTCTATCGTGCTATAGCAAATCCATGACCCACCGCCCTCCCCTTACCCCAAGGTGAAGGTCACAAACTTAGCACATTCATAAACTGAACGTTGGGGTAAATGTCTTATAACCTATCGTGCTATAGCAAATATATGACCCACCCCCACCCCTTTACCCAAGGTCAAGGTCACAAACTTAGCACATTCATAAACTTAATGTTGGGGTAAATGTCTTATAACATATGTTTCCTTTCATGGAACGCCTTGATATTTCATACATACATTCATCTGATGATACTCTATCGTGCTATAGCAAATCCATGACCCACCGCCCTCCCCTTACCCCAAGGTGAAGGTCACAAACTTAGCACATTCATAAACTGAACGTTGGGGTAAATGTCTTATAACATATGTTTCCTTTCATGGAACGCCTTGATATTTAATACATGCATTCCTCAGATAACCCTCTATCATGCTGTAGCAAATCCACGACCCACCACCCACCCATTACCCCAATGTCAAGGTCACATACTTAGCATGCTCATAAACTTAACGTTGGGATAAATGTTGTGTAACTTCTGTTTATTTACAGGGAACACCTTGATATTTCATACATGCATTTATCTAATGATACTCTATCGTGCTGTAGCGCATCTCTGAAATACCCCACCCCTTTCACTAAGGTCAAGGTCACAAACTTAGCATGTTCATAAACTTAACGTTGGGGTAAATGTCTTGTAACATCTGTGTTATTTCATGGAACGCCTTGATATTTCATACATGCATTCATCTGATGATACTCTATCGTGCGATAGCAAATCCATGACCCATCGCCCACCCCTTACCCCAAGGTCAAGTTCTCAGACTTAGCACATTCATAAACTTAACATTGGGGTAAATGTATTATAGCATCTGTTTCCTTTCATGGAACGCCTTGATAGTTCATACATTCATTCCTCAGATGACCCTCTATCATGATGTAGCAAATCCACGACCCACCGACCAACCCTTACCCCAAGGTCAAGGTCACAAATTTAGCATGTTCATAAACTTAACGTTGGGGTAAATGTTGTGTAACTTCTGTTTCTTTACAGGGAACGCTTTGATATTTCATTCATGCATTCATCTGATGATCTTCTATTGTGCAAATCCATGTCCCATCCCCGACCCCTTTCCCCAAGATCAACATCATAAACTTAATGTTGGAGTAAATGTATTTTTATAACTTCTGTTTCTTTACAGGGAACACCTTGATATTTCATACATCCATTCATCTGATGATCCTCTATTGTGCTACAGCAAATCCATGACCCCCCACCCCTTTCCCCAAGGTCAAGGTCACAAACTTAGCACATGCATACATGCATTCCTCATGTGAATAGCTATCATGCTGTAGAAAATCACCAAGTTAGTGCGTTCATAAACTTAATGTTGGGTTATATTTTGTATAACTTCTATTTTCAGGGAGCGTATTGATATGTCATGCTTGCATTCATCTTAATATGTTATATCATGCTATAGCAAATCCACGACACACCTTCCACCACTGACCCCAATGCCAAGGTCAACCGCACATCCCTTAAGTTATATAATAGTCATGTTTTTATACAACTGTGCCAAGTTTGAGTGAAGGCTGCCAACAGGCGAGCTTCGTTGTCTTCTGACAACTCGTGTTAATTTTCGCACTCCGTATCCTTGTCCACGCAATAACTCGAGTTCTACTAGACCGATCATAACCAAATTTGGTATGCATGTTTATCACGGCAAGACGAAGAAGTCTATTGATTTCCGATGACTTATCTCCCCTTGGCGGCCATTTTTAATTTTCGGACTCCGTATCCTTGTCCACGCAATAAATCGAGCTCTACTTGACGGATCGTAACCAAATTTGGTTTACATGTTTATCACGTCAAGATGAGTTATCTCCCCTTGTTGACTGGCCTTGCCTCCACGGGCGTATATTGTGACCTTCGGCCCTCTTGTTATCTTTGGCTCTCTTGTTATCTTTGGCTCTTTTGTTACATGGGAGTTTAATTGGGTTATTGCCCATTATAAAAGTGGTAAGATTATTACTGATCCTATTGCTTTTGGGAGGGGGCCAAGTGGTTCTGGTGTGGCGAGGACCTGACATCAGATCAGGATTATTCTGATTTCGGGGCTGACTATATAAATGTTTTATTGTAAATATTCAGTTCTGATTGTGGGACCCCCACCCCCATTTGTACATGTACTTGTACATGTACTTGAACATGTACATATACTTGTACAGGCAATATATGGGATTTAGTACTAAACTCATTGACCCGGCCTTAAATGACCTTAGCTGTTGATATGCCGTTAAACCCCAACAAACAAACAAACAAAAATGTTACAGTTTATATTACAAATGAACATAAAAGTTTTCCTTTTCGCAAGTGTGTCTTGTACACGTCTAGCAAACAATACACACTCAAGACACATTGTGTTATACATTGGAACCTCTCTAAATCTGACACCGATATAATATGAGCCGCGCGGCGAGAAAACTTGTCTTCGGGAGTCTGACGACGTCACAAGATATGACGTCATGAACTTAGCTGGCGTAATTTCTGCTGAGATTTGCATGTTGCACTCTGACTTTGAAGTTCAGTTTCAGAACAATAGGCTACGATACTCGCTCACTGCAAGGCGAGTTGACTCTCCAAAAGACAAAATGCTACCGTAACACTCCCAAAACAAACACAAGGCGGTGTAACATGCTGATATTGCGGTAACAAATGTCTACACAAATGTTAGAGCGGGGTCTGGTCTGACCGGCCGTCGGCACTAACCGGCCTCCCATCAGTAAACACGTTTAAACATAAATTGATATCTTATATTGCGCATGTGTCGAAAGTTCATTTCTCCGTGAGTTTTAAATTTGCGACAAACAGTGCAGAGAGTATTGCCAATACGAGTGCAATCGTTTTGCATAGAACAACATCTGTTGCGACAAACAGTGCAGAGAGTATTGCCAATACTAATTAACTCGTTTTCCATAGAATAACATCTATAATCCAAGACTTGCATACATATAATGCAATATATTGCACATGGTTGTACATGTATACATGAATGCAGATTTATCTGAGTGTGTCTACATATTGGAATACCGATATTGTAAGTTAAGGCTTGTCACTTCAAATGAAGGTTAGCAAACTGCAAACATATAGGGGGCCGAGTGCAGCCGACATGAACAATACCTACTGTCTGTTCCACGTTTTGCTGCCGACGAACTTTTGGCTATTAAACACATCAAATCTAAAAAGTAAGTAATTTTCCATCAGTAACAAAAAAATCACCCTCCCGAAAAACAAATTATTTGATGAAATTCCATCAAATATTATTGATTTTATTGCGAAAAAACGACTTTGCTATGGGAATTTAACATGGGGCCAATATTTCGGAAAATATTTCAATCACGTGCACGCAGTGGTTTGGTTGGTTACTGGAGACTGACGTCAGTTCCCATTAGCCAACAAAATCACTGCGTGTCACGTGATTCGATATTTTTAAAGATGGCGGCTAATATTCTTAATATATTTATGATCAGGAAGTGAACGAGTTTGATTTTAAAAATCGAATTTAGGTTATATAGTGAGACGCGCTTTTAGTGCAGTTTACGCTCAAAATCTTTGAGATTTATGTTAATGTATTAGCAACTGTAAAATCTATGCCGAAAACCCACCCCAAACAGCGGTTTCGACAGGCTGCAACAGGTTATAGGCGAGTAAAGCATTACGACTTTTTCTTACAATGGTGATGCATGCGAGTTTTGTACCTTTCTAAATCACATAATCTTCATACCCGGGCGCATTTGAATTGTTTTGTACATTGTTTAGAAAGGCGTTGCATGTATATACAAACAATAATTGACCATCCAAGACACGCTAGAATCACCTGTGGATTTGTACAGCGTGTATGTTTCCGTCTTAGACGGCCGAAAACACCCGACCCCGCTCTACCATATCCATTTTGTCCATGTAGCAGACTTCCAAGCGCTACCCTTGAAGGTGGTCTCCCACGAGTGAGATAGTGAGATGGTTTAGAAATTACATGTAAGCGATGTAGGCTTTTGCTCTGACGCTGGTAGAGTGACTGTGAACTGTATGTACATAGTGAGCAACGCATGGAAGTAAGGGTGCCTCTCATCAGATATGGACACTGCCTTTCAGTGCTACAAGTTTGGTCTTTTAAGAACAAAAATTGGCATATTGTTTTCGTCGCGGGTGTCTGTTCGTCCGTCCGTCCCCGTCCGTCCGCCCGTGTCCGGTCCGTCCGTCCGTCCGTCCGTCCGTCCGTCCGTCACGTTTCTTGTAAGAAGTAAAACTTGTTATCAGTAATAAGGTAGGGACTTGAAACTTGGTGTGTGCCTTCCTTATGTGTGTAGATGCGCAAAGTGAATTTCGATTTTTGATTCGACCTCCCTGTCATGAAGTATCTCACCATTTTCGACTATTTGGGAAAAGTGTGTATATTGCGATGGAACACCATCGACTGTGCACTAGTTTTAATGTAATTTAAAGGTACATGCCCACTCAGTAGGCACAAGCTATTCTTTATAGGAATTAAATAAGTGTATAATTGTGTCACCATTCCACTAGTTCTAAAAATTTAGGAGTGCCCGCTATACAGATATAATCATTTATTAATATTTATTTTACTCATAGTGACTCGCGGTGTTATTAAGCTATTTTCATATGCAAATGAGGCATGATATTTTTTAATTATTTATATATATGATATAAATTGTATAGTAATGCCAATCAGTACGTGGGGTTTTATGATGAATGAATGTTTATTTTACCTGAAAATGTCATATCTACAGAATATACAAAACTATCTATTAAGAATAGTGTGTGCCTACTGAGTGGGCATGTACCTTTAATGTTGAACGTATTGTCCTCCCCATGTACAGGTGTATTCCCATCTGTATTTGCTTAACTGGCATATAGCCACCAATGAATCAACCGGTTAATCAATACAGAATAACATACCTGGACAGTAAGTATTGCTGTCTGTTTCATATACTGCTATAGTTTTCTACAATTATAAATTATTAAAACGCTCAGTAAACAGGACGTCAACAAAAAGAAATCCGCATACCGAATCCGCCGTACACGCGCACACATTTATACTTGCTGGTACATGAACTTGCCGATTTGTCTTTGTCACTTTTCACTTTCATGTATTTCCAAAACAATCAAGCTCATCTGTCAATACATTCATTATTCAATGCCAAACATGCTTCTAGTTTGTTAACTTGCAAACTGTTGTAAATGTTGGCGTATACTCTATGTGTACCGGTAGATACGTATATACTGTAACGTCGTTTTGACGTCGTTTGACGTCGCTTTTACGTGACGTTTAATTTGCTCAAACGAACTGAATAGTGGTGTTGTATAAACTATGATATCTTAATGAATATTGCAGATATCATGAAGCATTCAATTCATCATACAAATACTATTGTCACAGTTAAAAAATGTTAATTTGACCAATAATTTCCCGAAGACAGGTTTTCTCGCGACGCTGCTCATATGTGGTAGGTTTCTTGGTCCCGCATCTCATAATGCATGTTCATGGTTGCAAAATATATAAGTATGTCCCAGAATGGTTATATGCCTGATTTAAAGTGTACAGTGGAACATCTCTAAATCTGACATCCTGGAGACCTCAGGGTGTCCGGTTTAGACAGGTTTCACTGTAGTATGAACATTCCCACACAGTTTTATTACATTTGCCGTTTTCAGATGATTACATTGAGAAGAAAATGTTGGATCCCAAGGTCCGGGCGTTCCTGCACTCCCTATACAACGGGCCGTACGGTGTGGATTTGAGCCAGAGACCCAGTGACGACACACCACAGGCTTCATTCAGGAAGCTGAATGTCTCGTAGCATCAGTTCTCGTCTAGTAGTTTCTGGGGTTAACACTTTCAGCACCACACGCCCACAGGTTGAAGTAACGGACCAAGGTCTAAACACATTACATATACATAAAAACATCAATAAGTGAAAAAGGCTAAACATTTTTTTTCTCATTGTTATAGGTAATGTGTTATAGGAGGGAGTAAAAACATGCATAGCTTATTGTTTTCACTTATTAATGTTTTTAGGTATATTTAATGTATTTATAGACCTTGGTCCGTTACTTCAACCCGTACACACACCATACATCATACATTTGCAAACACTGTATACACAACTGCCTACGTTAATCTTACCAAGATAACAACGTTTCTGAACATATGTTGGAAATCTCAACTCGCAATCAAGCAGTTTGATTGGCTGAGCCTGAGCTGTAGCACAGCTCAGGCTCAGTCAATCAAACTGCTTAATTTCAAGCATAATATTCAAGTACATGTATTGCGAAATAATAAAGGTGACAAATATTGACAAGATTAGCGCAGGAGGTAATGTGCCCAGATGGGCTGGCTTTCAATAAGTATATGCACTACTTGTCAGTATTTTTCAGACATTTTAGAAATAATATACCCCATATCTGATTAATGGACTGGTCTAGAAATGAGAATGAAACTTTGAACGTCAGATATTTAGGGGTGAATGCGTTAATGGCTTCAGTCTGATACGAAACATACCGTTGTTTCAACAGACCAAGCCAGAAGGTTCTGGTCGTTGCATTGGTTGTTACGTTTGGTTTGCTGATCGTGGGATTTCCAAGTACACGATGGTATAGTACACCTGCTATTTAGATGGGATCCAAAATATGCCCCAAAATCGATAGAAACTGCAGTTTATAACCTCCAAAAGAGACGCAAGAAAACTCACAGGCCCTGAAATAGTTTTTGCCATATGCAATAATACTACATACCACGTTCGCCAATCCGTTAGGAATATCCGAGTATTACGTCCTAGATAGTGAACCGCATCTTTCCTTATTTGATGTAAAATGTTGGTTTTCGCGAATTAACTCCTAAACGGGATATCGGCAGGTGTTGATAATAAATTTCCCGGGGTATCTGCGCTTTATCGCGCCAGAATTGCTTCAGTAGTTGCTCAGATATAAAATCAAGAATGGTCTGGAGTGGAAGATTGTTCTTACCTGATTCGGTGCTCCCCATCCAAATAGCAGGTTCCTGTGACGTACTATACCCATCGTTTAGTAACAGGCTACAATTGTTTTTTTTACAGTGGAACCTTTCTGATATCGTTTACTACCAACTTGTATACAAGGCAATCAATATACAAGGCAATCAAAAACGAATAATATATCATACGATAACGACAAACTAATTAAAACGAAATACACAGTATACATGAAATAATTAAAGCTAATATTGTAGATATGACTATAAGAAAAGAAGAAGATATGATGGCACAAATACTCTAGCCGCAAAGGATGACAGTTACGTTGCTTAGCATTGGCATATTAGTATATTACATTTCGTGACTACTGCATTTCTTATATCCATTGCATTGTATCTTGAATGCTGTAATGTTATATATATTGGTGTGTACTATGTGTATTGTAGTCTGCAATGACTATAACAGTTATTGTTACCGTGAGTTAGTAGTGGCTCAACTGGAATGACTGTCGTATATATCATTCCAATGTGTATTAGTTGTGTCCACACTATAATATTTATTCTACATTATCTCAGTGTTTTTCTCAGAATTATTGAATTTGTGATTAAATTTGATTTCTTTGTTCAGCATTTACGTATGTTAACATGTCATATGCATGCACTCCATATTGAGTTGTATGTAATAAAATCAACTGCACATGCATGTCAGACATTGAATTCCGACTTGTCATTGAAACCAAGAATGTTATAGAAATATTACATTATCTCATCATACAAATATAATTTGTTCTACATAAGCAATACAAATCTGAATATATATCAATTGTTTGCAGTTTACCAAATGATAAGTGATATTAAAAGGTACATAAATCACCATGTACGTACCGCCCTTTAGTAGAATGTATGTACCTTTCGCAGAAAAAATAACTTGCCGGAATGTAATAATATCAGTGGGAGTCCTTAGCTGCTGTTGGAATAACGCTAATGGGACCGTTGACATATATATATGTGTTCTCCATTTGTTGGGTTGTTTCAAATATCACCGATATTGGTACATAAATATCAGATTTTCTATCTTGCTGAATGCAACAAGATAGGCAATCCGATATTTATGTAATTATATGGGTGAAAATAGAAACAACGCAGCGGTCCTAGTATCGTCATATATCTTCAATTAAACCACTTTATACAGGGCCATTTTTATTTTTTTTATTTTTTTTCTCAAAAATCCTGATATGCCCCTTTAAACCAGGGCATGTCAATGTGGTTAACATTTCAATCATAGAGGCCATAACGCAAACATTTGCAAACATCGTAGATCCAGATGTCAGTATTTGTTCAGATATTTTAATAATTAATGGTACATGCCCACTCAGTAAGCACAAAATGTTCTTTGTAGGAATGAATAAGTATAAATTGTGTCACTATTCTAAAGATTACAAGTGCCCGCTTTACAGATGTAATCATTTAGTAATACTTATTTTACTTATAGTGACTCGCGGTGGTATCAGGCTATTTGTATATGCAAATGAGGCATGATATGTTTTAATTATTTATACTAATTATATGCATCACATTTAAACAAATACCAATATATACTAAATAGCGAACTACAAGTACTTGATTTAACAACAGTCAACGAACTTAATGAAAGTCGACACATTGAATTACTGTACAGTCATATTGTGAATTCAATACGCAAAGCATCAGAATTAGCATTACCAGTTAGTCACTTCAATAAGGACTCCAATCCATACTGGACAACTTCGGTCAAAAATGCACACACTTCTCAGAGGACTCAACTCAGCGTGGATAGCAGCCGGACGCCCCAGAGATAGCGAAAAGTTTTACTATATCAATGGTCTAGTAACATAAGGTCGTAAGTGCTATGCTTTAGCATAGCACTTACGACCTTATGTTACTAGACCATCGATATGTCGTATAAGTGTGCTAAGCAGAACTTTAGAAAAATACAAATTGACGCAATCAGAGAATCTGAACAGAAATTTTATAATAATCTTAATGATAATGCCAATTGTGATATGAGATTATTTTGGCGTACATTAAACCACAGAAGAAAGAAAAAAATGTTTTCAATCAGATTACTACAGACAATGCTACAACCAGTGACGCACGGGAAATATGTAAAGCATTTGGAACACAGTTTGCTAGTGTTTTTATTCCCAGTGAGGATCCCGCTTTTGATCAACAATTTAAGGAGCAAGTCGACACTACTGTACATAATTTTGTTAACTCTAATGATCACTACATATGCCAAATTCATAGTTGTCCAGTAGACTTGGACGAGCTTAAGCTTGTATTGTCTAACTTAAAGACTAGGAAGGCACCAGGTATTGACAATATCGTAAACGAACACCTAATCAACGGCGGGCATACACTAGCTTATTACTTAAAAACTTTATTCGATCTTATGATCGAGCATGAATATGTACCGACCGATCACAAGATTGGAATTTTGATACCGGTATACAAAGATGGTAAGCCACGCTGTGCCACAGACAGTTACAGACCTATTACCCTGCTCTCTGTCATATACAAAGATGGTAAACCACGCTGTGCCACAGACAGTTACAGACCTATTACCCTGCTCTCTGTCATATACAAAGCATTTGAGAAAATTCTACATTTACGTTTGCAACACTGGAGCAAATCGCAAGAAATAGCATTTCCTAACACCCAGCAAAATGGTTATCAGAAACATTTAGATTCTGTGACAGTGTCGTTCAGTCTGCAGGAAACTATCTCATATAACTGTACAGAGCTGGGATCCGATAGCTTTGTAGCTTTCTTGGACACCGCAAAGGCTTCCGACACCGTCTGGCATAATGGACTGTTTACCAAACTACTATAGTTCGGTATCAGAGGCCGATTCCTGAGATTAATTATGGATTGCTACACGAATATTTATAGCTGTGTTTTAGTTAACGGAGTCAAATCCGACATATTCCCTGTCAAACAAGGAGTGAGGCAGGGAGGGATTATATCAACATGGCTATGTCTGTTATATGTGGACGAACTACTTAATAAGCTGCAAGACTCACCATATGGAGCACAAATAGCCTCAATACAATGCGGTAATCAAACCCTAGCAGACGATATCACACTTATATGTCAGAACTGACCTGACTTGCTATGGCTGCTATGTACCCATTTCCATATAATGCACTGTCGTATATGTAAATACACATGGTCCATATTTACTCTTCCCATACGAAGTTTCACTCCAATAATTACAGCACAAAAATATTTACACAATTCCCTAACATTTGATTGGCCCGTAGCAAGTCTCTGTCCAAAATTTATATCCCAGTAAACTGCCACGCCGAACTACTTTCCGTAACCGTGAGGCGCAGTTAAAATAATTCTTAAGAAAACAGAAAATAAACACATTTTCTTGATGAATTTATTTCAAATGCTGGAATTATAAGGAATGAATGGCCTTTTTGTGGAATTTATCGGGGATATAAACTTGGAAAAGTCGCGGGAATACTGGACGAGGCCTTAAAAAATTACAATTTTCGAAAGAAAAAAGAAGAAAACGTGTTGTTTTTTTTTTATTTTTTTTCGAAAATTGTAATTTTTTAGCGCTTCGTCCAGTATTCCCGCGACCTTTCCAAGTTTATACCCCGATAAATTCCACAAAAATGCCATTCATTCCAATAATAATAGAGAACAGCTGTGGGTATATACGGTATGTGTTGTGTTGTGTTGTATAATTGATAGGAGTGTATCATATGTTCGACTTCACATTTCCAGTTCAGTTGGCCACTCCATCAAGGTGTGGGATCACGTGGTTTCCGAACGGCATGACGTCATGTTTTTTGAATGTGTTTACAGTATATTTCCTTTAATATCTTGCTAATGGAATGACATATTTTTATGAAATATACCGCAGCAAATGCGGTACATGTTGTCATTTATTGCATAGGCGGCTTTAATCTCATAACTATGTCGTTTTGACGATGAATCGGTTACCGCAAATGTAAATAAAAACGAGAGCATGTGAATGTAAGAAATAAACGGTACTCGATTCTTTGTGAAATTTATAAGTTATTGTAAATAACTTTCAGAGCATCCATAAAACACATATGCCATCGTATTTGTTGCGCTACATATCATCAAAATCCGTCCGTTTGTTAGGAAGATTTTAATGAAAATCTACTGTAAAAATGACGTCACAGATAATGTCACGTCGGAAAATCGGGTTCTGAAACCACGTGATCACACACCTTGTCCATGTGCCGTTTTGGATACAGTGACGAGACAATGTTCACATGTACGAGTCATCGGATGATATAATATACGTCAACGTTTGCTATAGTTGGTTTATTACAAGGTGCAGAATCATAACATGGTATATCAATGCACACCCAGCAAGTGTACACGGGTTGACATATTCAAGGTGCATGATCACGTGGTTAGAACAACAACACCAATGGCTGAACGTGTTGAAAGCGCGCCCACTCCAGAGTAAGTATTATTTGATAGTTTCCTTAATATGCAACGGATTTTTATGAAATATGGCGCAGCAAACGCGTCCTCATGAGCTGCATTTGGTGGTCCCTGGACTTCGACACATACTTATGTCGTTTTTGCGAAGAATCGATTTCCGTGTCGGTATTATCAGTAAACACGAACATTGAGTATTCGCAAAAAAAACAGAAGCTTGTGCCAAGGTACTGAGACCACCAAATGCAACCTAACAAGACGCGTTTGATGCGCCATATTTCATCAAAATCCGTTACATAATGAGGAGAATATTAAAGATTATCTCGTCAACACAATGTGCCGTGAAACACGGTGCCGACATTTTTGATATCCTGTCAATACGACCTAATGCGTATGAATATGTGCTGTTGTCATACTAGGCAATTCTCCGAGTTTGAGGATGCGGCTGAGGTTATATTTTTCATATTAAAGTTGTTTGTAGGTGTTTGCGGGATAAATAGAGTAGGTTAGTGCCGTGAATGGGAAAACATATCTGGCGCGGCACGGAAACGGGATGGGCTCAGCAGAGCCTCGCCCATCCCGTTTCCTAAGTCTTGCCAGATATGTTTTCCCATTTACGGCACTAACCTACTATTCTCTATATACGTACCTTGAATCGGAGGCGCTTCTGGAAGTTTCAGTAATTGTTGTTGTTGTTGTTGTTGTTGTTGTAACCACGTGATTATGCACCTTGATATTGAAATTTAAAAAGGCTTGAAGTGTGCACATCAAATATGCACATTTCTGTATCCATAATAACGAGGCACCGGCACAACTCTAATATGCAAAGGTTTTGTTGTGCAATAGTGTTTACACAATAGAAAGTATACGGTAGTATATGATAAGAAAAGTGCAGTAAACGTTGTCTGCTGCTAGCGATTAGTCATATTAACTCTTTGCATGATAGCGGCGAAAATATCCGCCAAACGAATTAGGAGTATATGTTTTATTTCTCTCCCACAAATTACCCAGCATGCACAGAGTTAAACGTTTCTATTATTTTAGATGTTATGGTGCGTGTAGTAATAAACTGAAGAGCGATTTGAAATCGGTCGCTAAATGATATGGCGCAAACAACGGCATCGTCAAAATGGCCAGAAACTTGAATACAGTGAAACAGTTTTGCGTGGTTCTAGAGAAAACCACGATGCAAACGTTACAGTTGATGAAACATTTGAATAATACATAATCGATACGCCCATCGCCGGTACTTATAACTATGTCACCCCTAAGTAACTGGAATGGATTATAATATGTTAATTTTGCAACCAATCCAACCGTCACAAAATGAATTACAGACTAGTCGGTGTTTTTGTTCTTAACAATATTAAAATTACTTGCAAAAAGTTCAGACCCTGATGAGACGGCTTGTTACGTGCCGGCTCATCTGTGTCTGCACTGTTTGCAAACCACGCTATAGCGGGTTTAAAGGGTTAAGTCAGGCGTAAACGATTTTCAAACGGGCCGGAATTGTTTGCGAACAGCGGAAGGAAACGACGTAAACCAATAGTCTACGTAAAACGGGTAGCGCCAATGTGGGAATACAATGAAAACATCCGGCTGTTCATAATATGTTGTACAAAGTAAAACGAAGTCCATTAGGAAACGGTTCAGACGACATTGACAGAACATTTGAAGATTAGTTAGGAATATGCATGATGAGTTCACGTTACTGATTGATACAGAAAGAGAATGATGAATGTAGTCTCAACATTTCATAACGTCAATCACGACAACGTGACGCTCGGAAGATGACTGCATGAAGATGAACACGCAGGAGATGAATGTTTCCAATGTGTCAGTGTAAGATAACTACTTGCGTAAGGTTCGTGAAATTTCGAACCTTCATTGAATATCGATTACTATTCCGGATGGTGTAATGTTAGTTTCTGTATCACTGAAAATGTTCAATTTATAGCGAAAGTCCGCGTATGATTTGATAACCCCTCGTATGTTCTACATATAATATCACATCTTTGATATATTTTATATGTTATATCCCTTGAGATAGCATATTATGTCACGCAAATTTCTATGGGGCAGCCATATTGTCGTGCTACGCCTAAATGGCGAGTACGACCAAGACAATAGTGGTATGTCTTGCTGTGTATCTGAAGCTCTACATATTCTGTTCTCTATAGTTTTCACAGTTTTGGGCTCGTATCAGTTTATCAGTTAAATTCTGGAAAATACGAATCAAGACATTTCGAGCGTATGAATACAGCATCTATATATATATATAGTATCTTATATATATATACTGTTTTGTATAGTTTTCACAGTTTTGGGCTCATATCAGTTTATCCGTTAAATTCTGGAAAATACGAATCAAGAAATTTCGAGCGTATGAATACAGCATCTAGTATGGTTAGTTCTCACAGTTCGGTAGCAGTAACCAGTTAGCCGCCAGTTTCGTACACTTTTTTCTGGGAGTTTCAAACAGTACTTATTCTACAGAAAACGTATGGATGGGAATGGGTTTGCACCAGCACAGTACATTTGCCTCTGGATGATGATTGAGAATAATATGCAACTTTCAGTCTCTAGTACAGCAAGTGAACAGTTTTTGTGGAGATAACATATTTCAGTACTTTCAGTATTTTTTTTTTGCTGTAGTCAATATTATACTTCTGCAGACCACAGGTGGATGTCTCGGACCTAGGACCCAATAATTGGCTCATTTGAAAAACGTTACCCCACCTTACAATATAAAGTATAGCCATTCAAGGTGGACAACAGCTTAGGAAAATGCCTTAGACAGGCTTCGTTTTGGGCTTGCTCAAACACCACACGTTTCAAATTTTCTGCGACTTACGCCTCTGGAAAATAATAAATGCCTTAGGTCCCCAAATATATTCACTTTAAACATCTGTGTTTAGTATATTGTTAGTTACACACGTTTTAGCTACCAACGTTACAAAGAAATATTTCTTTCCGAAAGAATCCCACACACACATCGCCACCTGATTGGCTGTAGTATTTGTAACGCTCTAGTTTAGGTTTTCCCAGTGACGTCATTATTGATCATTCTGCGAATATAACAAAGGAAAGCAGAAAATAAAGTTCCCGGAAGGTTATGTCGAAATGTTGGAACACCAATCAAAATAAACGCACGTTTTAGATCATTCAAGGTTAGTGAATGACACTTATTAGTCACAAATTTTAACATCGGATTTACTGATGTTTATTTCAGTGATTTACGTCAATATGTTGAGACTGTAATGGGATTTCAGCCAGATTTTACACGTAATTTATGCTTCCACAGCCCACAGAAATGTGTGACATTCTTTCGTACACACAATTATCGCCTTGGCTGTGGTACCTAATTTTCCCGTAACTAACGAAATGCTTAAAGCAGATTGAAGTGAATATATTTGAAGACCTAAGACATCTATCGATTACCAGAGACATAAGTCAGCAGAAGAATCGAAATGTGTGGTGTTTAAGCCCGAAACTACAATATTTTTCCAAGCTCTTTCCTACCTTGAAAACGCTATAGTGTCTATTTTACGGAAATTGGTGGGTGGGGTAACGGTTTACAAATGAGCCATTTATCAGGTATTATGTCCGAGTCTTTCACCTGTGCTGCAGACTGTGCAGGACAAACGATATAATTATAACTTTCAGTACTTTGATTTAGTTTTGTTTCTGCATTTACACAGCACATGGGCAATGTTATAATGGACATGAGGATGTGATAACACAGTTAGATCACGTTCGTCCGCATATACTGTCGATAGTCCTTGTAATACTACCGAAGTTGTATGCGCTCCAGTGGGTATATGCTTAACATCACGCAGTGTTCCTACTGAAGATCAATACAGCACTGACATGACATCATATATGTGTTGTTGTCTGCTGATAATTCATATTTTATCTTTTCTCTCAGTCACACATGGTTTGGCAGCATTTTAGAATCATTTCCAATTTCTAAAGTGCTGCCAAACCAAGTTTTTGATGAGAAAAATGGAAAAATCAAAAAAAATCAGCACACGACACAAATTAATATGATTCAGCATTGTAAGGGTTAAATATGTAGTCAATGGTATAGTAATCTCCCAGGTAGCGTGTGTTTACATTGTACGTTGTACATGCGATACTGTACATATGCAGCGCACATCAAATGCACAGGTGACTGGCGTCGTGTGATTGGTTAACATAAAACACACGGAAAGGTAACACTATATTTACAGCATTTAAGCATTATTATTACAGTGTCACATGTTTACCGGCATATGTCTATTGTGCGTAAGCAAATAAAATGTGATGTGTGTTACAACTTATAACAGCTCTCAGATAGTTGTTCTGTTCTTGGCTGTGATTTTGCATGGGACATAATGTAACATTTATGAGATACGTCATGCGATATTGTACCTAAGCACATGTGCATGAACAATATTTACACAATTTATGATATTTTTCTGAATGACATCAACAGCTGACGAAACTTAATACATAGCAAATGCGGAATTTGCTATGAAAATGTATTTATGTTTCGAAGTCATTTACAGAAAATATCAGTTTCTATAAATATATTTCATGAAAAATCGCACATGTTCTTAGGTGCCAAATCACATTCCACGTCATATGAGACGCGTATGAGACACGTCATGGGATTTTGTAAATAAAAACATGTGCGATTTTTCATTATAGGAATGAATGCCTTTTTGTGGAATTTATCGGGGTATAAACTTGGAAAAGTCGCGGGAATACTGGACGAAGGCCGGAAGGCCTCGTCCAGTATTCCCGCGACTTTTCCAAGTTTATATCCCCGATAAATTCAACAAAAAGGCAATTCATTCCTTATAATTCCAGCATTTGAAATAAATTCATCAAGAAAATGTGTTTATTTTCCGTTTTCTTAAGAATTATTTTAACTGCGCCAGACGGTTACGGAAAGTAGTTCAGCATGGGAGTTTACTGGGATATACATTTTGGACAGAGACTTGCTATGCCAATCAAATGTTAGGGAATTGTGTAAATATTTTTGTGCTGGAATTACGAATCAATATTATTTACAGGAACTGTGATATTTTCTGTAAATGACGTCGACAAACCATTCAATTTGCTATGAACATTTCGTCATCTTTCGACGTCATTTACGGAAACTAATCGTAAACTAATAGTTTTCATGAAACACCGTACATGTTCTTGAGGTGCAAAATCACACGACGTGTTTTCAAACCACAATTCGCAGTAGGTGTACGCCGCGACGTATGGCGACGCATCTAAAGATAACGGTACAGCCCAAGAATACATTTGCCTGTGACCTCACGAGTGTTACTCATACACCGTTGCACATCATTGATAATCCGACGTGTTTCGACTGCCGTTTTCACATACAAAATTGTCAATATCACCGGATATACATACGCCCAGGTAAGTTAATTTACATCAAATAACTATTAATCATGGTAATTACATAATTCTGCTATTCTACTATAAACACATACAGATTAGCTTAGACAATCTCAGCTCTACGGATGTGTTTTACTATTTCATTTGTCTTTTATATTTTCTGTATCCGTGATCTCACGGATACAGAAAATATAAAAGACAGATGAAATAGTAAAACACATCAGTAGAACTGAGATTTTCTAAGCTCCATAGATGTATGTAAATCAGGACAAAATACTAGCTGCGAGTCCTTAATGTTTTATTTGTACATTCTATGTATATTATAATTACATGCATTTTAGGACCATACATAGTTGATCGTATGAGGGCAAATTCGTGAAATGTTATATAAGACAGGCTCCGAAGTCCAATATTTGGTCCTCTCAGTTGAATATATGCCTAATTCCCAATGGTTTATGTTTGCATGTAAGAAAATAAAGTATGATGTACTGTATATACACTTCTTATCCCCCACAATCTAATTCCCGCCCTATTAGAATGGGGGTGGGGTGGGTTGGGGCGGGGTGATGATTTGTTATCTAGACATTAACCTTTCAACACCACATGCCTGTATATAGTGGTATTTGCAACTAGTGTAGATCCAGATGAGCCGGCTCGTGACGAGCCGTCTCATCAGGATCTGCACTTTTTGCAAGTAATATTCATATGTTTGAGAATAGAAACACCCCCTTTTAATAAATGGACTAGTCTGAAAATCATTTTGTGACGGTAATAACGACCTATATCGCTTGTTAGAAGCATGACGAGTGTTGCACTGATGGAATGGCGAACATTGTAGATGCTGATCAGACTGTAGGCTTGTCTGCATCTACACTTGTCTCTAAAGCCATAAGCCACATTCACAGCCACAAATCACGAACGTTTTTGCTTACAAGTATGTATCCGTGTAGACTCGGTAACGTAACTATGGATTATATGTGTATACGATATATCGCAGCGTATATACAAAAAGGTGCAGATAACGTGTCTTGCAAAGTAGACAGACGTATCGTGTAGTGTTCATTTGCCGGTGTTACAGTAGGGCATCTGAGATTATCCCAGGATTTCTGGTTTAGAGCGGTTCCACTGTTGACTTGCAGGTTGTCTGGTTTAGAGCATATGTAGGAAGACTTGAACCTTCGACATAAACAAAATGCCCATTAAAATTTCATCACCCCACCCAGTAGTACATGTATGACGCCAGGTGGGTGGGATAATGTGTTTTTAATGCCAATGCAGATTTCCAAATCAACATGTCTCCTGCACAGGTGGAAGACTCGGACATGTTATTTGACAAAAAAGCCCATTAAAAAATCCCACATAATGTCATACTGTACGTTACGTTTCCTTACAAGAGACACGCCATGGGATTTTTTTACCTTCGGACATCTGCGTAATTTCATTAAATACGTTTATAAAATTTACAATATTTTCCGCAAATGTCGTCAAAAGTTGACACAATGTTCAGAGTACATGTGGAATTATACTCTGAAAATTTTGTCAACTTTTGACCTAATTTATGAATAATATTGTAAATTTTGTAAACGTATTTAATGAAATCACTGCAAATGTCCGAAGGTAAATAAATCCCATGGCGTATACGTACAGTACGGCACCAGGTGGGTGGGGTAACGGGATGTTTGTAATGGGCATTTTATTATGTCAACTGTCCGATTCTTCCGCATGTGAGGGATTCCACTGTCGTATCCGTGTGTTCAGGATGTCGGGCGCAGACGACCAGTACACATGCAGCCTGTGTGAGGCGAGTATCGATAAGGCGCGCCTGGAGTTGACGGAGGAGCCGCGGAATCGTCTAGGGGCCGTTCAGACACTCCGCGAGTGGATCTCCCAGCAGCCCTGGCTGACCCCGCCCACCGGTAGGAAAAACGCACTCTCTAAGTCACAGGGGCCTTTTTCACTAAACTTCGTACGACTAAAATGTTCGTAAGTGCAAACTTATGATAGTCTGTAAATTTCACATTAACAATGTGAAACAATTATTGAATGTACATGTATTGAGCACAGGCTGCATATGCATTTTAGTCGTACGAAGTTTAGTGAAACGAACCCCTGGTGACCGGGTAAATAGTCTGATATATCTCTCATTGTATAAATAGTATCCTATACACGGTCATGTGATTTTTTTTTTTACAAGGGTCGTGTGGGTTCGAGCCTGACTAGCGACGTGCGTTGTGTCCTTGAGCAAGACACTTTATCCACACTGCTCCAGTTCACCCAGCTGTAAATGGGTACCGATAATTCGTAGTTGCTCTGTAAATACGAATTACCGGCTTCTCTCAAAAAATCTCTACCGCCGTTCTTTCTCCCATTCTTGGGAGACGGCATGCAAGGTCCTAGAGCCAGTGCCGCCGTTAAATATAAGCTAAAGAAAAAAAAAAGAAAGTCATGTGATTTCCCGTCACATGTACCTTTGGAATGCTTGAAATGAAAATTGATGTCTGCTGTTGTTTCATAGTTATGCTCCACCACGATAGTGGAGGGGGAATTTAGTGTTACCATGTCTGTCCGTCTCGTCCCATCCGTCCCACCCATCCGTCCGTCGCAAGGTTTTGTTTGTTTTCGATTGTATCTCCACTGTATTAGACCTACTGTACAGTTTCCAATTGCAATATGTAAATACATGTAGTAATTTCCATTGGTTAAAGTTTTTGTTTCAGCTTGTTTACTATCAAAGCGGTAGGCGGGGCATCCATGTTCAATGAACACATTTTCTAGTTTGACTTTTCTCTCAATGAAAAACATAAGTTGGCAGCATTGGAATTTTAACTCAGCATTGTAAGGGATAATGTGACCGAGAAACTCATACAGCGGGTTGAAATCGTGTTACTGGTTAAGTAAATATTTGTATCCCTCAACTCACCCAGTAAATTATATTATGAACATGATTTTATACTGGATCGAGCGAGAAAGAACCACCTGTATTCTAAAACTCTTGCCAGTAGCATATTTTATTAAAATTGCAAAGTATATGTATACCTATCTATCTAAATATACTTTGAGAGAGTAATCATTAATTTTCCCCGAAATGCATTATTTCATATACTAGTATAACTAACGACTTCATATATTTGATGAGTAAATGTGTGCAGAATTATTATACTGAATTTATTACATTATCACATCCAAAATGATGTTATTATAGGAATGAATGGCCTTTTTGTGGAATTTATCAGGGTATAAACTTGGAAAAGTCGCGGGAATACTGGACGAAGGCCGGAAGGCCTCGTCCAGTATTCCCGCGACTTTTCCAAGTTTATATCCCCGATAAATTCCACAAAAAGGCCATTCGTTCCTTATAATTCCAGCATTTGAAACAAATTCATCAAGAAAATGTGTTTATTTTCCGTTTTCTTAAGAATTATTTTAACTGCGCCTGACGGTTACACGGAAAGTAGTTCGGCGTGGGAGTTTACTGGGATATAAATTTTGGACAGAGACTTGCTACGGGCCAAACAAATGTTAGGGAATTGTGTAAATATTTTTGTGCTGGAATTATAATGTAATAAACTCAGTATAATAAAAATTAATAAATTTATCCTTAAATTGAAAATTTCTTCCGTAAAGTGTACTTTGCAATTTTTATGGAATCGGCTACTGCATGGTGGCGATATATTGTAGCTATTTCTTCTCCGTCTGTGGACGACTTTAAAAGTGGAGTATGCCAAGACATTGTGTTATACATTGGAACCTCTCTAAACCGGACACCCTGGGAGGTCACCAGGGTGACCGGTTTAGAGATGTTTCACTGTCATTCCGATGTAAGAGCGCTGAAACACATGCCTGTGTGCATTGCAATCATGAACACTGATCAACATCGCCGATGTTTGACAATGAAATCGGTCATAATTAAACACATCCATGTCGCAAGGTTGTTCGGTTTAGAGAGGCTCCGCTGTAACAGCTCACATGTTGAAGACTCGGACCTAGGACCCAATACTTTGCTCATTTGAAAAACGTTACCCCACCCACCCATTGCATTACACTATACAGTACTGCCTTTCCGGAAAAGACTGTAAGGTATAGTGTATGGACATGGGTGGGTGGGGTAACGTTTTCCAAATGAGGCAAGTATTGGGTTCTAGGTCCGAGTCTTCCATCTGTGTAACAGCTGTGCGTGTTGATGTCTGTAAACGTGTGTCCGTGCGTACATATAGCTACACCTAAATAACATGTAAATCACACGTACCATGGGCGGATTCAGAGTAAAGATTTTTTACAAGTTACAAGGCACGTTTCATGCCAAGTTCCATGTATTCCATGCATTTTTCGGTCGTTGTCTTATTGTTTCGGGGGCTGTTGCAACTCCGGACCCCCCCCCCCTCTAGACCCGTCCCTGCCGTGGCACAATTTCTAGAACGCAGGAAACACCATTTTGAGTGTCTAGGTTGAAATTGTTTTCTGTAGGAGGGCCCCGAGAGCCCCCGCTCAATAATCCGCCGTGACATTATTTTTATTCACAGCTACGGGCCCGGTTTTACCCCGTATTCGCCCCCAGAAAACATATACATGCACTCTCTATATACGTTCTACCCCGTATTCGCCCCAGACACCCTGTGTATGCATTCTCTCTATACGTTCTACCCCGTATTTGCCACAGACACATATGCATGCATTATCTATACGTTATACCTCGTATTCGCCCCAGACAACATATATACATGCATTCTATATATACGTTCTATCCCGTATTCGCCCCAGACATCCTCTGCATGCATGTTATATAATATGTGTGGTTGTGACTAGAGAAATGGGGGTTATCGGTTTTGCTACGAGTGTAGCTCCAGATCAGCCCGTACATTCACACTGTCTAACCAGGATCTGCGCTATTCGCCATTCCATCAATGAAACACCCGTCATACTTCTAACAAGAAATATGTTTCGTTGTCCATCTATAGAAGTGTGCTATTTGATCAGGAGCTACACCGGTCGCCGATACCATAAGCCCCATCTCTCCAGTGACGGCCACATATATAGCAATACACAATTCGCTTGTACACTGCCGGCTGCGCTAATCTTGCTTATATGTGTCATTCTTTTTATTTCACAATACATTGTACTTAATATGTGGCTTAAAATCAGGCAGCTTGATTGGTTGAGCTTGAGTTGTGCTACAGCTCAGGCTCAGCCAAGGAAACTGATTGATTGCGAGTTGAGATTGCCAATAGATGTTCAGAAACGTTGTCATCTCGGCAAGATTATCGCAGGCGGTTATATACATGTACAGGTATTTGAACAGATGGTCAGAATGTTGGTGTCATATGGGTATTTGGGTGGATTTTGGGTAGATTTGGGTGGATTTCGTTGGTTTTGGTTAGTTTTGTGCAACTACTAATGCTCACTAATTACACATGCCAGAAATCTTCAAGTATCTACACATTCACCGTTCCGAGTTTTCTTTCGTGCCCCTTTCTTACTGTCAACATTCGTACTTATACGCGTAACTCGCGGGAGGTGACGTCAATTGTATGTTAGTAACAATGAACACAAACCACCAGATATACCAAAATAATCCATAAAACACTGAAATATGAACCGTTCTTCACGAACCTGTGTGTACATGTGTATGTATTTACACACTGTGTCCCGTACACACTCAGGCACGCTGTATCTGCTCGCCATACTACGCACCAAGAAGTTCAGTCAGCTGGAGGCGCGCGCTCTACTGGAGCGTGTCTGGACGGCACGCACCAAGTACCCGAGCTGGTACCGCGGGCTCAAACCCTGCACCCCACAACACCTGGATTTCATTAGAAAATCGTATGTTCCTGTGCATCACCAGTGGTGTTTTATAGATTGTACAATGTGACCTTACTACAACAGCCACCCATGGAAAGACACAATACTGGCTGTTGTTAATGGTGGCTGTTGTTAAGGGTGGCTGTTGTAGGGAGATTAAATATATTTTATCACAGATTTGACACATTTCCGTGTGATGTTTCTGTATTAACACAGCTCGTGTGTAAGGTGTGTACATAAATAAGTTAGATCATGTTTGTCCGCATGTACCATCGATAATCCGCTTGCTACAACTCGTGGATTATCTCCTAGTACATGTACATGCGGACGAACCGTGATCCAACTTATAATACATAGTCAATTGTCAATTTGGTACGATATAAAATATCGGTTGTTACAGTGAGGGTTTGTTGTTGTTGTAGAGAGGTCCGTTCAAGGATGTTTGACTGTATATGTGTTGGTGCCCGATTTTGTCACATCATGGCAAAAACCTTCACCTATGGGACACGCCATGTGATTTTGTACCTTCGGACATCTGCATAATTTAATAAATACGTTTACAAAATTTACAATATTTTTCATAAATAAATGGCGTGTCTCATATGTTTTATGACATGCCGCGTATACGACAAGGGCTATTCAGAAATGGGTTTGCTGATAAGGTAGCCTGACTGTACATATGGTACGGACGATATTTTCCAAAAAGCAAAACCGTATAACATATAAATGTTTACATCATGAAACTGTAATATATGAGCTTTCTGATAATATCTGAAGTTGGTCAATAGTAAATATCAGTTGCAGAACTAAAATGTTATTTAGCTTATATTTAAGGGTAGGAATTGGCTCGTGGACCTTCCAGGCCCGGGTATTTGGACCCAAAAAGTGTCGGGCCAATGACCGTTGGCCCGTTTGTTTCCGAATTTACTAATATCTGCGATGCAGTCGAAATGTGCGCTTCAACTGAAGGAGTCGATGAGGCGGTTTATTTAACCTATGGTAGCTATAGTTCGTATACATATTTTCATCATGAAACTGTAAATAATATCTAAAGTTGGTCAATAGTAAATATCAGATGCATAATGAAAAAAAACCAGCCATAGTTTATATGTTTCAGGCCCATGTATACTGTATTGCCGAAGAAAGATAAAGATGGACGAACAATGATACTAGGTCGTTTCTGTGAGTATTTATTGGGTCGCTGGAACTTATTAACTGGACTGAAGAAGTAGTGTACAACACGTTCAAGTTACGATTGCAAACGCGTACATGTATGACAACTTGGCCGTTGGTTGAGAAAAATTACCTTACGGCGTTGCGACAAGTCAAAGTATTACCCAACTCCCTATGTTATAGGGTTAACTGTATTGTAATTTTGAAATTTGCGGCGTATATCAGAAAATGATAGGTCGGAAAACATGTTTAATGGCTCCACTAGCGCGGAGCCATTAAACAGATTTTCCGGCCTATCATTTTCTGATATACGCCGCAAATTTCAAAATTACAATGGGGTTAACCTATTTCTAATGCACTCCTTTACTACTGGCGTAGGAATACATATTGACATAATTTGCGACCGTTCATCAACAATGATATACCCCCCAGAAAATCATGACGTTTTGTAGAAAATGACATGTCCGAGTCTCTCACCTGTGCCGCAGACATGTTGAATTGGAATTCTGAGCATTAACGTCTATGCTATTTATGTCAGCTTGTATCGACGTGAGTGGGGACGAGTACGACTGTGACGAGTTGGTGCTGAACGTTTTACCCATATTTGACGCATTGTTATTGGATGAGGAGGCACAGGTGAACGGTTACGTGTTTCTCATGGATTGCTCCAACATCAACATGAAGCTGCTCACATTCTTCGGACCGGAAAGGATGCGGCGCAACGGCGATATCATGCAAGTACGTCCAAGGGCGTAGCCAGGGGCATATTTCTCAAGTCACAGCCACATAATTGAGACACGCCCCGGGATTTTGTACCTTCGGACATCTACGTTTACAACATTTACAATAATTTCCATGAATGGCGCCAAAAGTTGACAAAATTTCCAGAGTACAATCGGAATTATATTCCGCATGTACTCACAGGTTGAAGTAACGGATCGAGGTCTATAAATACATTAAATATGCCTAAAAGCATCCATAAATGAAAAAAATAAATAAGCTAAACATTTTTACTCCCTCTATAATCACATATATGTATATGTGAGTATAGAGGGAGTAAACAAAACAATTCAGCTCATTTCTTGATGCTTTTATGCATATTTAATGTATTTATAGACCTCGGTCCGTTACTTCAACCTGTGCTTGTACTCTGCAAATTGTGTCAACTTGTGACTTAATTTATAAAAAATATTGTATATTTTGTAAACGTATTTAATGAAATTACGCAGATGTCCGAAGGTACAAGATCCCATGGCGTGCCTCATATTATGCAAATATTAATATCTATCGTACTTGCCCTGGTGCGGATTCAGCTGGGGGGGGGGGGGGGGGGCGGACGCGGCGCACGCCCCCCCCCCCCCTAAAATTCGCCGAGTAAAGATTTTTTTACAAGTTACAAGGCACGTTTCATGCCAAGTGCCATGTATTCCATGCATTCCATGCATTTTTCGGTCGTTTTCTGATTGTTTCAAAATTTAAACGTTTTCAATCAAATATCATGTCTAAACATACTGTGACAGTGTCAATATTTTTGCTCCAAAATGCGCCAGAACGCAGGAAATGCGATGTAGATTTCAAAAAATGTTCGGGGGGGGGGGGGGACTGCCCCCAGACCCCCTAGCCCCTAGCACTATCCCGAGCTCGGCTCGGTCGACTATTTTTGCAATTCTTGACTATATTATCGAACGAGCATAGCTCGTTCGATAATATAGTCAAGTATTGCAAAATAGTTACGCCCCCACCCCCCTAACCCGAAATCCTGGATCCATGCAGGCACCCTTCTTTAAAATCTAACCCCAGCCTATGTGGATATTGTGCAGTCTCATTAGGTGTACATGTCCACTCCCGGACATTATATCATGCAGAAAGTTACATGTATATTTTAAAGAAGGGCAGGCAATCGGTGGGAAATATAATAAAACAGTGTACGCGACATAATTCACTTGACATTAATTAATATAAAAAGTATAACTTTACTACATAATATACCATGCTAAACGGCTGTATATTGATCAAAAAGTGTTGTATACACGTGTTTGAATCTAGTACTTAACTCGCGCACTGATGTGTGTACCCATCTTAAATCCGCAATGACAAGAGGCTAATTTGCATAAAGGAAGTAACCACATGTCTTCTCAAGTATATATATTGACGAAACTGCATACTCAATTATATTTCGCGCATAATTTAAAACTGTTGCCGAGTATCGAAAGTAAATACTCTTTTCGCCAACACAATTAGTTGTTTTCATGGACGCGATATATACGTCCATGACGTTGTTTTAATGTGTTATTGTGAAGAAAAAAAAAATTGTTTGAGTTGATTTTATATGTGAATCATTTATTCATTTGCCCGTCTATTGTCCTCTTTAATACCCTGGCGCTAATATGTATAAGGTGTATGATCACGTGGTACTAACAACAACAACAAGTACCGATTCAAAGTACGTATTCTTTTATAGTGTCCTTATTACGTAACGGAGTTTGATGAAATATGGCGCATCAAACGCGTCTTGTTAAGCTGCATTTGGTGGTCTCTGTATTTCCGCCCAAACTTCTGTCGTTTTTGCGAAGAATCGATTTCCGTGTTTCCGTTTCTTCGCAAAAACGACATAAGTCTGTGCCAAACTCCCTAGACCACCAAATGCAGCACATGAAGACGCGTTTGCTGTGCCATATTTCATCAAAATACGTTGCATATTAAGGACGATATCAAATAATACTTACTTTGGAGTCGGCGACGTTGTTGTTGTTGTAACCACGTGATCATACACCTTGATATATTCTATACACAGAAAGCTATGTCGGCGCGTATGAAGCAGATTCACTATGTCAACGTCGGTCCGGTATTTGAAGCCTTATTTGCCTTGATTAGACCATTCCTTGGTCCTAAGCTCCTAAGCAGGGTAAGTATCCGTAACTCAGGAGTTCATGTGTTTTCAAAGTACCAATATAATTACTAGTTAAATCACTACCAATGTGCATGATCACGTGGTTACAACAACAACAGCAGTTACTGAAACTTCCAGAAGCGTATCCGATTAAAAGTACAAGTACGTATTCATTTATATTGTAACGGATATATATTGTTTATATATATACGGATATATATTGTTTATGTAACGGATTTTTATGAAATATGGCGCATCAAACGAGTCTTGTTAGGCTGCATTTGGTGGTCCGTGTACTTTGGCCCTAACTTCTGTCGTTTTTGTCAGAATCTATTTCCGTCTTTACTGACATGGAAAACGTTTCTTTGCAAAACGACATACGTATGTGCCAAAGTCACGAGACCACCAAATGCAGCTCTTGAAGACGCGTTTGCTGCGCCATATTTCATCAAAATATGTTGCATATTAAGGAAACTATCAAATAATATGGCTTACGTTGGAGTGGGCGCGCTTTCAACACTTTCATCCATTGTCGTTGTTGTTGTTCTTGTTGTAACCACGTGATCATGCACCTTGACCACTAGTCTAGTGGAGATATGGATTTAATGATTAAATGCTAGGCCGTTTGTAGTTATGTTGTGATATATACGGGTCAGCGAGAACCATTAGCGGTATACACTATTTATAATATATGTATTATTAAAACTCGCTTATTAACGTATCCTTCTAAAACAAGGTACGTACGCACACCTGTCCGTCATCTGCCATTTTGAATCCGTCATTTTTGTCTTGTTTATCCATCGACCGCTGGCCGAGAAAATGTACCTAATTACATGTGCCACATGTGCCACAATTACTGATGATAATACAATCATGCTGTTGGTGACAATAACTTACTAAGCATGTCTTTGCGACAGCACGGCGAACAACGCGGATGCGCATGCTAATATCACAGGTGGCAGACTCGGACCTTTGACACAAAAAAAATTCCCATTGCAATGGGCATTCGTTTTTGTGTCACAGGTCCGAGTCTTCCACCTGTGGCTAATATGTGACTACGCTGTCGCAAACGCCGTAAGATGAATTACATTTTCTCACATAGCACTACCACACATCTAACCCGAATTTTCTGACTGTCACGCAGGGCGACTTACCGTAAGTCGCCCTGCGTTGCAGCCAGAAAGTTCAGGCTACCGCCATCCTGTTCGTTGCAGGTGAAGATGCACGGGAATAGCATGGTATCTGTGTACAAGTCGATCGACATGTCGCTGCTGCCTGACGAATACCTGCCGGACGATTATACCGGACCCCGAGTGGGCACTTGTCAGAAGATCACGGGTGCGTTCAGATGCGTCAATGTCATTCTGAATTTCTTCCGTATTCGTATCGTTCAAAATTGTAGTTCGGAATTACTCGTGTATCTCCCATAGGGCTACTGAAATAAGTCCATTGTATTCAAGTCAATACTCACTGTAAGTCTTACTATGTGTTACAAGTGGATAGTGGTAATATTCAGTGTTACCTGTGGTATGTCACGCGTCATATACGGATGCTATGCAATATGACGCGGACGTATACGGGGTGCTATACAATATGACGCGGACGTATACGGGTGATATACAATATGATATGACGCGGACAGATACGGGGTGCTATGCAATATGACGCGGACGTATACGCGTGCTATGCAATATGACGCGGACGTATACGGGTGTTATGCAATATGACGCGGACGTATACGAGTGTTATGCAATATGACGCGGACGTATACGAGTGTTATGCAATATGACGCGGACGTATACGGGTGCTATGCAATTTGACGCGGACGTATACGAGTGTTATGCAATATGACGCGGACGTATACGAGTGCTATGCAATATGACGTGGACGTATACGGGTGTTATGTAATATGACGCGGACGTATACGAGTTATATGCAATATGACGTGGACGTATACGGGTGTTATGTAATATGACGCGGACGTATACGAGTGCTATGCAATATGACGCGGACGTATACGGGTGCTATGCAATATGACGCGGACGTATACGGGTGCTATGAAATATGACGCGGATGTATGCGGGTGCTATGCAATATGACGCGGACGTATACGGGTGTTATGTAATATGACGCGGACGTATACGGGGTGCTATGCAATATGATGCGGATGTATACTGGTGATATATGCAATATGACGCGGACGTATACGGGGTGCTATATAATATGATATGACGCGGATGTCTGCGGGTGCTATGTAATATGATGCGGACGTATACGGGTGTTATGCAATATGACGCGGACGTATACGGGGTGCTATGCAATATGACGCGGATGTATACTGGTGATATATGCAATATGACGCGGACGTATACGGGGTGCTATATAATATGATATGACGCGGACGTATACTGGGTGCTATGCAATATGACGCGGATGTATACTGGTGCTATGCAATATGACGCGGACGTATACGGGTTCTATGCAATATGACGCAGATGTATACTGGTGCTATGCAATATGACGCGGACGTATACGCGTGTTATGCAATATGACGTGGATGTATGCGGGTACTATGCAATATAACGAGGACGTATGCGGGAGCTATGAAATATGACGCGGATGTATACTGGTGCTATGCAATATGACGCGGATGTATGCGGGTGCTATGCAATATGACGCGGACGTATACGATTGCTATGCAATATGACGCGGACGTATACGATTGCTATCCAATATGACGCGGACGTATACGATTGCTATGCAATATGACGCGGACGTATACGAGTGCTATGCAATATGACGCGGACGTATACGATTGCTATGCAATATGACGCGGACGTATACGATTGCTATGCAATATGACGCGGACGTATACGGGGTGCTATGCAATATGACGCGGACGTATACGGGTGCTATGCAATATGACGCGGACGTATATGAGTGCTATGCAATATGACGCAGACGTATATGGGGTGCTATGCAATATGACGCGGACGTATACGGGGTGCTACGCAATATGACACGGACGTATATGGGGTGCTATGCAATATGACGCGGGCGTATACGGGGTGCTATGCAATATGACGCGGGATATAGGGGTGCAATGCAATTATTGGACGAGTAAATATGGGGTGCTATGCAAATATGACACGGACGTAAATATGGGGTGCTATGCAATATGACGCGGGTCGTATATGGCGGGGTGCTTTATGCAATATGACCGCGGAAGGATATATGGGGTGCTATGCAATATGAAGCGGACGTATACGGGGTGCTATGCAACATGACGTGGACGTATACGGGGTGCTATGCAATATGACGCGGACGTATACGAGTGCTATGCAATATGACGTGGACGTATACGAGTGCTATGCCAGTAATTCACATCAATTGAGAGTTACATTCTTGAAACTATAACATGCTTTATGCACTGCTTTGCTTATTCCAGATTGCCAATCTCTTCTAAAACTGAAATCCTTTGTTCGTACCTGCTTCACTGATTAGGGTACATGTATGGATATGTATTCCAATGTAACGTTATAGTTTATATTACAAATGAACATAAAAGTTTTCCTTTTCACAAATGATTATTGTACACGTCTAGCAAACAATACACACAATAGACAAATTGTGTTATACAGCGCAACCTCTCTAAATCGGACACCAAGATAATATATCTGATCTCATTTTGAGAGGTTTCTTGGTAACGCATCTCAGATAATAATGCATGTTCATGATTGCAAAATATATAAATATGTCCCAGAATAGTTGTATGCCTGATTTACAGTGTACAGTGGAACATCTCTAAATCGGACACCATGAGGACCTCCCAGGGTGTCCGGTTTAGACAGGTTTCACTGTGGTATAAACATTCTCACACAGTTGTATTACTTTTGCCGTTTTCAGATGATTACATTGAGAAGACAATGTTGGATCCCAAGGTCCGGGCGTTCCTGCACTCCCTATACAACGGGCCGTACGGTGTAGACTTGAGCCAGAAACCCAATGATGACACACCACAGGCTTCCTTCAGGAAGCTGAATGTCTCGTAGGATCAGTTCTCGTCTAGTAGTTCCTGTGGTTAACACTTTCAGCACCACACGCCCACAGTTTGTAGTAACGGACCAAGGTCTAAACACATTAAATATACATAAAAATATCAATAAGTGAACAAAGCTAAACATTTTGTTAATCCCTCCTTTAACACATTGTTATAGGTAATAGTTTATAGGAGGGGCTGCAGTCTGGTACGACACATACCGTTGTTTCAACAGACTACGCCAGAAGGTTCTGGTCGTTGCTGTCGTTGTTACGTTTGGTTCGCTGATCGTGGGATTTCCTAGTACACAGTGGGTATAGTACACCTGCTATTTGGATGGGATCCAAAATATGCCCCGAAATCGATGGAAAATGCAGTTTATAGCCTCCAAAAGAGACGCAAGAAAACTCACAGGCCCTGGAATAGTTGTGGTGACATGCAATAATACTACATACCACGTCCGCCAATCCGTTAGGGAAATACGAATATTACGTCCTAGATAGTAAACCACATCTTTCCTTGTTTCATGTAAAATGTTGGTTTTCGCGAAATAACTCCTAAACGGGACATCGGCAGGTGTTGATAATAAATTTTCCGGGGTATCTGCGCTTTATCGCGCCAGAATTGCTTCAGTAGTTGCTGAATATTAAATCAAGAATGGTCTGGAGTGGAAGATTGTTCTTACCTGATTCGGTGCTCCCCATCCAAACAGCAGGTTCCTGTGACGTACTATACCCATCGTTTAGTAACGGGCTACAATTTGTTTTGTATTGTGGAACCTTTCTGAACCGAACCGGACACACTGGGGGGGTGGGGGGGTGGGGTGGGGAGGGGGGGGTCCCCAGGGTTTCCAGTTTAGAGAGGTTTCACAGTAATGTATGTATATTGGTTCATTACTAGAGGCAAATGTCTGAGACCCATGATACTTTTTATCCCCTGCCGATAGGCAAGAGGCGATATAGCGTTAGTCTATGTACACTTGCGTGCGTACGTTCGTATGTTAGTAACACCTTTCATTTTCCAATAACTTGTGAACCCCTTAACTGATTTTGATAATACATGGCCACACTGCGTGTCTATGGATGGTGCTTTGTTTTGCATACGACCCATGTCCGACCGCCTCAGATCAAGGTCACTGAGGACCTATGTTCACCTTGTTTGTAAGGCAAACATATTAACGTGTTCATTATTATCATCAAGGCTGCCAGCGAGGGGATTAGCTTAGTGCAACATGGCGCAAAATGTTCATTACTTCGCCTATAGAGACGTTTACGTCCATCAGCATTACTCACGTAAGACTTCGACTACTATAAGGTAGCACCCAATTCCACTGTCGACGCTTAGCACGGAGGTCATGGGCGGATTCAGGGGAGGGGCGGACCCGGCGCGCGCGCCCCTTATAGAGTTTTTACAAGTTACAAGGCACGTTTCATGCCAAGTGCCATGTATTCCATGCATTTTTCGGTCGTTGTCTTATTGTATCAAAATTTAAACGTTTTCAATCAAAAATCATGTCTAAACATACTGTGACAGTGTCAATATTTTTGCGCCAGAACGCAGGAAATATTGCAAAATAGTTACGCCCCCACCCACCCCCAACCCGAAATCCTGGATCCGCACCTGGAGGTGGCGGTTACTCCATTCAAGGCTGGCGTTTCGATCAGTTCTCGTAAGGATCGTGCCAAAATACGGTTGCCTTGCCCATCCGCTCCTGTCGCGTAACCGCTACCGGATAGTGTTTGGGTGCACAGTCCGCCTGTAACAACACTTGTTCAATGGTGTGTTATCTTGTATTGTATGTTTGCTTATTGCATTTAACAAACAATTGTTTTCTTGACATAGATTATATGCTGTAGTGAAATAAAATTTATCAAACTTGCCCATGCGATCTAATCGTTCTCGTCTATGACGCAGTAACAAACCGGTGGCACAGGTCATAATAACGGCGTCCTGTCGGGACGTCAGTACATTTGGGGCCCGTTTCGCTAAACTTCATACGACTAAAATGTTCGTCAGTGCAAATTTAGGATCGTCTGGAAATTTCAATTGATGAATTTTCATGTATTGAGCATAGGCTGCTTATGCAGCCTATGCTCAATAAAATGAAAATCCAATAATTGTTTACAAGAAAACATTGTTCATGTACAATTTTAGTCGTAAGAAGTTTACTGAAACGGCCCCCTGAACTAGCGAACATTGCAATCCCCGAGCAGACGGCACGGGTGCGAAGACTGAACCGGATCTCTACTGGCCGCAAAAACATTTCTCTAGTCACAGATACCACTACTTATGGAAAATGATATATTTACAAAAGTGACTAGAAAACCACATGTACCATGTAACTGGCTATTGGAAACTACATGTACAACAGGAACCCATTTCACTGAATTTTGTGCGATTTGTGTAAGTAATTTACGAAGAAAAGTAGTTTACTTTACACTATGATGTTAAAGTATGCTACATGTACTACTAATCCTACCATTTATTACATACATGTATAAAAAGTCAATGATTAAAGTTGAAGAAAATGTCAAAAAGACCGCATATGCGAACGTTGTTATAATTTTTGCAATTTGTACATGTTGTGAACCTTACACCGGGACCGTCTATTCAACGAAGCCTGACAGTTAACGCTTTAACCCTTAAACTGCGGGAACCGAAAATTCTCGTTTGCTGTTGTGTCATATTTTCTATTTTTTATGAAGAAAAACATGGTTTGACAGCACTTTAGAATAATTTCCATTGGAAATTATTCTAAAGTGTTGTCCAAGCATTTTTTTGATGAGAAATGTGGAAAATAAAAAATAAACAGCAGACGACAAAATTTAATTCAGCATTGTGACCAGCGCATGCCAACGTGCATTTGGTTAACGTTTTAATCATATAGGCCACAACGCAAACATTGGCAAACACGGTAGATCCAGGTATTTTTCAGAGAGTTTAATCACTTACTGATTAATGGAATAGTCCAGAAATAAGCATGGGACTATCAATGTCAGATATTTAGGGGTGAAAGGTTAATAAAATGCATACAATGTAATGTACAAGTGTGATCAGTTAAAGACCATGAACGGCTCAGTATTACAATTTTCCGATTTTTTCAAACACACAAACATGTTTGCCAACTGATTTAGTACACAAAACTAACACATACTGCCTAATAGATACATCTCAAGTCTTGAGATTTACATCTTAATCGCAATGTGAAGACAACAAAAACTTGTTTTGTGTACCACTCAGTGCAAAATGTCAATATTGACAATTTCATTTCCGTAACCCAATGGCTTCGGCTCGGAAGCGAGTCGATAAACTCCGGCTATCGGAATTCATCGGCCGCGAATCGGGGAGTTGAGGAGTTGACCCGAGCGTCTATAGGAAAATCGATCGGGCTTTGAAACACGCACCTGCTGTTTGTTTATCAACAACTATTGATCGACTACAAACTAATTTTTGTACCAAAATGAATGCAAACAGTTTCAAAGTGTGTGTAAATAGAAACCTGTTGGATTTATGTGTGTGAAAACCCAATAGGAGGCCAAATTCGGCAACTTGAGCCGTATATGAGCTTTAATATCTGTTGCAACGGTGCTTTGCTATACAGTGGAACCTCTCTAAACCGGACACCCTGGTCCCCAGGATGTCCGGTTTAGAGATGTTCTACTGTAATTAAGCATTCCATGAACAAAGTTTGTCATTTACAATAATGAACAGAAACGACAATGAAATAAATTACAGTGGAACCAATCTAAACTAGAAATGGACGCTTGTCGACAAGCGCATGTGTATGCCCCTCCCCAGATACACAAGTAGTTTGAAAAAAGGGTTTTCGAGTTATGCGCCGAAGACAAAATCAGTGCGCGGAAAAACAAAGGGAGATAACTTAAAAATGAGCGATGCAAGAGTTATCATTCTTGCGTGACACACCTTTAGGGTCGTGGTCTATGCATGTGTGAAATTTCATGAAAATATTACAAAGGGTGTTCGAGTTATGCTCCGGACACGAAATCAGTGCATGAAACAACAAAGGGAGATAACTAAAAAATTAACGACGCAAGAGTTGTCATTCTTGCGCGCGACACACCTTTGGGTCGTCTTCTATGCATGTGTGAAGTTTAATAAAAAATATTCCAAAGGGTGTTCGAGTTATGCTCCGGACACGAAAGCAGTGCATGAAACAACAAAGGGAGATAAGTAAAAACAAATAATGATGCAATAGTTGTCATTCTTGCGCGCGGCACACCTTTGGGTCGTGGTCTATGCACGTTAATGCAAATATTCAAAAGGGTGTTCGAGTTATGCTCCGGACACGAAATCAGTGAATGAAACAACAAAGGGAGATAAGTAAACAAGAATTCCGCGGAATCAAATGCCTCGCCTTGTCCCGCCTTGACCTCTAGCCTGGGCCCGAAAGCAATTTTCACTGACCCGAACATATTATACAATTATTGACTAGTGAGCCATAGAATATCAGATTATATTCTATGGCTCACTAGTCAATAATTGTTTTATTATATGATAATATTCTGTATATATAGCACTTACGACCTTATGCTACTAGGCAAAAATATAAAAAGAATTTGAAAAAAAAATGGAAAAAATAAATGGAAAAAAAAAGTTTAAAAATTAAAAATAAGAAGAATTCCGCTGAATCAAATGTCTCGCCTTGTCCCGCCTTGACATCGAGCCTGGGCCCGAAAGCAATTTTCACTGGCCCGAACATATTATACAATTATTGACTAGTGAGCCATAGAATGTCGGGTTTAGAGAGGTTCCACTGTAAAAAATACTAAAATGTCGCGCTACATGTTCGTTAGACAATATATCAAGTTAACGATAAAGGAATATCGTTTTCCTGTGTTATGGCTCACTAGTCAATAATTGTTTTATTATATGATAATAGTCCGTATATAGCACTTACGACCTTATGCTACTAGACAAAAATTGAAAAAGAATTTTAAAAAGAAAACGGAAAAAAAAAATTAAAAAAAAGTTTAAAAATTAAAAAAAAAATAATGCTCGCTACTGGAGCCCAGATTTTTTTTTAATAGTCCTATATTTATCTACATATCATATTTGCACAGGTCCACATATGGCCACAATATTGTCAACACAGTTTACGGAAATAATTTACCTGTATAAATTACCTGTAATAAGTTAGTGTGGTCAGTTAGTGGTCAGTCTGCTGGACATTTGCACATGCTAGCACATGCACAGGTGAATGGTTCTCCCGGTCACTATTGTTCAACCGGAGAAGGCTATTGTTCTCTATACAGGTAAGGTGTACAGAGCACACGAGAAAACGGGCCTTCATGCATTAATGTCCAGTTTGTAGAGTGAGCAAAACAAAAAACGGAAGATAACTAAAAAAGTAGCTATGCAAGAGTTGTCATTCTTGTGCGCGACACACATTCGGGTCGTGGTCTATGCATGTGTGAAGTTTCATGAAAATATTCCAAAGGGTGGTCGAGCTATGCTCCGGACAGGAAATCAGTGCACGAAAACAAAAAATGGAGATAACTAAAAAATTAGCTATGCAAGAGTTGTCATTCTTGTGCACGACACACCTTCGGGTCGTGGTCTATGCATGTGTGAAGTTTCATGAAAATATTCCAAAGGGTGTTCGAGTTATGCTCCGGACAAGAAGTGTCTGCGGCGGACGCTGACGCGGACGCGGTCGCGGCACGGTGTCAAACCCATAGTATCCCCCGACGAAGTCCGGGTGATACAATTAAACGCAATGGGTCCCCATGGTGTCGGGTTTAGAGAGGTTCCACTGTAAAAAATACTAAAATGTCACGCTACATGTTCGTTAGACAATACATCAAGTTGACGATAAAGGCATATCGTTGTCCTGTGTTATTTGTGCGTGAAGTCTAACAATTGAACCCAGTCGAGTGGTTCAACTTGTAATAAAGCCAGTATGACTGGTGTACCGACGTGCACATTATATACAACCAGCTTAAAGGTACATGCCCACTCAGTAGGCACAAAGTGTTCTTTATAGGAATTAAATGCGTGTATAATTGTGTCACTATTCCACCAGTTCTAAAAGTTACGAGTGCCCGCTATACAGATATAATCATTATCTAATGTTTATTTCACTGATAGTGACGCGCGGTGGTATCAGGCTATATTAATATGCAAATGAGGCATGCTATATTTTAATTATTTATACTAATTAAATACGTCACCTGAACAAATAATATTTTCGACAGATTATAGAGTATGATCATTGCACATAAAAAATAAATACAGAGAATAAATAGTAATGTCCGTTAACATGTTATGGTATAAATGGTGAATGAATGTTTATTTTGCCAGAAAAATGGCTCAGATGATGTCTCTGATATATAGAACATTGTGTGCCTACTGAATGGGCATGCATCTTTAACGTAGCTTCCGGTAAAAGTGGTTGGAGGGACTTCCATCTATACTGTATCTACGGCATATCAACTGCCAACTACACATCTAGAATAACTCGGAGATTTATGAATCCGGCAGTGAAATAAACAATCTTCAAAGTAGACAATTCGTAAAATTATTTCGGATTACAATAATGCCATACAATTATTCAGTTTCCGTTTAGAAAGGAGAAGGATATAACTATACACCACCGTATTTCTTTATATCAAAATACTTGAAATCAAGCAGCTTGATTGGCTGAGCCTGAGCTACAGCTCAGGCTCAGCCAATCAAACTGCTTGATTGCGAGTTGAGATTGCCAATGTATGTTCAGAAACGTTGGCATCTGGGCAAGATTGACACAGGCGGTTGTGTACATATGTGTCTAGAATATGGACTCGACAATAATCACCGGTCTCTGTGTGCTCCATACGGTGGCAGTGGTGTCAGCACATAGTGACACGTGGCATGCCCGTGACGACCAGTCGTTCGTTAACCAGAACGAGGCTGGAGAGTGGGACACACTCCTGCAACTATCCAGGGCCGAGAGGAGCAGGACAATACAGTCCATGAGAGGTACTATGGTGTGCCGTTTTTTGACCAGTTTGTGATATCACCTATTCGAAGCTGAAAGGACGATATCGCCTATTCGAATTCGTGATATCACTCATTCAAATGGGTGATATCACCCTTTCATTTTGAATCAATGATATCATCCATTCAAATGAGTTATATCACATATTTGAAAGTGTGAAAACACACATTCGAATAGGTGATATCACAAAATGGAATTAAAGTCCAAAACGGCTCCTCATAAGGTACAAACGACTGGCTATGTTTACAACAATGCGATCACCATGTTGCAAGGCGGTCATCGGACAAATACGATTTCTTTCAAAGTGACTTTGTGATGGCTGAAAATCCGCTAGCTTCATTGCAAGAAAACATGTCTGTATTTACAGCATGTGATTCGAAGTTCGAGATACATTACAGAATATTCGCAATCATGCGCAATGTAACCTTGCGTGTATCAAGATGGGAGAAACCTTTTGGGGCGGGTGGAGAGAAATTGCAGGACTACAAAGGACAATATCTGCATTCCGACGATGCTGAGACGCTGAAGCCGCGAAGGGGGCTCTGGGAACTAAATTGTCCGCAGAAATTAGATGTCAGTGAAAAACTATTGATTAAAATACCCATGACTCGTTATATTACGGTGCAACAACCAAGCATGCCCGCATTTGACCGTGTTTCAAACTTTACAATAGCCATCGAAAGACAAGAGTATGCGAATTTTTACCACATAATGCTGCATATGTATAACATGTTCATAATGCTCGTCAAATTCCACAGACAACCCAGAAATATTTCAATACTAGTCCTAGACGCCCATCCACTGGCGGAAATCGACAAAACGTTGACGACGCTATTTGGCCCAATAATAAGAATAGGGCGGTTGAAAACGCATGTCGTGTTTGATAGCGTAGTTATATCGTTGACGGAGAAAGACAGCCCACTCTCGAAGTTTGGTAGTCGAAGACAGCCATATCTGGAGGAGTTCCGATCGTTTGTGCTCGGCCGACATGTTCTGGACACGGGTCACAGGTTGGATTGTGCTCGGCTGCAGCTCACATTGCTCATACGGCGTGACAAGCCGTACCACCCCCGCAATATGAAGGGCAGTGTTGAACGGAAGATCATGAACGATGCGCAACTCCACCAGGCGCTTATAGACCGACTTCCGGGTGTTTGCATTTCATCCGTCCTCTTAGACGCTCTACCCATGCGGGAACAACTACAGATCATTCGGACAACAGACATTCTGGTAGGCATGCATGGAGCTGGACTGACGCACACGTTGTTCCTGCCCAAGACGTCTGCTTTGGTCGAACTGTTCCCGTATAGATTCAAAACTCTACATACTTATTACGGTCTGTTCGAGGCGTTGGCGCGATGGCGACATCTGCATTACACCAGCTGGGAGAACAGGAATGGATTAACCCAGGCTTCCAACCAATTTACCATTGTGGATGTGTCAGCTGTTGTTTCTCTCGTCGAACGAACAGTAGGTGAACTCTGTCCACATCCAGACATGGGAAAGTGAAGTGTATTGCGACTCGAGAAATGAGGTTAATGTGATGTGTTTTCAGTATCGTTCCTGATCAGATACCACACGACTGTAATATTGATATATATATATTCCTTGTTTTCAGCAGTACGGGTGTTTCATTTATGGAGTGGCGGATGTACAGGCTGATCAGGACTTGCACTGGTCGCAAAACCAATAAGCCCAATTTCTCCAGTCGCAGCCGCAAATACACACGCAGTACCATAGGAAAATACAATCCATATGAATACTGTATACCCGAGACGAAATACACATTGGGTCTCCGTCTCTCTTCAATGGAAACATGTTTCCACACACAATGCTGTAGACGGCGTCCACAACCAGGTAATGAGGGATCGACTCTAGTTATCTCAGGGATCGACTCTAGTTATCTCCCTTTGAATTTATTTATAGAAACCCGGTCCTAATTGTATAGTTTAGGGCATTATTGCTTGTAACAAGGTCGACTGCAGCAGGAATTGTTGTGAAAAGGAACCATTCTAGTTATTTTGACGAGTGTTGATCCATGCCGTCCTATCTATCTGCGTAATCTGATCCAGGACGACATTACATGTCCGATTCATATTTTCACACACATTAATGTTATTGCAACCAGTATATACGCAGATCAGACTGCATATATGTGCAGTCTGATCTGGGTCTACTCTGTTCGCAATATCAATGGTTGTACTCGGTGTTCAGTAAGAAATAAACGCTAAAATGTCACATAGGACCGGATCTCTATAAATAGATTTGCAAAGGGAAATAACTATCTGCGATTCATCATTGGAAAAAGACGTCCATACGCAGTACTGTATACATACAGACGAACCGTTTGTTTATTTGTTTGTTTGGGTTTAACGGCATATCAACAGCTAATGTCAGTTAAGGCTGGGTCAATGAGTTTAGTGCTAAATCCCATATATTACCTGTACAAGTACATGTTCAAGTACATGTGCAAATGGGGGGGGGGGGGGGAATCCCAAAATCAGAACTGAATATTTACAATAAAAAAAACTATATTCAGCCCTGAAATCAGAATAATCCTGATCTGATGCCAGATCCTCGCCACACCCGAATCACTTGGCCCCCTCCCAAAAGCAGTAGGTTCAGTAATAATCTTACTACTTTTATAATGGGCAATAACCCAATTCAACTCCCAGGTAACAAAAGAGCCAAAGATAAAAACGTACCTGAGGGCCAAACCAGGCAAATCGTGATTCCTATAAGGAGGAACTCCTACCGAAAGGATGAATCCCGATCGTTAAATTACCCATTGCATGCTCCCAACCAACCACCACATGTCGGAATTGAATACATGCCCTCTGGTAGTCCAATACCCTACCACAATACAATAAACCCCTTTCAAATTGAATGATCTTGTGCAGACAAATTGTCTACATAATTATGCAAAAGTGACAATGGAAACACTATATAACTTATGGTTGTTAATACAACAATGTGTGAAGTATCATGGCACTGGGTAAAACATTGGCGTTTCAATATTGCAAGTGGCACATAGGGTTGGGTTTTGGACATGGACCTAAAGCAACAAGCTGAACATTAGAATGCAGTCATCTGTGAAGAATTTCATGCGACATGTCTTTTGGTAATAGCCATACTGAAAATAGAATAGTCCAGGGGAAATGCTTTTTGGTAATAGTGAGACGGAAAACAGAATAATAATAATTTGACAATGGTTACACTAAAACAGAAAAGTCCGGGGACATGCCTTTTGGTAATAGTCAGGGCCCGGTTGTTCAAAACATCCGTTAGCTTAACGGACTGTTAAATCCTTAACTGAATGGTTAAAATCTCTGTTTTAACAGAGATTTTAACCATTCAGTTAAGGATGTAACAGTCCGTTAATGATTTAACAGTCCGTTAAGCTAACTGGTGTTTTGAACAACCGGCCCCAGACTGAAAACAGACTACTAGTCCAGTGGCTCTAACAAGAATCGAACGTGGACCATCCACTCAAAAGCCTCAACCCTTACACCGCTATCTTATTTTTTTTTGTCGTCTGCTGTTTTATTTTCTATTTTCCATTTTTATCATCAAAAACATGCTTTAACATCACTTTAGAATAATTTACAACATGCATTGATAGCACTCATGATTCTGAAGTGCTGTCAAACCATGTTTGTTATTGAGAAATAAGGCAAGATATAAAAGCAGCAGCAGACGACCATTGTTGTGTGTAGCGGTCTAAGGGTTAATCTCAGCCAGTCACAAAAGAACTGATCTCATTGAGTTCATCCATTGAAAATCTATGTGCATTACATGAAGATACATAACATAATTATGAATTTATGATACAATTTTATTTGGAGTATACAGCAACGCATGTGTTATATTTACAAGACAATGAAAAGTAACCTGACTATCAGGTACAGCATATACATGTAAATGCCTGGTGGTCACATGACAGCACACATTGAGTGTGACAGTATAACAAGAATACAGGCTAGCAAAGTATACTTTGAGGGAGCAATCATTTATTTTACCTGAAATGCATTATTTTAATATAGAACTAACCACTGCATATATTTGATGATTAAAAGTATGCAGAATTATTATACTGAATGTATTACATTATCACAGCCAATGTAATAAAGTCAGTACATATATAATAAAAATGAATAAGTTTATCCTTAAATTGAAAATTTCTCCTTCAAAGTATACTTTGCTGGATAAGTATACTTTGCAATGTCTGTGAAATCGGCTACTGATATCAAGTTTATCGGGCATAGCTAGGACAATGCGTAGGAATTCCAAGGCCCGCAGAGGAATTTCTACAATTTCCAAGTCAAGTCTGATACATAGATGCCAAAATGCACTAGCCTAGCCCGTTTCACTAAACTTCATACAACTAAAATGTTCGTAAGTGCAAATTTAAAATCGTCTGGAAATTTCAATTAATGGATTTACATTTATTGAGCATAGGGTGCATATGCAGCCTATGCTCAATAAATGTAAATCCAATAATTGTTTACAAGAAAACATTGTTAATGTGAAATTTATAGACTATCATATTTTTGCACTTACGAACATTTTAGTCGTACGAAGTTAAAGGTACATACCCGCGCAGTAGGCACAACATGTTCTGTATAGGAATTAAATAAGTGTATAATTATGTCACTATTCCACCAGTTCTAAAAATTACCAGTGCCCGCTATAAAAATATAATCATTTATTAATTATCAATTTACTATTAGCGACGCGCGGCGGTAACAGTCTATTTTGATAATGTGCGGGGACGACGATTTTAACATCACGGCGTGCGGTGCGTATGCGCAGTATACTACGCGCGCCAGTAGGCTTCCCAATATGTAAACAAGAATATCAACATGTCGAAACGTCCAGGACGGAAATTGTATGAAACGGCGTCGGCCAAAAAAAAGGCGAAATGTCTGAGGGACAGGCAGTACAGAGAGAGAGAGTGGTTACTATTGGCGACCAGATCACCAAATGGAAAGAGTTACGTGGAGATTTAGATTTGGAGTCGAACAGAGATTTTTCTTCTCAACTTCCGATACTTCACTGCGCATGTCAAATATGTGATATGATTGACCGTGTTGTACGTGACGAGTATTGGTACGAGCATAGCACGAGGTCGGAAAATACCCTTTCTGGTCGCGGCATATAAAATGCGATTTAACACCAATTAACACGCGCCGTAATTAAAAATAACTCGTTAGTGGGTAGACAAATGGCTCATATAAGGCATGACAGAAAATGAAAAATATTAGTACAGTGCAACCTGCTGTGTGGGCATGTACCTTTAACTGAAACGGCCCCCAGGTAATGTTTTACACTGGAATATTCAATAATAATGGTGTTTGTTGTTTACTGAAAATGCTTCTTTATGCTATGTAGAACCCCCTATTGTTACCCTCCCCTATTGTTACCCGTCATAAAAATCATGTTTTTATAGATGACCAGAATGGTGATATCGGCAAATAATGGTGATATCGGCATGTAAATGTGCTCGATATCGAACTCCAGACCTCTGATACAATATGTTGTCATCTGTTTTGGTCGGCAAATTTTGTTGTCGGACACTCACAAGAACTGAATGGACGAACTTACCGAGGGGAAACAATAGGAGAGGGTGAACAGTAGGGGGTTCTATATAATTATACAGTCCTCTGATATTGTTACCCTCCCTATTGTTACCTGGGTAACAATAAGGGAGGGTGAACAATAGGTTGTTCTGCAATGCTATGTCATTAGACTGATGCATTTGGTAACGTCATGTGATGTGATTAGACCAATGAAACAACATGAAAATTAATATTAAATCAGGACCGACTATGGTACATTGTATTGGCACAAATTCCTGATGCGCAGTTTGTTTGTTTATTGGTATTTAACAGCCTATCAACAGCTAAGGTCATGTAAGGCCGGGCAAACGGGTTCGATCCCGTTTTAACCTGCTGAAAAATCAGAACGGAATCATAACGGCCCCTAAAATAGGATTACAAATAATCGTAATACTCACATCAGGGGTATAACCAGATTCAACTGTCACATAAAAATGGCAAAGACATATGTAAGGGCCAAACCAGGTCTCCATTCTGAATTCCGATAAAGATGAACCCCGTTAAATTACCCATCGCATGCTCCCACCTGCCACCCACACATGTTATATTGAACAGTTTAATAAACCATTCATGACAGTTTGTTTGTTTGTTTATTAGTGTTTAACGGCATATCAACAGCTAAGGTCATGTAAGGCCGGGCAAACGGGTTCGATCCCGTTTTAACCTGCTGCATTGGGGGGAAAATCCCAAAATAAGAACAGAATATTTATATCGAGAACAAATATATTCAGTCCTGAAATTAGAATAACCTGACCTGATGCCAGGTCCATACCACACCAAAGTCACTTGGCCCCTTCCCCTAAAATAGGATTACGGATATCGTAATACTCACATAAGGGGTATAACCAGATTCAACTGTCACATACAAAATTCCAATCATGACAGGAAACGTGTAGGAATTCCGAGGCTCGCTGAGGATTTCCTACCTTTTCCGAGCCGAGCCTGATAAACTTGATGTCAACAGACACTAGGCTGGTATTCTACTTATCAGGTAACGTTTTAAGCTAGTCAATGATCAACTACAAACGTTTCGTAGAAAAGAATGCAGATTTGTTTATGTTCGTCATTACACTGAGTCATCATTCGGCAACGTCAAGTGACGCTGTTCGTCCAATGAAACGTTAGTTTTCAATTTGTTGTAATCCAGATATTCATATCAGGTCAATGCCTGATGCGACATTATGTTATCAGTCAGTACATTTTAGGCCAATACAAAGCTTGTTACCTGATAAAATAGTGGGTGGTTGGTCGGGTGAACGCGACGGCCTAAATTAACGGTAGGGTTCCTCCTTATTGGAATTACGATTTGCCTAGTTTGGCCCTCAGGTACGTTTATATTTATGGCTCTTTTGTTACCTGGGAGTTGAATTGGGTTATTGCCCATTGTATAAGTAGTAAGATTATTACTGATCCTACAGTGACTGCGTTTGAAAAATGTCTACGGCCATATCACGTTGAAAACACCGGTTCTCGTCCGATCACCGAAGTTAAGCAACGTCGAGCCCGGTTAGTACTTGGATGGGTGACCGCCTGGGAATACCGGGTGCTGTAGACTTTTTAATCGTCGGCTGTTTATTTTTTATTTATTTTTTGGCTTTTTTTGGGGTATTATTATGATATTCAGTAGGACGCTATATTGGGCTTGTTTTTGTATCACAAATTCAACCTGTCATGACAAAAAGGGGGCTCACTGACGTGTTGGTCTTTGTAATGTCCCCCGGACTAACGTGTATATTCTACACATTCGGATATGTAACAACCTGGGCAAAGATGAGACTGCGTGGGTGAGCAGACTGATTTGTGGTTACACTGGTCGCTATTACATGCACCGAATGTTCCACTGTGTTATCCGGTGTGACATAATGACTATGACCTACATACATTGCAAATGCAATCGGGGCATTTCTTTCACAATTACGAGAGCCACGTGTATTCTATGTACGGTAACCAATGGGTTATATGCTGGCCCTCGGATCAGTTATCTCTCTTGGCAATGAATGCTGACACATTTTCTCAATAATTCGGTATTACGTAACTCAGGCTGAATTTCAATTCACCAACTCACAGTGGTAGCATCCAAGGTATTACAACACGGACAATACGATGCATGCAATGCCGAATTTCGCGTTTCGTCATATTTTTCTGAATAAAAATCGAATACGCACACCATTATCTAGCATGTTTTCAAGCGTACATAATGGAGTGCGGCCTGACGATGGAACCATCGTGATTATATAAATTACGCCCAGTCAGTGTTCTCCCCTTGTAGATTTAATCTTCTTAAGAGGGGCGATAATCCTGATACCCACATAATATATAGGTATTAGAAGGAAGCCGTCATGACGTTACCTTGCTTTAAAAAATAATGCTCAGCATAAATGCATCTGTTCGCTTTCGTATGGATATAGTTCATGGATCACGAACTGCTACACAGACAGTGTACACTGTGCAATGAGAAACATAACTGTAGAGCTAACTAGAAGACGAAATGATCCGTGGAAGAAGGGGGCTATGGCCTTCGACGTGTTAGTCCCCTTCTTCCACCGGCCTCATCGTGTGCATCTGCACATGTACGCCAAGTAAACAGCATTTGAATCTACGGGTGGGATGTGGGCACCGCAGTGATGGTGGCGTGGCAAGGATGGTGGCGGGGGTCGTGAGCATGATGTAAATGTTGCCGACCGTAACCCGGGTGTGTTGTGGCTGGGCGGCCGGCCGGCCGGCCGTGTCCAAGAAAAGTTCCAGAGGAAATTAACACATTCTGCGCATGGCAGACATCGTGTTTGGGAGAAATTATTACCCGTGTCGTCATGATACCGAAAAATATACGTAATTTGGAAAAATCGACAACGTCGTTTCATTGGCGGGAAGGATATAACACTCAACCTGGTGGAACGTTTAAAAGGCACATACTGCGTTTGAAAAATGTCTACGGCCATATCACGTTGAAAACACCGGTTCTCGTCCGATCACCGAAGTTAAGCAACGTCGAGCCCGGTTAGTACTTGGATGGGTGACCGCCTGGGAATACCGGGTGCTGTAGACTTTTTAATCGTCGGCTGTTTATTTTTCCATATCACGTTGAAAACACCGGTTCTCGTCCGATCACCGAAGTTAAGCAACGTCGAGCCCGGTTAGTACTTGGATGGGTGACCGCCTGGGAATACCGGGTGCTGTAGACTTTTTAATCGTCGGCTGTTTATTTTTTATTTATTTTTTGGCTTTTTTTGGGGTATTATTATGATATTCAGTAGGACGCTATATTGGGCTTGTTTTTGTATCACAAATTCAACCTGTCATGACAAAAAGGGGGCTCACTGACGTGTTGGTCTTTGTAATGTCCCCCGGACTAACGTGTATATTCTACACATTCGGATATGTAACAACCTGGGCAAAGATGAGACTGCGTGGGTGAGCAGACTGATTTGTGGTTACACTGGTCGCTATTACATGCACCGAATGTTCCACTGTGTTATCCGGTGTGACATAATGACTATGACCTACATACATTGCAAATGCAATCGGGGCATTTCTTTCACAATTACGAGAGCCACGTGTATTCTATGTACGGTAACCAATGGGTTATATGCTGGCCCTCGGATCAGTTATCTCTCTTGGCAATGAATGCTGACACATTTTCTCAATAATTCGGTATTACGTAACTCAGGCTGAATTTCAATTCACCAACTCACAGTGGTAGCTTGCAATGCCGAATTTCGCGTTTCGTCATATTTTTCTGAATAAAAATCGAATACGCACACCATTATCTAGCATGTTTTCAAGCGTACATAATGGAGTGCGGCCTGACGATGGAACCATCGTGATTATATAAATTACGCCCCTTGTAGTATTTGTTTTTCTTCAGCGCATTTGAAGAAACACACATGAACCCCGGGTTTCCAGCCTAGGGTTTTTCCGTCATGATGTCGACAGATGACTACGTTGTTCGCCACCTTGCAGCTATTTCGCCGCTACAGATAAACGCTTCGCGGATGGAGAGGACAGTACGTTTCAACAGCCTTAGCCGTGGACGACCGTCGCCACCCGACTTGTTGGATTTGATGTGTCAGCAGAGGGACGTGCCACCTTCCGAGATTGAAGCGGTGTATAAGGTCAGTGATTCCGACAATTCATTCTACGTCGTGTTTACGACACTTGACCACGTGGCCAGTTTTACCGAGCTGGGTGTCCTAGAAAATGACCGCTACCGGTTCATCATTTCTGCAATGGGGAAGCAAGTTATTTCGCTTAGAGTACATTGGTTGCCCCATTACATTAGTTCTAACCTGGTCGGCAAGGTGTTCGAGCGTTACGGCCGAGTGGTCGCTGTGTCAAGTACGGTCACACAGTATAAAGACACAACCATTTGCAACGGAACACGGACTGTCACTTTGGAGGTGGACGAGATTTCTAAAAAGATGATTCCCCACCTCTTAGAGTTTGACTGTGGGCAGAAGGCCCTTGTTACAATGCAGGGCAGACCTCCGCTGTGTCTTAGATGCAGAGACATTGGGCATGTTCGGAGGAACTGCCCAAACCCTTTACCCCCTCGGCAGCGCCCTCAGTTTCAGGGAATCCCCCCGCCAGTGACTACTCCAGATGAACCGGAAGTCCAACCCATGGAAGCAACCTCGCCGCCTAACCCAACTCCAGTTCCGTCCCCAGTTACTCCACCTTCGCCTACTTCGCCTCCGCCTTCGCCTGCTTTGCCTCCGCCTTCGCCTGCTTCGCTTCCGCCTTCGCCGCCTACGCCTTCTCCACCGTCAACTATACCTCCGGCGAATGAGACTGCAATGGAAACGAGCTCACAGTCACAACAGGGTAAGAAACGGGGGCGGGATAACCGAGATACAGATTATATCTCACCGAACAGGGTCGTGAAAAAACCGGTGATACCTGTTGTGCAGGTGGTATCGACGCAGAACAGGTTCGATGGGCTGTTCTCGTCGGACTCCGATGTGGAGTCTGACGGGAGCGGAACCCTGGTAATGGACCTAGTTGGGGTCGACTAGGTTCACATTATTACGGAACTCTTATGGACTTGAAATGAATAACGATTTGGCTATTACATTCCCCGGTTGTTGAACGAAACGAACTATATATGGACATGACACAGATCAACGATATGGCATTACAAAACCCATATGGGTGGTATCACATTACTTTTATGTTTCAATATGTGAGCGCAGTGACGTCCCCATATTTTTTTCATATACACTTAGATGTGTTGATACTTATCTTTGTTTTTGCTCATTTATATTTTCAAATCTCGACTTTTGCGAGGATCAGTGTATGTCCAGATCAGACTGCACATCCGCTCAATTTCAAGGTGTTGATGTTTACCTTTGTTTTACTTACTACATTTTGCTGGTTATATATCTGTCTTTTTCTCTTCACATAGACATGCCTCCTGAAACGGAAATGAATTTTGTAATTATAACATGTTGTATATGTTGTTGCTCATTTATAGTTTCAGATCTCGATTTTTGCGAGGATCAGTGTAGGTCCGGATCAGACTGCGCACCCGCTCAGTCTGATCGGGATCTGCACTGCTTTATCAAGCCGAGTGATCACAATACGTTTTGTCGGGTTTTTTGTCATAACATCCTGTTGGATATTTCAAGAAGAGAACCCATTTGGGTGCTATTCCTATTACTTTTTTGTTTCAGTATGTGAGCACAATGACGTCCTCATATATTTTTTATATACACTTATGTGTGTAGATACTTACCTTTGTTGTTGCTCATTTATATTTCCAAATCTCGATTTTTGCGAGGATCAGTGTATGTCCAGATCAGACTGCGCATCCGCTAAATTTTTTTCATATACACTTATAGGTGTTGATGTTTATCTTGTTTTACTTACTATATTTTGCTGGTTATATATCTGTCATTTTCTCTTCACATAGACATGCCTCCTGAAACGGAAATGAATTTTGTAATTATAGCGTGTTGTATATGTTTTTGCTCATTTATAGTTTCAGATCTCGATTTTTGCGAGGATCAGTGTAGGTCCGGATCAGACTGCGCACCCGCTCAGTATGATCGGGATCTGCACTGCTCTGTCAAGCCGAGTGATCACAATACGTTTTGTCGTCTTATGTCACATCCTGTTGGATTTTTCAGGAAGAGAACCCATTTGGGTGCTATTCCTATTACTTTTATGTTTCAGTATGTGAGCGCAATGATGTCCCCATACTTTTTTCATATACACTTCTATGTGTTGATACTTACCTTTGGTTTATTTGCTATATTTCGCTGGCTATATATTTGTCATTTTTTCTTCTCATTGACATGCCTCCTGAAACAGAAATCGATTTTGTCGGTATAACATGTTATGTACGTTGCTACACATTTATATTTTCAAATCTCATTCTATCACAATGAATTTGAAAATAGCTAGTATTAATATAAACGGATTTAGATCCACAAGAAAACATTATTATATTAAGAAGTATGTAGAGGAAAATAACATTGACATATTACTGATGCAGGAAACTTCTATTTGCAATTTAAATTCCAGTAGAAATATTGAAACATTTTTGAATATAGAGAAACGTTGCTTCTGGAGCTATAGTAATGATACCTCTTGTGGAGTTGCCATCATGTTTTTTAATAAAGATATTGTCACTGAAAAATTCCATACTGATTTTGATGGTAGGACTACTTATGTTGATTTTTCCTTTAATGATTTTAAAGGATACAGGATTGTAAACATTTATGCACCAAATAATGCCAATGATAGAAATAATTATTTTATGTCTTTGGCTCCATCTTAACTGGTGCCAAAAATTTAATATTAGGGGGTGATTTTAATTGTGTAATAGATACAAGTTTAGATAAAATTGGGGGTAATTTAGATAAGGGCATGTCAGGGTCAAAAATTCTGCAAAACATTTTGCAAACATACTCCATTAAGGACTCATACAGATGTTTATTCCCAGATAAAAAATCTGCAACTTGGTTTGCACAACAGGTTGGTATTAACATAGGTAGTAGACTAGATAGATTTTATATTTCTGATTATTTAGTTCCAGCACTGTTTTCTTTTGACAACAGTCCTTGTTGCTGTTCTGACCATAACTATATACAAATAACACTAAACAGCAACAAAGGTATTTCTTTTGGCAAATCATATTGGAAATTTAATGAATCATTATTAAAAGATGATAAATTTAACAGAGTTTTTAGATATTTTTGGCAGATTGTTTCTGTTTGTGATAACCAAGATGGAGAATGGTGGGATGCAATGAAAATAAAAATTAGGTATTTTTGCAAGGATTTTTGCAGAAGTAATAATAATATATTATATGAAGAACTAAAGTCCATAAGACATAAATATAAAACAATACATGTAGAAAATGAACAGGATATACATCACTTAAATGAAATAAAAGTACAGGTTCAACTCCTGGAAAATAAATTACACTCAGGTTCTATCATTAGAAGCAAAGCTAATATTTTAGACACTAATGAAAATCCTACTAGGTATTTCTTTAAAAAAGAGGTAAGCAATGCTAAAAGGAAAACAATATCATCTATTAATAACAATGGGGACAAGTACACTACATCAGAAGATATTTTACACTCTTTTAAGGACTTTATAACCAATTATATTCAGAAGAACCTGTTGATAGGACATTGAATGATGTATTCCTTAAGGACCTACCTAAGGTCAATATAGATGATAATGTTAGCTTAGCTAGTCAAATTACTAAAACGGAAGTTCTCAATGCCCTGAAATCTATGGAATCAGGTAAGTCCCGGGTAGTGTGGTCTCTCTTCTCTATTTTATTTAAACTTCTTTGATATATTTGGTGACATACTTGTAAACATGCTTAATAAATCCTTTACCTCTGGGAAGTTATCAACTTCGCAGAGGGAGTCTTATATTACTTTATTGTGTAAGGATAGCTCCAAAAGTGATGACATGAAATATTACCGTCCCATATCTCTGCTCAATTCTGATTACAAAATATTGTAAAATATATCCACACGCCTGAGCAGAGTTTTACCTTCCATTATTAGCATTGATCAGACCTGTTCAATCCAGGGTCGGTCAATTTTTGATAATTTACATTTACTTAGGAATATTACTGACTATATAGAGCAGAAA